>OY735237.1:5640331-5740331 GCA_963457665.1 Thysanoteuthis rhombus
GGTCACAGTTGATAGCGATCAAATGAAGGCATTTCTCGAAAATAATCAATACTATACAAATATAGCGAAAGATAGCCTGCCTGATCAAAATATTCAAATAAAGTGTTGAAAACTGTTTGGACCAGTTTCATTCTGTATATCTCTGAATTTTGGAGATGAGGTATTATTATTATTTCTATTATTATCCAGACCATCCTCATCTTGGTTGTTTTTCCAACAACGTTTCGGCCGTTGTGCTCTACGGCCTTCATCAGGTATCATCTGGAATCATTAATCATATGGACACATAGCGTAGTGGTTACAGAATCAGACAAAATTACTGCAAGTAATCCGATGGTTCTAGGTTCAATCTCAGTGTGAGACAATAATACTACTGCTAAGAAGGGAGTGCGGTCAATATACCCCCCCCCCCCCCGTCGGTTGAATAAAAGGTTCGGTTCGTTACTCCCCACACCTACCAGATGATACCTGAGGAAGGCCATAGAGCACAACGGCTGAAACGTTGTATGAAAAACAACCAAGATGAAGATGGTCCGAATAATAATAGAAATAACAGTTTCATTCTGTCACTCACTTTGATATGTGTGATACTGTGTATATGGTGAGATTTGAAGAGATTCCCCCACTATGATCACCTTCTGGAGAATCAAATGATTGATTTGAAATAGTACTGCTCTCTATTAGACTAATTCAAGGCTGCAATTGACAGAAAGAGTCCATGTATTGATTTATACAAAATGGTGTAATATTCCATCAGGATAATGCTAGACAACATGTGTCTTTGGTGAAGGAGCAAAAAATTTTACAAGCTGGCTCGGAAATTTTCACTCCTCTACTATGTTTTGTGGATATTGCATCTTTGGGATCATTTTGGGATTTATTCTGGTCTTTAGAGAATTCTTTCAATGATCAAAATATCTATGCAGCAAGATACCCTTCGTTTCCTGAGCTTGATTTATCTTGCACAAGGCTACAAATGTTAGGCACCCAACGCATGCAGAGGTCAATTTAATCTGGGCACGTAGGGGGGGGTGGCCTCTGCAGGCAGTTTTAATGCAGCTTTTTGCTCCTCCAAATGATTGAGCAAGAAACAAGGAAGACACAACATGAAAAAATACCAAGACTCCTGACTATTCCAAGCAGGCAGACATTTGTTCAGTGGTTCTTTTGTAGCTAGATTTAGCCATTTTTTTCTCACTCTCCCAAATATTCAAGCAAGAACAAGGAATGACGGGACTACACGTGTACACAGATATTTCAAGGCAGACTTGTTTGGCAGGTTTTCTTTAATAGCTGCATGGCCAGGCAGTCATGAATAAAATCATACTATGATAGTAAGTAATGTTCTCTTAGTCTAGCTTACTATCCATTACACCATGGTGAGTCACTCAAAACCCTCATACTAACAGTGATGAGAGATTTCATTCATTTCAGGTCTATTGATAAAGAAGACTTTCTCATTACTCCTTTTCAAAGCAGAATTTCTGAATTGGAAACAAAACTTGCTGACCAGATTTGTGGGAATTCAAGGATTGTTTAATATTTAGTCATTCAAGTTCAATACTCTCCATCTGAGCTATGCTGATCCCCCCCCCACACACACACACAAACTTCATAAAACTGGTTATATGGGAAATCATTTTTTGAATTGAAAAAATGTTCATTCTTTCATTGTGTATGATATGGTCAGACTATCTTCTTCATCTATATATTCATTTATTTTCAAAGTTTTGAATGTATACCCTCTGACCTTCATCAAGTGTTCTTGGTTCTAGAATGTGGAATGGTAGATTAGACCTGTCGCATCCATATATATATATATATACATGTATTCTTATACATCAGTGTTATAGTGCTAAATTCCGAGTAGCTTTTCTTTGATTTGGTTCTGTTAACTTTTTAGAAATGGCCTTTTTGATTGAGGTTTCCAGATGCTATTTATATTGATGCTCAATTGGCTAATTAGTTCGATTGAACAAAGTATGTGACTCTTTTGAAGGAAGAAAATTTCTAAAAACCAACAATAGCAGATGTACATTTAATATCAAAATGTTCTTCTGATGAGTGGAGACTGAAAAATGAAATGTTCCCCAAAATAAACAAAGATATAGAAAGTTATCTTCCTGTACGCTGATGATTACTGATAATTACTTTCAGATTATAATGCATATAAATTTTAGAACTCCGCAAAGTGTTGTTAGCTGTACATATGATATTCCTTGAGATAAAGTTATTTCAAGGGTTCCTCTAGCCTAGATATGTTGAAAAAGGCTGCTATAGATACTTCTGGCATGTCAAGCAGGGCGGGTAGGTTTGAAGATGAAGAATTTCATAAGGATAGTCAAATGGAATTTCAGTTCATCCACCCACTCTCACACATTTGTCAGAATGATTTTAGCAGCAGCAGTAGTCTCATGAAGTCCAGTGTTGGACGTAGACCTTCCCTAAGATCCATCAGATCTCTCACTCCTGAGTGTCACAGTGACACTCGAACTACAAAAAACAATATCAAAGATTAACCCAACTGACTGAAATTTCTCTCTGACCTTTGCCTCTCCTTCATCATATTTCTCTGAATTATTTCCTTTTCTTTCCAACCTGCCCTGGTGTAAAGCCCTGGAGGAATTGTTTTGACTAATGAAACCAATTGGATATGTAGTGAGTAAGAATATCTTAGGTAAACATTCCAAATCAGTTGCGAAGAATTTTAAGCGCCACTTTTCTTGATGGCAGATTTTCATTGTGGTCCCCTTGTCTGGAAAAAACCACTTTACATTGAATATGGGTATATTGTATATCATTTGTAAGAAACTTTCATGCTGAGTGAAGTTTACAAAGGAACCGTATACCTCAGAGCAAGTCCTTTCAGGTTATTTGCAATCATGAAAGACCTGTTTGAACTGATACCTATAACATAAGGGGGGGGGTAGACAGAGAACCTTTTGAACTATTGTGTGGTGCACGCAATCAACAACAACATGAGGAGTTGAATGTGTATAGATCCGCTTCAAATTTTCATGACTTTCATGGCCTCTTGTCCGCCCTTGCACAAAATTTCATTGAAATTTGTTGAGAACTCTGGGAGATATAATGTGTACAGATGAGAAATTTTGAAGATATTTTGTGGTTCGTACAGATAGCCACTATGTAGGAGAGGTAACTGTTCATAAATCCACTCAATATTTCAACTCACTGAAGATCCCTCTAGCATGTTCAGTTGGTTTGATTAGTCAACTCGAAAATTCCTACAGGGATTGAACCTGGAAAACCCTCTTATATTTTTTGAATCCTGAGAGAAATGCAATGGTTGATTGGGCTGTAAACTCTCAACATGCTTTCTTCATAAAATGTATTGTTATTTTTTCTCCAATAGCATTATGGGGTTCCTGTACACTCCAGGTGACAGAGATTCACTCCTCATGTATGTTAAAATCATCTAGGATTAAGCCTTTTCTTTATTTTCCCTGTCCATTGTTTAACTAACTAAATATAAGTTTTTGGTAGTATCATTTATTATCTATATGCTAGCACTCCTTGAACAAATTTTATTTTTCTGTCAAATTTCTACTACTCTTCATATTTTTATCTTTCTTAATACTTTGAAAACATAACCAGCAAATCTGGTTGAAAAACAAATTTCTTTTTTAGTATGAGAAAAATCTCAGTTTTATTCCTGAAAAATCAGAGATGCATATATTCAGTGGATTTAAGCTAATACTGAGACATTAGTGGAAGTGATGCAGACACAAAAATACTCTGTAGAGCCTTGCTTAACCCCCTTCCTCTCTTTCTGTTTGCTTTAGCATAACAGACACTAACAAGCAGACAAAAAAATAAGTTTTTATATTAGAAGATCTATTACTTACACCCTTGGCATTTCATGGTAAGGAGGATGTATTTCAAGTATATATTTGTGAATTTGTGTATATTTGAAGGTGTGTGTATGAATGTATAAATGAAATAAGGCAATTAAAGAATTTGAAATATTTCAGACTCATTTGTTTAATAGTTTTATGGTTCAGCTGAAATGGTAAGGTTAGTTTTGAAAATACATACTCTTATCAGAAAATTACTTTGCTATAAGATTATACAGGGGTAGAGGGTGGATGCCCCAAACTGCAGATGATACCAAAGCCTATTTACAAATACCTATGATGGAGTTTATTTAATGCATTTGGTACAATAAGAGTTTGACTGCAATAACTAATAATGAAATAGAACAATCATAACAATATACTGTAATAAATTTAAATCTGAGCAACTTCAGCACTTTTTTTTTTTTTCATTCCTTATTCAGTTGAAAAAGCATTTACTTTTTCACCTGAAGGGAGCCGTTTACAGCTTTATTTTCACAGAACTAGCATCATAACTCCTGCGCTTTGATCCCATTTTTCAGTAAAAGTTATGAATTGTTTATTCCTGATTTTGATGGCGGGTAACTAAAAGCAGTGGATAACAGGGCATTGCTTCATCAGCTACAGAGATGAGGCTTGTTTTAATTGTACTTGAATTTCTCTTGCTAAAACATATAAGTATGGACCCAACATCCAAATCTTCACTTGAGATTGAACTTTTGACCTCTTGACCATGTCAGCTAGTCCACCACTGAGCATAATGGATTTGATCGAGGTTGAAATAAATTAGCTATATTTGCATTCTTTTGTTTTCACGCGTGATTTCAGCTTTTGAGTTTGAAGATACTAAAACAACTAGAAATAATCTGATCAGTACTGTTTACTCACAGTGATAGACCGACAGTCTGAGTGGCTGTGATGAAAAGTAAAGAAAACTAAGGTGAAAGAAAATACTAGTAAAAAATTCATGACTAAGAACAATAACTTTTACTAAGTCATATTTTGCTTTGATTTTTATTGAATACTTCAATTGTAATAATCTCGGCTGCATTCTGAGCAAGATACTGTTCACATGGTTTCATTAGAAAAACCAGTTTGTTACTTATCTTAGATGGATATACTGCACATATGTATACCATGGGTAAATAAATCAGATGTCAGAAGAGTACAAAAACATGGCAGTGGGTCTATATTTGCTTATAACTAATAAAAAATTTCATCAAATTAAGGAAAAAAAAATCATTTGTATTTTTTAAGCAAAAATAAATAAATGCATTCATCTTTAACCATTCTTCAGTTCATCGTCATATGAAGATTTGGGGTCAGGCAGACACTTTTGCAGATGGTAGTGCTTCATTTTAAAAACTAACATTTTCTTGAATCATTCAGCCATGATAATCATCATCGTATGGTAGAATAAGCGAGATAAAAAGGGGTCAGACGGACAATGCTGTCCCAGATGGCAGTGCTTTATTGGTAATGTTATGATTTTTTTTTTTTTTTTTTTCAAATAGTTTATAAAAAAAATAAATAAGATAAAAAGAAATATGCAGCTGTTGCCTGTTAAAACACTGAGAGTCTGCTGTGTTTTTTGTCCTTGTTTTACCAATGACCCTTGAAGAACATAGAGTTTATTAAATGATGAGACTAGCCCTTCTCCAACCGATGAGATCAGCCAGCCAACAGCCAATATTATTTACTTGGTAACAGCAGGTTTTGGGTTGGGTTTTTTTTTTGTTTTTTTTTTTTCCAATTGAAAATGAGATGGTAGCAGATGGGGGGACAACGCTGTTGGAATAAATGACTGGATATTGTGTATGGTTTGGGACTAATTTCCTCATTTTTTAAATTTTTTTTTTCTCAACAATTTCCTATGTGTCTCACCCCCCCCCCAGTTTTCAGGGGGTATCTGTTGTCAAATTCTGTCCTGGGGGAGCATGCATATGTCCCTTTTCATACATGTCACGTCCAGTGTTTACACCTCTGTGTTGTTGAGACTGCCTTCTCCTGACCACACCACTGATCTCTCGTTGGATTTTACCAATGCTCTCATCTCTCGGGGACAAGTTTAGTCTGAAACCAACCCCATACAATAACTGAAACCCCTTGTCTAACAAAATTGAGTCTAGAACTGAATGAATGAAGTTGGGTAGAATTTGGCTTCACATTTGTAAATACTTGATGGGTAGGGTCTCCATTGCTCAATTTTAAGGTGAAATGATAAAATAACAACCATCTTTAATTTTGTTCTGTATTATAATTGATCCCTGGTGATATATTGTCATAATTATTACTTTTTGATTAGTACTTCTTTGTCTTTGTTTGCTTTTTATCTCAACTCTCATCAAAATTATTGATAATTAGGAATAGATGTAACAGACTTTTCATAGACAAAAGTCTGTAAAATGTTGGTAAGTAATATTTGATTAACAGGGTTTTCTGTGGAAATGAATAGGATCAATTTTTTTTATTACAATCGTGATAAATTGATATCATCCTCGTTAGACGCTGTACATCTGTGACGAACATTATAGTGAATATAGTTTTCAAGTTTCAAACTGATCCCCTGTTTTCTGGCTTGATAAAAATTTGGTAAAAACTGAGTATTGTTCTTTTTACCAAACAGATTCCATGGAGGGGGAGAGTCATAAGATTTCATATATTTGTGTGTGTGTGTGTATATATAATATATATATATATATATATATATATATGGGAGAGAGAAAGAAAGCAACTCCACAAAACATATTTAGGTAATCAATATTTGATTAACAAAGTAATTACTATGATTGCATATAAAGCGGGTTGATATTTTACCGTTATTATATATCAAAATGATTCGTACTTTTCTAACCGTGGTAAATAATTTTTCATAATCCAGAGAGGATCAAAATAACCCCTCAAAACATGCTTGTAGGTAGTCGATATTCAATTAACTGACAAGGACTCTGGTTGATATTCCAGTTTTTATTTACATGATCCTTGGGACATTTAATCCCATTATTTATTGATATTATTGTTTAATTTTTTTTTTCTTTACAACTCGTCCACTATTTTATTAATTTGATAAAAAAAATTCTTTACGAATTCATTCTTCTCAATCCAATAACTAAATATTTGCCAGAAACAGAAAATAATTAATAATTGCTGTATGGAAGTTTTATGAAAAATATGATTTTCATTGATTTGTTTGGTTTTGTTTGTTTTTGTTTTTTTAATTAAAAAAAATACAGTTACTACATTGATAAAAATGTTGACTCAATTGATGTTGTTTCATCACAAATAAAACATAGATAAAACCTTCTATTTTAAGAGCATTCTTGATGTTTGATGTAATGTCAAGTGCTTTGTCAAATAAATTATTTCACCTGTTTTCTTTTTACCTTTTTTTGAAAGAAGAGAAAATCATGTGTATAAAAGTGAGAATTACTTATACTTTAATGTCTACCACGGTGCACAACCCCCCCCCAACATTGGCACAGCTCAACCAAATTTGGTATGCATACTTAGTGAACTTAGGTGACTTTTTTCTTTTTTTCACTGAATATTTTTAAAGGGGTTTTTAGAGTTCTATTAAAAATGAGATTATGATGCTAAACTGAACCATAACCTTCTGATGTTACTAACTGGAATCTGCCAATTTGTGCAAGTTTCAGTTGCTCTATGATAAGAGAGAAACAGGTAAATTAATAGTCAAATATGTACTTGACTCCTCCTAAATTATACCACATTTTCAATTTCATATATGTTAGTTCCTTCTTGTTAAGGAAGGATGAAGTAAAGCAGCTGACCATGTTCTGTGCATTAAATACAGGCTTTGAATTTGGTCCCACAACTCCTGTAAGCTTTTGTCTGTGCAGGTACATTTTAATATCCTGTGTCGAAAGTTCAAAGCCAATTATTAAACCTACCCTTATCAATCAAGCCCCACCACTGACTCCAGAGTCTTACCCCACCTTCTCTCTTCTTCGTCCTTTCTATTCTTCTTTATACCTGCTTGAGCCTAGTTATTTGCATCCCCTCTCCCATATCCTAAAACAAATAGTAGATTTGCTGGGTAACATGTCATATCGTTACCCCACCCCCAGGAGACACTGAGTCATGTCAGGAACCAGCTGCAGTACCTCTGGATGATTAATTTCACTGTAATTTTATGGTGTATAAATACGTACATCTATGTAATCTCTCTTGTCTGTGTTTCTCTCTCTCTCTCTTTATACGTACATATATATATATATATATATATATATATATATATATATATATGTACATACATACGCATGCATGATTAATCATACATATCTGCACAAACATGAAAATATATACCACTTGCCATCACAGTCAATAATCTAACAACCGTAGCATCAAAATTTGAAGTCGTGTAAAAAAAATTTTTTTAAATTCCATCAGAGGATAAATAAAGTCAGAACAAATTTATTTGTGATATCACCAGCATTTTCCACTGGAAAACATCCATATTGAGTAGAAAGTAACTTTGATTCTGTTATCAATAAACCCATCAGAATAAGGCCCCAAAAATGTCAAAGCTTTTTTCCCAAGAATTAAAAAAAAGTTTTTTTTAACTTTTTTAGAAGGGTTTTATGGAGTATTGATGCCAAGATGAATGTTAATATTTGCCTTAAACGGAAAAAGAAAATAGTTAATAATTGAAGTTTTATGAAAATTATGATTTTCATTGATTTGTTTTTGTTTTTTTCAACCAGCATCTATTTCACACTTTTTGATGATCTTTATAAAATATTGTAATGATTAAACATCTCCTTTGAAAGTTCACTTTTGGTCACAACTGCAAGAAAATATCTAGTTATAGTGAAAAAAAAATACCTCTGTGTATATTCGCCATGGATTTCTGAGCAGACTGAAGCTGGTTTTATATATTTGACTAGAACAAAGACATATTAATTCTGCCATAATTGATAGATGTGTCACTAAAAAGAAGGGAGTCAAGTTTTAAAATTTTTAATTCTTCTAACTGTATGCTTTACTGTATTCATTTATTCATCTGTAATGTCGTGGTTGGGCAAAAACTATTCACTAATTTTCGTATTTGCAGGCCTTTTCCCCCCACCGTTAATAGCAAGAGATAATGATAATAATTGGTTCTCTCAGGAGGTAATAACTCCAGGTATATTTTTTTTGTTAATAATGAGTAGTGTCCCTTTGTTTCTTTGCAAATAATTATGATATAAATAAATTTCATGTATAGAAAGTGAGTGATTTTTTTTTTCCCTCAATAATTGAAACCCATTGTACCTAATTCATGCCCTGAAATTTTTTCCTTTCACAGCTATTTTTTTTTTTTTTCAAGTTTAAAACCAATCATTTACCGGTTATTTTCTTTTTTCTAGTTTTTTCCCCAGTCGGCTTCAACCTGTGGTTGCTATTTTTGCCAACACAATCTTCAGCACTTTGGTGAAGATGAAAATCTGTAAGAAACCCCAACGGAAGTATGATGTTAGTTCTCCAACAACGATTACCATCACGTTACCTGGCACAGATCCTCAGGATGCAGAAAGGAGGAGGTAAGCCAGATCTTCCCGAAATGGTAGCAACCCTTGTTCCATTGGATCTTAATTGAGCTACAAGGCTATAATTTCAGTATTTTAATAAGTTATCAATCCTGAATGATAGATCTTAGAAACAAAGAATTATCCTCATCCTATCAATTTTTTTTTTTTCTTTTTTTTTTTTTTTTTTTCTTTCAATTCAGTGTTTTTGGTGTAATTGGGTACACTCTTAGATGTGAGATCAGGGTGGAAGTATCCTTTCAGTGGACTTGCATTCTGCCAAGGGGGTGGTCATAAAAACTTGTAAGAATTAAATCCTGGTCTCGACCAGACATGAAACTTGCAAGGATCACTAAGCTGATGCACATGATGGAAACCAGGACTTCATCACTCGCCATAAATAAATGGATGCTTTATTTAACTTAATGTGGGGAGATGCTTTTTAGTTTTTTTCAGCTGGTAACCCTTAAGTGTTGTTGTGTATGACTTAATTTGCATAACATAAATGAAATAGAACTTCTTTTGTTTGTTTATTTGTTTGTGATTTAGATCTTTAGATGAAATTAACAAAGTAACATCTTCAGTGCTTTAAAACTTTCTATACAAATAAAAGAAAATTCTCTTTCAGCAACACCTATAGTGCTTATAGCTGTGAAGCTTTTCAGACAATTATATCCTATATAGAAGTGACATTAACAGAGAGTCACATTTGTTATACTTACTAATCCCTCATCGTTAATTTTTTTTTTTTTTAATAACCTAGATAAGTAAGCCCTGTTTCAAAAAACTGAATGTGTAGTATGAAATGATATCCATCTACAATACACTTGAGAATACCCTGTATAAAATAACAAACTTCGTGTATGACATGAGCTATATAGTAGAACTTAGCTGAAGGCTGGGGTGATCAATACTGCTGGGGTACCATGTTAATATAACTGTTTTGTTTTCAAAATCCCTGAAACAGTTTCATGGTAAACAACTGATGATCCCCAAAAAAGAGAGAATTTACACATTGTGCCATGATAACAAAGTTTATGTGAAAATTACATAAATTGCATTGACAGATATTGGGGAAATGAGTGACTGAAGTGACACAAAAAAAGTGTTGGAAAAGTTTTTTGATGTTTAGTGTTTAAAGCTGTAAAGCTTTCAGGACTATATATAATGGCCTGGCTTCTTGAATGGAGATTTAAGAGGCTTTTCTGTGTCTGCTGTACCCCCCAGGATGCCAGCAGGGCCTTTGCAAGAGGGAGTTCTCACCTTTTGATGCTGCTTATATTCCTCTACTCTGGCTTTGAGGGAGATTGTTTGGTAGACCTTGTGTTATACCTCCCTTTTGGCTACCTCTGTTGTCCACTGACGATAGTTGATTCTACAAGGAATGCTTTTCAGTCCCTTTCAAGGTGTTCTTGTATCTTTCCCCATTTAAATTAGTGGTAATCGATTCTTCACTGTATGCCATTTTGGCTCACGAAAGGCTTTCATAGGAAGGCTGTACTCTTGGATAGCGGAGAAACCTGTATATCCGTGAATTATTTTTCACGAATTAACTAGTTATAGTTATCCCTTCCTATTTGCAAGTCCTCTATTCACACTTTCTTTGAAAGTTTAATTTTGATTCTAGCTCCAAGGGAATAGCATAGAGTTTGTTGTTAAATCAAAAAAAAAGAAAAAAGAAAAAAAAAGAATATGTGCATTCTCACGTGAGATTTCTGAGCAGATCAAGGCTGTCGTTACATTTTTGACCTAAAAGAAGTATTGATTTCACCATAATTGACAGATCTGTCACCAGAAAAAATAATGTTGCATTTTAAGATTAAAATTGTTTCAGTGTACACACTTTACTGTATCCGTTTATTTATTTGTACATTTACATTTTTGGAATGTTAAAGTGTTAGTTTATCGTACAAGATTTATAGGTTTTGATGACTGAAAAGGTTGTGGGGTGCAGCAAAGATTAATCCTGGATTTAGGGCATTTGCAGCCCCTTGGTACCCCTAACATCCACAAATGACATGGGATAACTGTACTTATACATTCTTCATTATTCATTAGGCTCCATCTAAGAAATTTAGATAATGTGTGTGTGTAATCTTCACTCTTGAATAATTTGAATTCTTTTTTTTCCAGGCAATTAGCACTGAAGGCATTAAATGAAAGACTCAGCAAAGTGGACCAGCAACCAAAATGGCCGTCACTCGTTGAAGAAGGAGAATTTCCCAAATCCCCACCCTCAGGTCACTCCCCAGGAAAAGAGGCGAAACCCGAAGCAGCTGTAGTAGGTCGAGACAAATATCATCATGTAAAATTGCCAGTACCAGACTTTAAAGAAAACCTAAAACATTCAAGTGATTCTGTGTCCTAGATCTGGCTGGCTGGCCAGGGGACTGGGTTCCTCCAATGGTTTGTCACCTGGTCAGTTGATTCATTGGGAGTTGAGAAACAAAATTTCTTTACGGAAAGACTGAAAGTGAAACAAAAACAAAAATAAGGAATATCTACCGTATTTGATGGCATATAAGCCCCCTCCCCCTTGTTCAGCAGGGAATATTTAGAAACACATTTCCCTGAATTCCTCTCATTTATCACCCAGTTTTTTTAATTCCTCAAGTTCTGGCCAATGTAGGGTTGGACATGAAGGTTATTTACCTCTTGTGCCATTTTTTGGCTTAAAAAGGTGGGGTCCTATATGCTGTCAAATACAGTAATTTGGTTGACATTGTCATGGCAACTGGATCAGCACAGAGAGATGACAATGGAAAAAAAAAAAAATTTTTTTTCTCTTTTTGAAAAAAGGAGAAGGATTTTCTCCCTTTTTAATTTAAAAAAAATAGGAAAGAAAAAAAAACAATCGACACTTGTTTTTTTTTGTTTTTTTTTTTTGTTATCCAGTTTTTCATTCCGTTTTGTCTGGTACGTGTACAGAAGTCTTTATCTCTAATTTTTTTTTTTTTTTTTCCATCAACTTAGGGTACAGACAAAAGGAATGGGGAGGGGGGCAAAAGAAAAAAAAAGAAACAAAATTAAGATCTTTTTGGTGACTATTAACTTTACCAGCATTGACTTCCCAATTATCTCTCTTAATGCCATTGACAAACATGTTTTCATCAAGGGGGCTTACAACTCCGGGTACAAGTTGGATATTGTTGTCCCTAAAAAGAAGTGTGGTTCCTCCCTCAGAGCTATTCATATTGCCTTGTTTTCAGATCTCGTACTCTAATGACTGTGGTCCTAATTTACCTACCCTTACCCCGGCACAACAAAAATGTCGGCAATGATGGAGTACAAGATATGAAAATAAAGCAATACAACTAGCTCTGTAGGAGGGATTGCCCTTTTTTCAATAAGGACCACATTACTTAACTTGTACCCAACTCAATTCTGCTTTTCATATTGACCAGAAAACTAATTTTATATGAAGATCAGCTAGCCAATCAGGTAAGCCTGTGTTTGTGGTGGCCAGCCAATCAGGTAAGCCTCTTTGTATGTGGTTTAGTTGGATTATTTCCCTCATTTCTGTTGCTCGTTTTTTTCATGTTTCAGCTGTATACCCCTAACTTTCTTGTTGTGTATGTTGTTCATTCCAGAACAAATAACATCCAAAGAGGGGCAGAAAGTACAAGACTGAAACATTGTGAAAAACTGAGCAACAAAGATGAGGAAAATAGTTTGACTACACCATATACAATGATTAACACCCCGTCTAACATAATTCAGACAAGAAAAAACAGCACCTGTTTGTGGTGGCCGGCCAATCATGTTGTGATCATTAATCTATTAACTTGAAAGAACCTGAAAAATCACCTCCACCAGAGAAGCATTACTTATTTCTTGTAAAAGTTGGCAAAGATTACTGGTCATAAAGCAAGATTGATTGGTTTCATGTTGGAAACACTGAATTAATTTGCAGCCAGCCAATCAAGTTGCTGTTTTACTTTATTTTTTAAAAACTTGATCCTGAAATGGTTAATTGCAATCTGTTAAAAACATATCCTCATTGAATTTTGGGAATGCTACTTGGTTGAGGAGGGAATTCAAACATTGAATTCTGTGCTTCTTTAGGGCACATCATGTTTATCTTGGCATTAATGAGTGCAGGGAACAGAAGCCATTCTCTGGTCTTTTCTGGTAAAAGAACTGGACCTTTTTTTTTTTTTTTCTCCTGGAGAAACAAAACAAGAAATGGAACTGCTCATATGTGATTTGTTAAATTTACGAAAAGAAATTTTTTCCATTTTTTGAATGCTGTTTATATAATGAAATATATTGAAAAGTGAAATATACACTTCTGTATTATATTTTCTCTGTGTGTATGCATGTGTGTGTTGGTGTCACCTACGACATGTCTGACTAAATTTGGGATGCCTGCATCAGAAAAGAAGAGTTACAGGTTGTCCATAAAGTCTGTATATATTTTTTATTTCTGTTTAAACAAAAAAAGGTAGGGACTTTTTGGACACCCTGTATATAAAAAGGCTCTGAGATGGGGCGGAGACTACTTCTGCATGGATCTGCCATTCCTACACTGACAGAAAGTCAATGGAGCCTTGTGATATTTCAGCCTTGAAAGTATACCCGACCCCAGCATTGTCATCTGGTGAAGGCTTTGTTGGAGGTACTGCTGCTGTTTTCTCAATGGAAGTGGTATGCTCTTAAATATAATATTCATATATACACATGCACTTGTGAATATTTATGAATGGGTTATAGTATTTGAAATGACCATCTCGTTATTACACAGAGAACGAGTCACTTGGCCTAGACAGCATCAATAGAATAAAAAAATCCGAGAAAAATGGGGCTGCTGCAGGAATGACTCCTTCGCCATATAATAACTGAAGGTCATTTCAAATAGTTTTACATAATATAACACTTTCATAAATATTCTGACTGATTATTTATCCATTTTTTGGTAATAGGCATGGCTTGCATATTCATATTCATATGTTTTTTTATATATGTGTGTGTGTACGTAGGTAATATTGAAATCTATTAAGGTGCTGAATGCCAGAATTTTTAAAAGTGGTATAAAAAGGGTAAGTATGTGTTTTTTTTATTTAATGATACCCAGCATTGCATGGGGGGAATATAACTTGAAATATAGCCAAACTGGAAAAATGTTCTTTGATATATGTATCTTCTTACAGGGCACAACTGCATCAATTTGGAAAATTTGTTAGATATGACGTATTGTGACTTCAAATGACCCCAATGTCAAAATTACATTTCCAAATACTTCAGCCATGAAAGAATCTACTTCTATGCCAAATCATGGTTTCTTGAGTGTAAAATTGTAACAAACAACTTGGAAAATACGCTAGAATTGACCAAATATGGTGACCTCAAATTTATTCTGTGGTTGATATCACATTGCCTTTGACTTTCTCCAAGGAAAGATTTATGCCTATGCCATCAGTTACATAGGTCCAAAATTGCCAAAAACTTGGGTAGAAATTACCTGAACTGACATTTGGTGACCTTGAATGATCTCAGAAGTCAATACCATGTAGAGTGCAATCATCATTGTGTATTCTTATGCTAAATTTCAGCATCTTTGGTGCAAAATTGTGGCTTACAACTGAAAATTTGCTAGTAATGACCTCTGGTGTCCTCAAATATTAACGTTGACATGGGAAGATGTACCTCTATGCCTAATTTCAGTTTCATAGGTGTTAAACTGTGGCCCAAAACTTAGAAAATTGTTTCAGAGTGACAAGAAATGACCCCTTATTCCCATATGCTAAACTTCAGCATCTTTGTGCAGAATTATTGCCCGTAGATCCGAAAATTTGCTAAGTGACCTTGAATGACCTTGTGGTCAATCTCACATATCCTATGTTTAAGTTGACCTCTCTTCAGGTTACGTGCAGAATATTAAACCTATTGACCTTGTAGTTTTTGTTAAGAGGCACCAACGAACGAACAACTCAAATTATTAGAATAGATTAGAGAAAATCATTCTTTTTTTTTTTCATATTTTGATGAATCAAAATCCTGATAGGATACAGTTGTCCAATTGGGCATTTATCCCAGGAGAGATGAAAAACTTGGAATTAGGTCACCTTGGATTGCATTCATTTTCTGGACTCACAGATTCCCAACTCTTCGTCCCAATTGATCAACTTATCACTTTGCTGATTTATGATTTTACCGACTCTCAATTCCCCCCCAAAAACAAGGGAAGACATTTTGAGTCCTTACTTTATTATTTGCAAAAAATTTTTGACTAGTAATTTTTTATGCTTTCAATCCTTGAGACCTTCCCTTTATCTGAGAATTCATCAGTTTGAAAAAAGTAAGTTTTCTCATTTTCACATGGGTTTCTATTTATTAAAAAAAATTGATATTTATAAAAAAAATTCAACTTGAAAAAAGAAATCATTGTGCTTTCATTAAGGTTATTAATGACAGAAATATAAAATTAAATTAGAGAATTAATCAAAGAAAAATAAGTAAATACATAAATTTTGTTACTGCTTCACTTCATAAACTTTCACTAATTTTACATGGCTAAACCATACGATTACATATTTATGTTAATCCAAGAACTGAAATTGAAATAAGATTCATTTAATTGTAAATGATACTCTATTAACAAATGATCATATGTGTCTGTACTTAATTGTACATAAAATCATTTTTTTCTTCATAAATTTTACATATTACTAAATCTTATCCTAAATGAATAGTACATTTACTAATTTCATAATAGATGCTTATTTCTTATTTTTTTTATTTCCCCCCTCCCATAAATTGTAAACATACATCCCCCTTCTAATTACACTCATCTTGGGGAAAAAAAAAGTCAACTGGTGTTTTTGTAAATGATAAAGTATGAAAGAAAAGGTGTTGAATCTTCTTCTGGGGAATGAAGAGCCGGCAAAGGGATAAGTTGACCAAGAAGTGTGTGGGGAAATGGAGAGTCGGGGATCTGAGGGTTGGGAAATTGGTACAGACCCAGTCACACCCAGTCTGCGTGTCTTGCAGTTGTGAAATGCTAACTAATTTTGGCGTCAGTTCCGTACTATAATAATATCATTATCTGTGGTTGTAAAAGCTTGCAAAATTTTATCTTTCATGACACATATGTTCCAGATCTGCGCAATAGATTTATATATATATATATATATATATATATATATATATCTCCCACCAGACCTTGAGATTTCAGTGTGTATATATATATATATATATATATATTATTGTGTCATCCACTGACAGCTGTTTCGATGTATTACATCTCTTCAGTGTGGCTATAGACATTCCATTATCCCATCCAGTACCGCGAGGCAGAATTGAAACCTTAACTTCAGACCCGTAGGCCGATATCCTACCTACGGAACTGGACAGGCAGTAAGGTTGAATATAAGCGTTATATTTAAATTACACAGAAATCCCTCATCCACCAGAGTGCTCAATTCTTATAGAAGAGTATTGCATAAGCTTATACAGTGGATGAGTTACCTCACTTGAAGAGTGCTCAACCCTGAATAGTTATTTTATTCTTCATTTGAATCAGACTTAGTAATTTTCTAATTTTCAGAGATGGGGGAAGGTGGATTCATTAACCGTTGTGGAATATAGATTCCAACAACATCGAGAGAATCGGTCCAAATGGTCTGCCTCAGCAGTCTAAGCATAAGAATGAACATCATATGGGAGCCTTTTTATCATTAGGTTCTAGGCTCATGTATTTAGTGATCGTTGGTTCAATCCTTGGGTCAGGTAGTAAAAGTCATATACTTTGGTTCAAAGGAAAAAAGAAAAAGTGGTATCACGTGGATGAATTGAATAAATGGTTTGATTCAGAATTTTCAGTAGTCAACATGACAGAAACCTCAACATTACTGGAGGTTACAACAGCCGAAACATTGTGACTCAAATGACTAAGATGACGATGCTCTACTGAATGGATTGATGTTTAACAGAGGTTGAGTCCACTCAGATAGTGTCTTGGATAGCATGGAAAATTCTTCATCAAGACCAATTTCCCTGAGTACTCAGCAGCTAATTGAGTACACTCAAAACTGTGTGATTATGATGGAAGTATCTTTTCAATGGAATTTCTTCAGACTTTCTTCCAGCCAAAGGGAAGGTCATAAAAACTTGTAAGAATAAAGTCTCGGTCTCAAGTAGACTTGAAACTTGCAAGGATCACTAAGTTGATGCATGCTACGGAAACTGGGATTTTTATCAGTGGTTGTATACTCCATTGGGAGTTGTCTCTCAGAAGATGGAGGCTTCACTTAACAGGTACTGTATATGCTTGTATATAGATAAATCTTCTTTATACAGTTACTTTTTGACAAAAAAAACATTAATTAATCACTGTTGCTTGGTTTAGGTTATTCATGTGTTCTGATATATGTATTTATATATCTGGACATTGCCCAGCCCTTACTGATCATAGTAGAAATTTGAAATATTGCATGCACACACCCCACCCAATAAGTAGAGAGAAAGATTTGTTTGTATTTTTTAATACCTCCTAAATAGGTTTTTATTGGTTTTCTATTTGCAATGAAATTTCATGCCAAACTGGTCCCTTTGTTTGTGTCTGACAGCATTCAACCTTGGTTTTTAAAAATTTGTACTTTTCAGTGATCTCAGCCCAGGAAAGACAAGAAAAGGGACTTATTCATTGATCACCCCTTTTTTTTCCAATTTATTAGTGGATCACCCTGATGTTTTTTTTTCTATTATAAAATTATGATTCAAACCATACTGGTAGTGTTTTCATCAGAATGTCATTTTACCACCACCACCACCACAGCTTAATTCACGAGGTAAACAGAAGCATATATAGGGTAGGAGTTATTCATAATTTCCCTTGGAATGCTAGTTTATTATGTCTTGTGTTTAGGTCAACTCCTGATATTTAGCTTAATCAGACAACAAATTAGGCTGACATAGAAAACCCAAAGTAGCTAATTCTATAATCAAGCTGATCTGACCCAACAATAGTACCAACACCAACTGGTTACGCATCCATATAATAAACAATAATATGAAGTTGATATGCATTATATTAGGTTGTTAAATGAGATATTGCTTGCCCCCCCCCCATACATCTAACTATATAACTATTATTGTCACGTTTTTGGACAGATATCTATTTGCCTGTCAAACCAATGTGTGAAATAGATAAATATTACTGCACCATACACATGAGCTACCACTTCAGAGACAAAACGAAGCACGATTTTGAGACTGAACTATTATCAGTCAGTCTGATTTGTTGGGAGTATGCAGATAACAAAGCAGTGATAGGCATTAAACAGACTTCCTAATCTTTTTTAAATGAAAATACATCACCGGTAGATTCACTGTAAATATAGATATCCTTAATTATTGGAGGTTTTTGAACCCTTAACAGCAAAGCTGTTTACCTAGGAAGCTGGACTGATTTCCAAGTACAATTTCAAATTGAAATATAATTGTACCAAATCTGATTATGTCAACAAAGCATTTTGAGTGCAAATTATTCAACAATAGTTTGATAGGTTTTGGTCTGCAACTATGGATACTAATAAACCTCAAGGGAGGCTGAAACCTGTTCTTTATGAAGAATTATTGACAGCAATAGTCAATAACCTAATAATGATGTATCTCTGAATTTTTGAGATGAGCTATTATTATTATTTCTATTAATATTCGGACCATCCTCATCTTGGTTGTTTTTCATACTTGATGAAAGAGTACAACGGCCAAAACGTTGTATGAAAAACAACCAAGATGAGGATGGTCCGAATATTAATAGAAATAATAATAATAATGGTTTAAGCATTTTCTGGAAACTTCGCGGCTCCAACAGCAATCATATCACATCATCTCGAGAAAATAGAAAAGTTTTAAAAAGTGAGTGCATTATGTCCCACATAGACTGAATGAAAAGCTCCATGACTGGGTCTGACCCCATGCTTCTCAGCTTGACTCTATCTAAGCTCAGATAATTGGGGTATGAAGTCTTGCAGAATCCTCCATATTCACCTGACATTTCTACTAGAGGTTGTCATCTTTTCAAGCAATTTGAATTTCATATCCATAATGAACAGGTTGATTATAGGAAAGCCATAATTTGTTCTTTCACTGAATTTGTGACCACTAAACCTGAAAATTTTATAGAGATGGTATGTTATCATTTGGGAATAGTTAGAAAATGTTAGTTGCTTCAAATGGATCCTATTTTGATTAAATATTTACTGTTTTTGGTTGATCATACTATCCTTCATCTTTCTATTCAAAAAACATTTCATTTTCAACAACCTAATGTTTTTGAGGAACTTTGCAGTATTATCTTATTCTGTCCATGAATCAAGTGATTCAAGACAATTCGTGAATGATGAAAGCAGTGAAATTAATGATTATCCTTGAGTGGCAGACAAGATATTTTGCTAACATGATGTCACACAAACATACTGTAACATAGACTTCATTTTCAATGTATCCATTCTTCCCCAAACCAATGATTTACTCAAATTTTAATATATGTATATATATTCATCTATCTATATGCAAATTAGTATGTTTGTTTAGTTGTGTGATTGTCAGTCTAGTCAGTTATAATGGATTGTGATTTACATTAACAGAGCCAATAAAACTATGATTAGGTTGTAAAATGTGATAGTCTATTGTCATAACAAAGTATATGTCACAGAGTCGCTGAATGTTTGAAACTAAAATAAGAGAAGACTGAAAGAAACGTTTAATGTTAATTTAATGTTAGACTCAAGATTTTATTTCTGATCACCCTTTAAGTTTGGAAGTTGAGTTGGGACTTGAAAAAAAACTCAAAATTAGGATACTTGAATTATTGAAAATAAATCACCTCATGAAATAGCTGTAGTGCTGATTCATACATAACTAAAATGGGCATTTTTTTATGCATATATGCTGGTATTATATATCTGTGTGTGTGTGTGTGTGTATATCTATATATATAGAGAGAGAGATATAGATATTCTAGGAAGCTTTAGAACTTTAAACACTTAACATTGAAAAACTTCAATAGATTTTTTTTTTGTCACTTCAGTCACCCATTCCCCAATATCTGTGAATGCAATTTATGTCATTTTTGGAACTGTTTTTTTCTTTGTTTCCCTTATACTTTGTTATAATTATATAAATTGTCTCTTGTAGGGATCATCAGTTGTTTACCATGATTTTATATATATATATATATATATATATATATATATATATATATATATTATTGCATTTTCTTATTTATTTATTTATCTTTTTTTTTTCTTTGTGGAAACAAATCTTGCATAATGGGAGGATCTATAATCCTTAGCCTAACAGTTATTAACTGAATTTCGACCTGATATTTCACTGTATAATATTCAATCTATGTGATTAATAACCACCCCTGAATTAAGTGCATTGACAGAGAAAGTAATTATATTGTGAAATTAAGTCTTTTCTCATAAGGCAGGAAGCTTATTGATATACTTAGATATACCTATCCACATATATGGATACACATTGTGTTTATATATATATGTGTGTGTGTGTGTGTAACATTTTTCAGTAAGAGCATAGATACTACCCTCTGATCCTAAACAGAGAGCTGGGTTGTAACACTTTGATCCCAGAGATAGCATACAAATACTCTGATCTTGAGCAGAAGTACAACTCCATATGTACCAAGTCATATCATTCTTGACGGGTATTATGCCAGTATGTATATAAAATATTTCTTTCTTGTCAGGGTCAGGGTTAACAAGCCTGTTTGACTTGCTTTTAGGAATGAATTCTGTTGTTTCTTCATTGGAAGAAATCTTTTTATTGCCAGATTGTGAATAATTTCCTCACTTGTTTTATTCTTGTTTATGGTTTACTGTTGCTTGAACATAGAAAAGCTGTTTAGATTTAGGATAAGCCATACAAGAGGCCTCCATCTTGAAATCTTCAAAAGGCATGTAGTTGGCATTACATCAGGAAACACTTCAACCAAAGAGTAATCAACAACTGGAATCAATTGCCCAAAGAAGCTGTAAACACAAAAAACAGAGTACAATTCAAGACTATCATTGACAAGGAGTTCAGATTAGGTGCTTAATTGGTGGGGGTTGAAATAAGCAACAGGGTTGGGAAATCTGTCCCAATTTAATAAGTGGTGGGTGGGTAAGAGATTATGGACACCGACTCTCTTTAGTAGGAACAAAGTCACTTGAGAAAGATTTATAATAGAAGTTGGGTAGGCACATGAGAACTATAAATGTACAGTATTGACAGAAACGAGAAAATTCTTTTGTTTGTGCTAAGTCTTTTGATGGTACAAAATTTTAAATCTCTGAAATTAGCAGATGCTATTAGTTTAACCAAGTTCTCCTTTTCATTATTTATTCACTGATTTCAATGATTTTAAGGTGTAAACCCTTCTGACCGATCTCAAAAATTAAATGGTGCCCCTAATAAGAGATGGGAGGGGGGGCACCCGAAGGTATTTGATCTAATATTTCTGTCCCCATCCCACATACATACACACACACACACATTTATTGCCCCATCCTGAACTAAGGAATTTCAAATTCCAAAATTTCTCTTTTTAAGGGAACACGATGACTCCTCATTATACACCAATTTACTTAGACTAGTGTCCTCATCTTGACAGTTATTTTTCAAACCAAACCTCCTATTCAATCTACGGTTCGGAATTCCTAAAAAGTTACCAACTTCGATAGACACCTAAATAAAACCAGAGGTAACTACAGCCGAAATGTTGTGACTTCAACAACCAAGATGAGGACACTCATCCGAATGAATCAATGTTTAATAATGATGATTCGTCATTTCAGGAATGCAGACAGAAATGATCAATCATCTTCATCCACTTTGTGTCCTGTATTGATTTCTACTTTGTATTTCTTATGAAACGTCTCTGAGGCATTTTGCCATCTGGTTGTCCTATTCCGAAGTGACCTTGGTTTTAATGTTTCTTCTTCTTCTTCTACAGTTATGAATTTGACCTTCCACAAAACTGGTTTTAGAAACTTGTCTCATCTTGTCCCTCATCCAGTAATCCCTAAACTAACGAGCTTTTTGGTTGGTTAGTTCAGTTTATGTAAACAACCAAAAGGGGAAAGAGGAGAATGTGTGACATCATTAAAAGAACATCTATTCTGGTCAATAGATGATGTATCAAGCATTTGTTCTTTTTATAGTATCGCTAAGTATCATTATTGATAAATAAAACTTTCTGCAAACTTTCGGCTATAATCAGCTAAACTATTCTATTTCCTGCTAACTTTATAGCTAAAAATGTTATACCCATATAAAGCCCACTTGTCAAATGAAATAACCTTATACTAAGACTCCAGAACAAATTATTGATAAAAATTGTATACTTGGAGCTGAAACATGGAACCTAAGCAAGAGACTGACCTGTAAAATGAGAACCATGCAACGTGCACATGAGAGAATCAGGCTCAACCTCACATGGAGAGACCACAAGACAGCACAGTATATTAGGGGAAAAACAAGTGTCGGAGACATCCTAGAAACTGTTAGGAAACTCAAATGGCAATGGGCTGGCCTTGTTGCAAGAATGGCAGGCAACCGATGTATATCAATTCACAACATGGATCCCAGAGGTCAAATTTAGAAAAGAGGCTGGCAGAATATGAGATGGCAAGACAAACTGGACAGGCTTAGAAAATAATGGCTCTGCAATGCCCACAATAGATACACCTTCCCTATGATTTGACACATCCATGTCTAACAACGAACGATAAAAGACTGATGATGATGATAAATTTCTTTTTTTGATAGCCAGATTTTCGAATGAACATTCTTCACTTTTCTCTTGCTACTACTGCTTTGTTCAGAATCCCTTCAAAATTGAAAATTACAGATATGTATATAAGGATGGTAGATGCATTGTTGAACTTATGGTTCTTGTTTTTTTAGTTTTTTTTCTTGAAATTTCAATTTTGTTTCATGCTTCTGTATTGGAAACTGTCAACATAGGTTTCTTTAGTTTTCAATGTTATTATAAATATTACACTAGTACATTGATAAGTTTGTAGCCAAATGCTGAAAAAAAAAAGCAAATATTTATTTTTTAACATAGTATCCTCCCTTGCCAATGCACTTGATTCAGTGGTGAACGTCAGTATTACAATGAAAATTTCTGATAAGAATTCAGTGATCACAGGCATCCTCCATTATAATGCTGGTTCAAGACAGCCAATTGTGTTTTAATTAGTAAAGTAAAGCATCTCGTCTCTCAAAAGACCTCTCCCAATGGAGTATGACAGCTGGTGATGAAGTCCCAGCTTCTTTTGCATGCGGCAGTTTAGTGATCCTCTCAAATCTGGCGAAGACCAAGATTTTATGACTATCCACTTGGCAAAGGTATTCTGCCACCCTAATCACACAGCAGCTAATTGAGTACACAGGAAAATTTGTCTTATTGAAGTTTTTCACTCATACTGGGAATTGAACCCAAGACCTTTTATGTATGAGGCAGATGTGCTAACCATTTCACCTAATGAAGAGTTTTCCACACTCTAAGCTCATATCCAGAATCAAAACCAAGACCTTTTGCGTGTAAGACAGACGTACTAACCATAACACTATCCGGGCGGATGCATTATAATCAAGCAGTGAAAAAATTTTGCTATTTTGAAACTAGATTGATATTTTGAGTTTCATCATCAACCCATATTATAATGCAAACCGCTCTTCAACAGGGAAGGCCAGTAGCTACATGTCAGGTTGTCCCAGAAACTAAATATTTCTGATGTCAGTCGAGAGATTATGTTTTTAATTAACTTTGAATCAATTCATCTTCAGTGTGACAATTTCAAATTTGCCTTGAACTTGTACAGACATGTCAGCCAATCCTCACCGGCTATTTGTAAAAAAAAATCCTAATCCATATAATTGATGGTAGGGATACCTGTTCTGAAGTAATGGCTAACAAGCTCATCACAAACCAGATGCTTGTAATTAATTCAATCCCCATTGGATGCTCATATATTATGACCATGTGGTAGACTAAGCTTAGTCAGTATCCACTCAGTATGCTCTAAAAACAACTTTTCCTTCTACATATATATATATATATATATATATATATATATATATATATATAAATAGAGTCATCCACAGACAGCAGTTTCATTGTATTACAACTAATCAGTGTGGCTATAGACTATCCATTATCCCATCCAGTACCACAAGGTGGGATCGAAACTTTTGCTTCAGACCCAGAGGCTGGCATTTCACCCCTACCCTACCAGTGACTTCTGCTTTCAGCAGTAGTACTTTACACGCAATAATATACACTGGTTAATCCTAGATGGATTCAACAAAATAGACTTTCTGCAAATCTAATTTACAAGTGTAAATGTGTTCATAAATGAAATTTATATAATAGTCAACATTATGATGTAATACTTAGCATTTAAATATAAGCTATTACTATCAACATTTTTAATATACTTTGATATATTTCAAACTTCTCAAAACTCAAAAACACTTTCTTTAATATTTAAGTTGATCAAATCAAAATATAGTAACCATGATTTCTTATGACAGGTCAGTATTCATACAAAAAGCGAAGGTAAAGCATCTGTCTCTTAAGAGACAACTTCCATTGAAGTATTAACAGCCGGTGACAAAGTCCCTGTTTCCTTAGCATGCATCAGCTTAGTTATCCTTACAAGTTTTCATAACCCCTTCCCTGGTAAAACTCAAGTCCACTGAGGGGATACCTTCACCCTAATCACACAGCTTAGAGTGTACTCAATTAGCTGCTGAGTGCACAGAGAAATTTGTCTTGAAGAGTTTTCCACTCTCTACACTCATACCGGGAATTGAACCTGGGACCTTCTGCGAGGCAGATATGCTAACCATTACACTATCCAAGTGGACGCAAAAGTATTCATTTGTTGTATTACACAGCGATATCTAAGTACAGATTCGCTGAATGTAGACTACTCAACCCCAGATTAGTATTTTTTTATTCTTTTATTGGGTTTTTTTTATCTGATTTTCAAATTTGTTTTTCCATGTTCTTTCCTTTGACTTTTTCATTTTTTTTTTTTTTTCCTTACATCATTACTTTTTAGTTCTTACAAAGCACAGCTTAGTCTGGTTCAAGGCTACTAGTGTACAGCACCCCGAAAAGATGGAACTTGTTACAGTCGTAAAGATCTGCAAGACTGATTAGCTGATCATTACTCGGCGTCAAGGAGAATGCCCGTTCCTGCTGAGCCAACGGTCCTGAAAGGCCCAGCTGCATCTCTTGCCTTGGGTGGGAGTGATGCCTCCCAACAGTGTCACCATACAACTGCTGGAGAGGTACAAGCTAAATGTTATCCAAGTCTATGCTCCCACCTCGCAATCAACCGAAGAAGAAATAAACAACTTATATGATGACTTGATTTCCCTACTCCAAGATACCAAAAGACACTTCAATATCATCATGGGAGATTTCAACACACAAGTAGGACAAGGAAATGAACGCTGCATCAGAGAATTTGGATACAAAAGACGAAACGAGAGAAGTGAGGACCTGGTAAAATTTTGCAACGGCAAACAACTTCAAAATTATGAATACTTACTTCAAAATGAAACCCAAAAGAAAATGGACTTGGAAGAGCCCCAACCATGAAACCAAAAACGAAATAGACTACATTTTATCAGACAAAAGCCGCACCATCAAAGATATCTAAATCCTAAACCAAGTGAATGGATGGAGCGACCATAGAATGGTAAGATGCAAATAAACACAAGTAAAGAACGCAGGAAAATGTTCCACACTAGGCCGCAGCCACTAAACGTACCAAATGAACTCACCTCAGCCTTCAAGCTAGAGTTGAAAAACAGATTTGATATCCTTACCAATGAAAACGACACCAACGTCAACGAATTCCACAACAAAATAACAACCTCTCTATTAGAAGCAGTGCATAAGTTCAAACCAAGAAACTCAGCAACCATTAGCAAAATCTCAGATGGTACCAGGAAACTGAATGAAAAGCGCAGAAACCTCAAACCACCAACGACCAAAAGGGAGAAAATAAAAGAAATCAAACTGAACAAAACAATAAAGAAGAAACTAAAAGAAGACAAAAGAAGGTATACGGCAGCCATCATCGAGACCAACCTTGAAAAACGTTGAGGATTTAAAGCAATAAACAAAGCTCTCAGTACAGGAAAGAAACAGATAACTAGCATTCTCGAAGCAAACAGAGACAGAATAGTTGAATGCGCCCAAGAATTTCACCAGGAACTCTACTCTTCAAAACATGGACAATACAACAATGACCAGAATACACAAGATGCCGACAATCAGTCCGAAGACTTCCCCGAAGTTACACCATGGGAAGTAAAGCAAGCCATTAAACAAATAAAAAAAGGAAAAGCCCCTGGACCAGATAACATCACCATTGATCTACTCAAAAAAGTTGGTAAAAGAGTCAACAGAAAGCTAGTTATTCTATTCAACTTGAGTATGAAACAGAGTAAAGTCCTGAAAGACTGGAACACTGCTATTATAATGCTTCTACACAAAAAAGGTAACCCCATAGACCTCAACAACTACAGACCTAAAAGCCTGCTCAACTGCATATATAAACTTTTCACAAAAATCATCACCAACCAGATCACTAAAACACTAGATGAGAATCAACCACGGGAACAGGCTGGATTTAGAAGAAATTACTCGACCACGGACCATCTTCATTCAATAAATCAGCTAAAAGAGAAGGCAGCAGAATACAAAATGCCACTCGCTGTAGCATTTATAGACTTCAAGAAGGCATTCGACTCTGTAGAAAGACATGAAGGCCATCACCCTACAAGGTGTAGACTCTATATATGTTAAAGTAATGCAACACATATACAACCACAGCAACTCCTTCATTAGGCTACATAAGGACTCCGAAACGTTTCAGCTCCAAAAAGGAGTAAGACAAGGTGATACCAGCTCACCCAAACTCTTTACAGCCTGCCTTGAGAAGATCTTCCGGAACATGGACTGGGAAAATAGAGGAATCAAAATAGATAGCAGATACTTGAGTAACCTTAGATTTGCAGACGACATCGTCCTTTTTGCAGAGAACCTACACGACCTCCAACTAATGCTAAATGATCTAAACGAAGAAAGCAAAAAAGTCGGCCTACACATGAACTTCAGTAATACAAAAAATCATGTGCAATAATCATGTTGAAAATAAGAACGTAACTGTCAAGATAGAAGATGCAAAACTCGGCAAGGTAGACCACTACATCTACCTAGGACAACGAATTTTCAGGAGACCCTCAAAAAAGGATGAAATCAAGCAAAGAATCACTTTGGGATGGCAAGCCTTTGGCAGAGCAAGCTCAAATTTCAAGAACCAGATGATCCCAATAATCCTAAAAAGAAGAGTATACAACCAATGCATTCTCCTGATAGTCACTTATGTAGCTGAAACATGGAACCTAACCAAGAGACAGACCTATAAACTAAGAAGTATGCAACGTGTGCATGAGAGAATCATGCTCAACCTTAGCTGGAGAGACCACAAGACAGCACAGTATATAAGGAAGATATTAAAAGACTCAAATGGCAATGGGCAGGCCATGTTGCAAGGATGAAAGACAACCGATAGACATCACTACTCACAACATGGATCCTCTGAGATCACATAAGAAACCAAGGCCAACAGAACACAAGATGGAGAGATGAACTGGACAGATTCAGGAAATACTGGCTCCGCGATGCCCATGATAGACCTTCCCCACGATTCGCCACAATTCTCTATGTCCAACAACGGACGTTAAAAGACTGATGATGACTCAGCATCTCTTGTCAATGATAAATGGGTACCTCAATAGGGAACAGCACGAGTGTTAAATCTCCGTCTTTTGATAGAATTCCCTCTTTGACATCTAAAAATTTGGCAGTGTGCAGGTAGCTTGATTAAAGCAGAAGTGCTCAAATATTTTCCACCAGTCCTGAAGATCAGGGTTCAAGCTAAAGTAAAGGTCCACATTTCAAGTATTGATTTCTATCATTAGCAAACCCTCCTCATTTAGGAGAGAGAAGGAGCACTATCTTGTCATGCACTTAGCTGAATTTTACCATGTGTTGCTTTCGGCTGTGAATCTTACACATGTCATCTAAAGTTTGGGATTGAAGTAAAAAATGAGACACAAGACAGTTCTTTAGAAAAAAATAATAGAAATTCTTTATTTTACTTGGTACATCAGACACTAGGAATAGTGTCACTCGATCAGGAATCAATTAGTTGCGAGATTTTTTTCATGTAGCTAATTGAGCCAGGGTACCTTATATTCATTCAAATATTATTAAAGCTGCTTTCTTATTATTTCTGTTTTAGTAGATATCCATCTTCTCACACTAACCAATAAACTAATTGTTTAATCTTAAATTAATTTTAACTGCAACAGAAAACCATACTTTGGTTGAAGTATATTTATTATGAATACAATGCACAAAATAGTATTAGGAGTTAGATCAGAATCAGTTGAAAAAATGAGGGACTTTTACTCAACCACCTTTTTTTTTGTTTGTTTGTAGACAGCAAGGAGAGAGATAGCTTACTGGAGGTTTGAAGTTATACTTAGAGGAGAAGGAAGAGGCTAAATTTGGTGCAAATTAAAAGCAGAGAAAATATGACATTTGAAATTGATAGGAAGAAAGAGAAAACTTTGAAGGAGTGTACAGCCTAAATAAAATTAGTTCTCACTTTTCCATATCACATGAGGCCACACTTCATTGTCAGTTGGAAAATTATACAACTAATGGCATTTCAAGTTTGATCTCATTATGAGAGTTCAAAATTCTAGAAAGGCACCAATTTTTATCTTCTCCCTAAAGAATTCTTAAGGTACTGGAGGAAAAATGTTAGGTTGCCTTCAAAGAAACCTAACAATCCTTGATATAGCTAGCAAGCTCTCAGTCTATCTTTGACAAGAAACAGAAATGGGTATTGTGATCACAAATATGAAATATTTTCTGCCATGTCTATGTGTGTTCATTTACTGGATGCCTCTTAATACAACTACTGCTACTTCTGGTACGGTGTCTATTTCATTTTTTACCCAAAATGAATACAATAACTTTTGTGCTAACATTCCAAATTAATATGTAAACATACCATTAACAGAGCTAAGGGGTATTTACTAGTATGCTCTTTTCAGAGGCCTGGGTCAGCAATAATAGAGATTCCTTCCAAAAATTTTACCCTAGTTCACAAATAATTGATCAGTGTCAAGCAGAAGAACTAAAAAATTTCCAACATAAATCATGAACTAATTATCTTGATTTATTTTCTAATAGAAAAAGCTTGTCAGCCATTATTAAATTTTGACCAGTATCTCTTTCATCTTAAATTTAGTTGCTTTTCATCTTAACTGCACATCATAGTCAGACTCAAACTCACATTTCTTCAGCATAATAGCTGCTCTATTGCTTGAGCTATGAAAGCTTTTTGGCTGGCAGGAGATAAAAATAAACCGTATAATCTTAACTAGTGTGCTCAATCCCATATTTATTTTAAAGGCAAAAGGGATGCCGGTTTGAGTCTTGGCAAGAGACTTCCTTTTTTTTCCCCAATCCACACCATCCACAGACTGATGGTCTCAGAGGTTGTGATAGAAAGCAACTAAAATTAGGATAAAAGAAATCCTAGTCCCAAATTGTTTGTAAAGAGATTTTTAAGCTTCAGGCAGGAGAGGCTCGAAAACCAAGTTAGCCTGGCTAAGTTAAAACAAAGAGTCTAAGGAGGAGCATTATTGTTTTTGTGCTAAATAATATTTGGTCATCCATTTGATATAGTTCTGTTGTTGTTGGTAATAATGATTAGATACTGATTTCATCGCAGAATACAGGTCAGAAGTCATTTTGGGGTCAGTGCCTGGCTGCGTGAAAGGCACTGTATAACCATAATAATAATTTGGACACGTCCAATAAGGATTGAGGTTCATGTGTGTCATAAATGGGTAACCCTGGGTCCATGGGTAAGGATACTGATATTGGGAATATGATGATGGGTAGGGATAATCCATAATTTCTTCTTCCTCTGAAGACGAATTGCAAGAAGTTTCAGAGTCAGAAAAGCTGGAACTGCTGTCTGAGCAAGAACTTGATGTACTAGAATCTGAAAATTCCTCAGAATCATCAGGAGATACGTCTTGGAGAGTCTTAGGTTTAGAATATTTTTGTGTGTGCTTCCTGTTCCCAGGTATTAATGATGGAGACCGTGTTTTGTCTCTTAGAGTCTTATTATTCCTATCTTTTGTAGCAGCATCCGTTTTCTTGCTAGAGGCTTTATCGACAGAAATCTTTTCTATTTTTTTCTCTGGGTGTGGCAAGGATTTTTCAGGCGCTTTCTTATTCGCTGTTAGACATTGTGATTTTTCTGATTGCAATTTTTCATCATTGCCCTGATGAGGTAAATAATCAGGGACAAAGTATTCATCATCTTTGCATCGAAAAAGATGCCGATATTTTTCTTTCTTACTGCCAGATGGATCTTGTTTCAAGTCTGTCTGGGAATTGTTTTCAGGTTTCAAACTGACTGTGTCCCCTACAGACCCTGGATCTGTTTTGGGGGATTTTGCTTCCAAAGATCCTTGATCCTTTTCAAGGGATTTGTGCCCAATGTCAGCAATCAATTGTCGTGACTTAATCTCATACAGCACAGTTAAGTCTTTTCTGTTCATTTTGACAGTGTTATTATCACAATCGGAATTGATCTGTTGATCAGGGTTTGAATAAATGGATTTGTCATTTACCTTTCTAAGAGATGAAACTTGTGATGGGACGATGCGAGATTTCTCTCCAGTGATGCCGCCAAACAAAGTCCTGCAACATTTTGTGTAATAAGCATCCAATGTTTTACAAACTTCACTTTTCAGAGAGACAACAGACGATGAAGGAAGGGGTAAGACAGATTCTAAGTTTACACCCTCTTCTTTTTCATCTTCACAAGTGAAGAGTTCAAATTCAGAACAGAGATCCGAGTATGAACCAGGACTTGGAACTGGTTTGAATTGAGGCACTTCCAATGGTTTCCACGGGGACGCGGAAAGCTGATTCACTAATGGAAGATCATTGAAAGGCAAGTCGGGACGGTGAAATAACTGCGCCTCTTTGGTTTCTGAATCCAAAGATTTTCTGGTTTCAGTGTTTTTAATAGAAACGTCAGAGTTTTCCAGCTGTGGGGATTCAGACATTGAAAATTTCTGTGAAACTATTCCTGACTTCTGTGGGAATATTGAAGATGAGAAATCTTCAAATACAGATGATTTATTCTTGTCTGCTACTGGAATTTCAGAATCACCATTAATTTTATCCTTAGGCTCATAAGATCCATTTTCTTTTACTGTGTTTCGATTTTCTGAAGAGATTTTCAGATTCAAAGAATCACTGATGAGCTGAGGTGGTGCTTCAGATGAGGAATCCTGTGTGAATTTTTCAGATGAGCGTTTTCCTTTTCTCTTTTGACCAGTAGACAAAGTTTCTGTGTGTACAATATCATCTAACTTTATACGAGGTTTTTGACATGGTTTACTGACCAGATCATTTGGAATGGGGTCTGCAAAAAGAAAGAGAAAATATCAGCAGGTACCAGGTTTTTGAATTGAAGAATCATTATCATGAGTATGCACTGTGGATTAGGAATGAATTAAAATGAAAGAATGTTCAAATTCTTAGTGTGAATAAACAAGTAGCCTCCGAAATGACTTGTACTCACGTTCCATATCTTGGGAACTTGCCTTTACTAATTAGCCCACAGAAGCACGAATCAAGTCATTTTGCCATCTCCCCACGCTATATCGTTTGTTTCTACTGCCTAATCTAAAATTATTTCAATTCTGATATGAAGCATTTTCATAATATTTGGCTAGTTTTTGTCTTATAACTTTTTCAATAGCTAGCATCAATTAAGAATAAAGTAGAAGCTCCAGCCAAAATTTGAAATCCCATGCCATATCTCATAATTCAAGTATGTATTATGTTACATGCTTAAAAATTCAAGAAATTTTAAAAAGGAAAAATTTTAAAAATCACTCACCTGGCAAAGGTTCCAGGGTTGTGTTACAAACTGCCTGAACTTTCTTCAACAGTTTCAGCCCAGCATCTCCAGGGACCAAAGTGATAGCAGCACCCTGACTGCCTGCATGAAAAAAAAAAAAAAAAATCACTGACTTCTAGATTTTGTGTATGTCAGTATATACAGACACATAAAAACAAGTAATTAGATATGAATATGAATATAAACACACATACATAGATGTATACTCACGGAATATATACATTAAAAAATTTAAAAAAAACAGCTCTTGTACGAAATTCAATAAGTTCAATTTTTCTGGGTAAATTTTCAGATAAATTTTGCTTTCAAGGTTATCATCTTGTGGAGAAAAATATATTTTCCCCAACATCATTTCGTTTACAGGGGGAAAAAAAAATCTCAAAAGTGGCAAGGGAGATAAATTATGTTTCCTTGGATTTGACAAAGCAGAATTTCAGGGGAGGTAAATCATATTTGTTTGGTCATATTTCAGGGGAGGTAACTTGGGTTACCTTAGATTGAAAAAGAACTTCATTTCAGGGGAGGTAAATCATATTCTATTGGAAATGATGGGGCTGCATTTCTGGAGATTTCAGTGATAATTAAGCTCACTCACAATGGCTTGTGAATTCAGCATGTCAACCACTGCATCATTACAGATGGACTATCAGACTTGAGAGATTAATCGTACTTTTTTTTTTCTTTTGCTTCATACAAAAATTCCCAGCATGGGGGGGGGGACCATTCTATAAACCATTAGCATCATTTTTCACACAGTTCTACAATATTTGACTTGTTTTTATTTCATTTACTTCTGTTGCTTTCTCACAGCAACACATGTTTTTACATGTTTCAACAATTATATAAGCCCCAAGAATCAGAAATTAACCAATGGCCCGTGACAAATATCATTTTTAATATCTATTTGATTTATTAGCATTGTCAAACATTATTGATTTTTTTACTGGTATTTTTTTTCCTTCACAACATCTCAAAATGTAAGATAGGCTTCTAGATGTAAATTTTTTTATGCGGATAAAGTATTGCCAAGAAAATCTTTTTTTTTTAAATAATCAATCTATCCAATCAGTCAGTCTATGGCAGTGAATGAACAGAGTACTTGAAACTTCAATGAAGATGAATGTAAAAAAGAAAAAAAAGTGTTGCAATAAGAAAACAACAAAAATACAATGAAGGAATAACTAGTAAAAAAAAAAAAAAAAGTGAGCATAATCTGAAAGAAAACTTCATTCCTTTTTGGGGGTGAAGTTTTTTTTTGTTTTTTTTTTCAAAGTTATGGAGAGAGCAAAAAGAGAAGATGCAGTAAAAAATACCTGTGCATTCCTTATTTGCATATGAAACTAATCCAAGTTTGCATAATATTTAGATAAAAATATGGGTTGGCAATAAAGATTGGAAGGGATAAGGGAGTGAAGAAGAGGATACAGGCATAGGGTGAGAAGAGTAGAAGCATGAGATGATAGAAAATTTTAGTTGTAAACACCCAAGGAATTTCCACAGGTTTGGCTAGTGCTTATCATTATCATTATTCTCTCATCTTAATTTATTTCTAAAGACAAAAAAAGTGAGGACAATTGATATTTTCTTTTTTCTTCAAAAAATATTTTTCAACATTTTTTTTTTTTTTTAATGAAAAAATTTCAAATGAAGAAACAAATTTTTTCAACTCATTTTGAGAAAAAAACAAAAACAAAAAAATCAGACAGACGAACTGAAAGAGATGCATGCTGAAGAAAGAGGAAAAGTCCTTTTCAAAATTTAGGAAAAAAAAAGGATATTTACCGAATCTTCCAGCTCTGCCAATTCGATGAAGGTACACTCTTGGTTTCCGAGGTAAATCAAGATTTATCACCAAATTGACATTTTCAGCATCAATTCCTCGAGAAGTCTGAATAAAGGACAAAAATCTTTTAATGAAGACAGCAGAAAAAAATTCTCTATTTCGTAAAAAAAGGGGGTCTTAGTAAAATCTGTGAAGCAAAGTTATCATTTATTACCTGTAACAATAGCTCCAATCAATGAATAAATCCAACACAAACCCGGATATCTATAATCACAACAAACGTCCGTATAAAAGCTTTTTTTAAAAATTACATTCCTTTTATTCTTTCGATTTACTACCAACGTTTGTGGTAAGTTGGATTAACTGTTGATTCAAAAGAAAATACAGTAAGGGAGATAAATCTATGACCAAACAATGTTTCTCACAATCACAATGTTATTTGGAGGACTATTCATTATCAGTCTTTTATCATCCGTTGTTGGACATAGACCTTCCCCAGGATTTTGAATGTTCCCAGACCAAAAAAATGACCTCTATCCGGCATTTTTCTTTGGTTTTTCTGTTGTTAACAGATGCACAAAAATTCTAAGCTCTGGCGACTTGAAGTGTTTAATAAAAGTGAACTATAAAGCAGGAGAAAACTATAACTCTGAGACTAAAAACCTCACCAAATCTGTTGATATCAGAACTCGGCACTGAAACGCCTTGAGGCTGGCCATTGCTTCATTTCTTTCTTTCTGTTCCAGGGAGCCAGCAATGCAACAAGTTGGCCAACCTTGTTCTTCAAGTTTATACGCCAAACTCAGGGCCCTGATTTGGAAGGAAGGAAAACATGTCTGGTTAGTCATTCAATGGAAACTGTCATGTGACCAACGTTTTTTGGCAGTGTGCTGTTTCAATTAAGAAATTAGAAAAAGGGGTGATCAATGAATAAATTACTTCTGTCACCTTTTGTTGGGTGGTGATCATTAAAGAAAATGTCTGAATTAAAAAACGAAAAAACAAGTGTGAATGCTGCCAGATACAAATTAAAGGACCAATTTAGTATAAACTTACATTGTAAATTAAACACCCACCAAAACCCTGAAAGGGGTATTTAAAAAAAACAAAACGTTTTCCGAGGCACAATGAGTAAATGTTTAGATTTTCATCCCTCTATTGTCATTGGTGTGGTCTGTGCACACAATGCAGATAGATAGCCAGAATCACTTGAAAACTGAAAAAACCCACAACAATTTTTAAAAACAAAACATCTGCTGTTTGTGGCAACATGTTCTTGAAATGACTTTGGGAGCAGACAAAGTTGTCCGTTAGTTAAAGTAAAATAACTTAAAATAACTTTTTAAAACTCATAGAATTACTGCTTCTCCTCATATACAGTCAAGCATTTTTAGAGGATAAAATTTCAGAACTTAACAGAATCATTCAGACATTCTCTCCCTTTGCCATTCCTTGACTTCTTGCATTATATTTTATATATTTTTTAGAATTTTCATTGCTTAATTTTTGAACACTCCAATAAAACAAATAATTTGTCAGGGAGATCTCACATTGGATTTATTGTCATTAACAACCAAGCAACTTGGCCAGAATTGTTTATTTCTGTAGGCTTTTGTGGAGCATAGGGCCATTCAGTGGTTCCAGATAAAAGTAGACTTTTAGGATAGAGTTGCTAGCCCCATGCCAAAATGTTTTTTTTTATATTCAGAGTATCCTTTTATTCATATCAATGGTTTTTAACCAGGGTGTGTGAAACCCTGTGCATGTGTGTGTGTGTGGGGGGCTAATTTTCAAGTGGGGGGGGGCAGGCCAGGAGAAAAAGAAAAGAAATAAAAATTCTCCCATCATTTTGTGAATTCTTTTAACAAGTGTTTGCATAATATCCTGATGAAGAGGATATATTGAAATCTATTTTTTCACATATTTGCGGTATCCATTAAAAACTAATCACTTGGTTGAAGATGCAAGGGTGGGGCATGGGGGCACAATCCAACTACTAATGGGAGGAGGGGGGTAAAAGGTCATGAACCACAGTCTTAGATGTATGTTAATATTGATGTCTCTAGATTCTAATCATCAACTGTATACAAATCGTAATGGCAGTAGTATTTTGATCTTGGCAAATAGTTTTGATGGTACATGGCAAAGTTGCTGGATTTGGCCAGAAGGGGAAATAATCCAAGCTTTTTCTTAGACACTTACCCAATACAGGCATTGTAATGGTGTGAAATTTGAATTTGAGGCTTGACTCAAGAGGCTGTCATTGAACTCCTGCCTCCAGACTGGCTCGATTTTGAAATTTGATATTATTCCAATGCCTATACTGGGTAAGTCTCGGGGATGAAGCTATGTTTATCTCCCTTTTTGGCCAGATTTGGCAACTCAGGTCTGTGGCTAATCAAGGAAGAAACATTTGACAAATCCCACTTACCCTGATTGGAGGTTTGAAAATATCAAGCACTGGTTGAAGGAAACAGACGAGAGGATTTTGATGGCTGCTTCAAAACTATATTCAGCTGCTTTTTGCACGTGCGGATGGAAGGGAATTTTCAGATAATACTGTTTGATACCTGAGTTGAAAGAAGAAAAAACCTTTCAAAAAATATTCAATAATTGCGAAAAAGTAGCTCTCTATTTTGAAAACTTCACCAAAAGATTTCACATATTTTTTATGTTTGATACTTATCTATTCTATTTACCACAACTATATAAGTTCATATAACTACAGTTTCAAAAACAGAAGTAGTGCCTCCAATAAAGCTTTTATCTGCTGATGACATTGTGGTCAGGCAAGGTTTTACAGTTAAAACATCACCACTAACCCAGGGCACCCAAGCAATACCTAACTATATCACCAAGATTTCTTTGTTTCCAGTCAAAGTGTGGGATGGCAAGGTCCATGCAAATGCAACCTCTACCTAACCTGGGACTTTATTTCTATTCTCTCTTTTCTGATGTAGTCATACTGAGTTTAGGTATGTCAGAGTTCAGTTGACGATAAAACTTAACATCTCATTTCCATAGGAAATACATTCATTATCCAACCATGTCTCATTCATTTTTTCTTATATTTTGCAACAATAAGAAGGCCGAAGAATGCAGCAGTCAAAATGCTGCAACGAGAGCAATAAAGAAAAAGATACCAAGCCAAAAAATGTACAGAATGACAACATTGAAGTTCAATTAAAGGCACGAAGTATAACTAGAAAACACTAAGAGAATGCATACATCTGCTAATGCCACACACTATTCTTAAATTCCTGAACTGTTTTGAACTGCTCCAAATTACAGTGGATAGTATAGAAAATAATGGAACTTTTTTGTAAATATAATACTATAAAATTTAAATATTTTTACATGATAGTCTATAGGAAGTAACTTTGCAGATTTATGGTTTCCATGACAGCATGGAGAGTATTCGCGCTAAGTATGATTGTTGACACGGAGATTGAACAGAGTAAAGAAGACACATACAAGTATTGTGACGAACAAATGAAACATACATTTAATGCATAACATTTATGACAGTAAAAGACTGAAAATGGAATTCATATAAGAAAACATTGATACGATCAATTGTGTAAAGAAGAGAAGAAGCCTGTTTAGTTTAGAGGGTTATTCCCATACGTAAAAATGAAACATAGGAAAGAATAAGTATTCAAGGGACATATGACATAACGGGTTTAATGTTGTTTAGTTTATCTATCAGATGGAGCCTGATTAATAGCTAAATAAAAAAAATCACCCAAAAATTTTCTTGAAATTTATTGAGAACTTTCAGAGATATCGTTTTGACAGACCCGAAGGAAAAATGGAAAAATATCTCTCAATCAAAAAACAAACTCCTGGATTAACACCAAATTTTGATTACTTCTTCTTTAAATCATGGTTCACCCTTCCACAGAATGATATTGAAATTCATTCAGAACTCTTAGAGATATTGTGTGGAGAGATAGACAGATGGAAAGAAAGACACAGGGTAATACCTTTTAGCAGAGGTAAACAAACTAAAAAGCGTCACAGAATTTTTCAACTGTTGATAAATAAAACTTTCCATTCATTATTATCATGAAATCCAAAAATGAAAATCAAGTTATCCTTACCTAAAAGAGCAAGCTGTGTTACATCAAGTCGTATATAAGTTGGGTTTCGCATATAATTCAACAGATGCCTTGTCATGAATTCTGGGTAAGTGGCAGACAAGGCTAAAATTTGTTTGTTCTCTGGCAAAACAGAATAAATCCAGCTGAAGAGAAAAGAAGAAAAAAATCAAATACTAAAATCAAAGGTTTTTTTATTACTACTAACATAGTTCACTTCATATAAATCATGACACAGTTTGAACAGAAACTTTTTTAAAAATAGAATTCTCTGTAATTATAGGAGAATACCAGATCCATGTAAATGTACCTTATGTATATATATATATATATATATATATATATATATATATATATATATATATATATATATATATATATATATATATATTTATATTGGAAGTTTGTCCAACAGAATGTAGTAATCATAAAGACAATTTATTTGGAAACATATTTAGTCTGGCACCGGAATTAACCAAGTAGCAAATCATACAGCTGAGCACATCAATGAATAAAGACAGCTTATTTTTTTTTCTATTCAATTATATGATAAGCCGTTTTATTCACTATTCAATTAATTCTGGTGCCAGACAAAATGTTTCCAAATAAATTGTCTCTATAATCATCAAACACACACACATATCATACAATACAAATCACAGATGCAATATGATACAATATCTGATATATGATGGGTTCATCTCAAAGTGCTCAATACATTCAACTTTAAACATTAAGTTGGTTTAAAGTAGAGCTTAAAATAAAATGGAATGAGGATTCACTACACAAACATGTTTATGTTTATGTCGTGTTTTATACATATATATATACACACACACACACAAACTAAGCTTAGCATAATCAGCCTCGAAACCACACAAGAGAGGGGGGGGGGAGTTCGCATTGCACAATGACCTGCTTAGTGGCACCTGCATAAAATATGTATCAAATATACAATTTATATACATATATATATATATAATCATGTCATTCACAGACAGCTGTTTCGTTGTATTACAACTCTTCAATGTGGCTATAGGCTCGATATCCCTTCCAGTACTGCAAGGACCCAGAGGCAGATGCTCTACCCCCGCCCTACACAGAATAGACAGTCAGTATGACTGAATTAAGCGATATATTTACTTTATATATATATATATATATATATATATATATATATATAGTGAGGAAGTAGTGGGTAGGCTGATTGCATAAACAGAAACATGTACATATTTTGGGCAAGAAAAAGATTTTTGAATCAAGAAGATTCCTATTTTTCTTACTTGATATCTGCCTGGAAACATTCATCAAGCAATTGGTCAGCTTCGTCAAGAACAAAAAGACGAATACTTTTCGTCTTCAGGTAATTCTGCTCAATCAGAAATTTGATTCTACCTGAAAGAAAGAAGTAGAAAAAATTAGCCACAAAATAATAATTCTTGACTAGTATTTCTTTAATCTGAATTTTGATTGCTTTCCAACACAGTAACTCAGACCATCATTTTAAGTAAACGACACAGATCAGGCATAAAGAGTAAGCTCTCAGCGAGACTTGAACTTGCACCCCTTGTATATTGGGAAGCCTACCTTACTGTGATACCTGCTTTAATTGATTGAGCTTCAAGAGCTAACTGTTTGCAGAAGATCAAATCCAACCATATAAACTTATTCCTAGTTTTTATCCTTGATGCCACCATATTTAATATTATTGTTCTGTTCATGTACACTAGTAGTATTAGTAGTAATATTACCTTCAATGTGATGTAAAGCAACGGAAATTAGGATGAAAGAAATACTAGTCAAGAATTAATAATGGTTGACTGTGTTTCATTTAATGATAATGAAATTCAAGATGATTTTACAACTGATGATATTAGTGTGTGTAAACAAAATAACTCTTAAATTCATTAAAAAATTGTTATAAGGGGAATAACTTCTGATCACCCCTTTCAGCTCCTTCCACTTAACCTGAACTGACCGCCTTTTGATAATCTAGCTCGGTCAGCTATACCACTCATTTTAACAGGCATTACTAATCAGGCTCCATCCAATTGATAAACTAAACAACATTAGACATGTAATGTCACATGTCCCCTAAATACTTATTCGTTCCTATATTTCATTTTTATATACAGGAATAACTAAACTAAACAGGCTTCTTCTCTCCTTTACACAATTGATCATATCAATGTTTTCTTATATGAATTCCATTTTCAGTCTTTTACTGTCATAAATGTTATGCATTAAATGTATGTTTCATTTGTTCGTCACAATACTTGTATGTGTCTTCTTTACTCTTTAATCTCTGCGTTCACAATCATACTTGGCGCAAATACTTTCCATGCTGTCATAGCAACCATAAATCTTCAAAGTTACCTCCTATAGACCATTATGTAAATATTTGAATATCATTGTATTATATTTACAAAAAAGTTCCATTATTTTCTATATCATCTACTGTAATTTGGAGCATTTCAAAACAGTTTGGAAAATTAAGAATCAATATCACTACTTATCCCCGAAATGAGCTTCTCTACTGACATCTTTATTTGTATATAGGAGTTGCTAGGGCGCCTGCTGTAGAGCAATGTTCGGCAACCACATCTCACATACTATTGCTAGTGAGTTCGATCCTAACTGGCTGCTTATTGTGGCTCTATAAAGTTACACTTGATGAGAATCTACACCGAACGTCCGCTGTGGAGCAATGGCTGGCTAGCTTGCAGACTATTGTTTGATGAGACTTTTTTTCAACCTTTTGAGACTGAAGGACCCAGCAAAATAACTTTAATATTTCAAGGAAACCGTGCATTAAAATATCATACATACAGCTAATGACACATCAGCAAGTTCAAAAATTCATAAGTACAATTATCTAAAAGTAATAAGTATTTTTACAGTGTATAGGAATAAAGTTTTCTATAATTTTTTTCATTCTGATAAGATATTCTTTTTTCAGTCCCTTTTCACCAAAGGACATTAAATATAAAACATTGTGGTTGTTTAGGAATTTTTCTGAATGAAAACTGAAATTTATAAAAATTATAAAAAATGAAAGCCAATGGCTTTTTTCGGTTAGTAAAAATTCTAGGGCTTCCAGTATCAAATGTCATCATGACCGGAACCGTTACTCATTATATAAAAAAACCCAGGAGCTTTTTCCATGTATGAATACAATTTTCATAGAACACTTCCCAGTTGGAAAAGACTGATGTCAAGAGTTCAACTCTTATTGGGTGCTCAGCTACTGTGATACTAAGCCATGGTTAGTAATATCAATCATGGATGGTTCATTTTAGGGATTTCAACCAGAATATATATAACATGTGGGTGTCTGTTAAAAAGCAATGGTTGACAAACTAATTCTGCAAACCATTGCTAGTCTAATGAGTTTGGTCTTCACTGAGAGCTCAATGTAGTGTGACCTTGTGCCAGACTAGGCTTTGCTTTTCATTTACTCCTTCAGGCTCCTTGTGGAGCATGGGGCCACAACCATTCATCTGTAGTTTCAGTAGCTAGTAGGTTCTTATGGAGTGGAGTTATCAGCCCTATGCCCAACCTACCTCTTTTACCTGGGCTTGAGACCAGCTATGACAACTGCCAAGCCTAAGTTTTTTTTTTCTTTAAGAGTAACCTTTTCCTAGATGGACTGCCTTAAAGGGCTCCAACTGCCCTGCAATTTACCCATAGCTGAGAGGGAGGGTGTATTCATGCCTTTCCCAAGTGCATCTGTGTGAAAGGAACACAAACAGCCTCAGCCAAAAGTTTTAACTTAATCCGACGATTTCTGTAACGGTTACGCCACTACACATTGACCTAAATATCTAAAACAGGGGTCACCAACATTTTTGCACCTCGGACATGTTTAATATTGACAATATTCTCGCAGATCAGCTGACAGGAGTTGGGGCTGTTACTTATGACTGGAATATAGGTGAGAGGTCAACTATAAGTCACTTAGAAGTGAATAATACACTCAATTTCGTTTCTAAAAAGATTTATCCAATTAATTTAATATTAAGAATATTTATACCCTGAATAAGTGAAACACTGTAGCCCATGCATATACCAGCACAAACTATCTAAAAAGATTATCTAAAATCATTTTTGAAAAATAAATCTTCTATCTAAAAATACCAGCACAAAATTTGGGCATTGTTAGTCCAAAATGACCAAAGTGACCCCCCCAAAAAACACTTTTTGGAAAGAAAGAAAAAAAAAATTGTTTCTGGATAGTGCCTCGTGTGTGTGTGTGCTACTCATGCAAATTTTAAAAGTTGCAGCCTAAAATATGTGACCAGGAATGCCTGGAGACACAGACGGATACACACACACACATACAAGCAAAGAGAAGAGAATCTGTAGACTACTCGGCTAGTTGGTCAGGCAAACCAATTTGTGGGGTTACGGTGATTTGATAATTGCCAGATCAAATCGTCTCCTCATGGCCTGATAGCACATACTTTGCAGCCAGGAGGTTGGAAACCACTGATCTTAAACAAGCCAACTGTTCTAATTCTCACTTTAAAAAAAGAAAATAAAGAGACATTACTAACACAGGACTGGAAAAAAAAAGTAGCATTCCAAGGGAAATTATGAATCACCACCATGCTTCTATGCTATTTTTTACCATGTAAATTAAGCAGTGGTAAAATCAAGTCACTTTGATGAAAATACTACCAGTATGGTTTGAATCTTATTTATCATTCTAAAAATTAGGGGGTGAATACAAAGTAAGTGACCAATTTGGCATAAACTCTAATTGTAAATTGAACCCCCTAATATAAATCTATTTAAGAGTGGAATTCTCAAAAAAGACAGGAAAAAAAAAAAAAAAACATTTCCCCTACTAATAACCGTTCATAGTAGAAATTTTGCACACTCACCTCTCAGGAGTGTGTGTGCAAAATTTCTACCATGAACGGTTAGGATCGAGTACAATCTGGAAAGATAGATACATATAAATGTTAGAACACATGAATAACCTAAACCCAGCAACAGTGATTAAACCGGTCTATTGTGGGTAACAGTGATTAAAAAAAAAAAAAAAAAAAAAAAAACACTGGAAGAAAAAACATTTTGGCCAAATGTTGTATATTCATACCTGGGGTCCCAACGGCAATGTGGCATTTTTTCAGGTTTTCTTTATCGTCTCCCACAGATATTCCCCCAATGAAGGTGGCACATGTAAGTCCCTCGATGCCACTACCAATACTCATGATAACTTGCCAAATCTGAAAAGCAATTTCTCTTGTGGGCGCCAACACCAAAACCTGCAGAAGAAACCAGACTGTTTAATCAAAAGACTAATAAGATTTTCTAAATAGATAATGACAGTACCGATTACTAAGGTACTATAATTACTATGTGCTAGTGTGTGGGGGGGAGTGGAAGCCTATACTTTTAAAAATACAATGGGTACATCAAATACTGGTTTAAAAAACACACTTTAATTAATGGGTTTTTTACCTTTAAATTGCTCAGGAGAAAATAACACTGGAATTTTCCGCTTTTGTTTATAGAAACAGGTTAATATAAAAACATTTACATCTGACTTACCGATGTTCTTATAGAGTGTGTTTATTATGACAAATTACTGCCCACAGATCCATTAATGGTTTGTTCATACTTATGGTACATGTAATACTTTCTGAATAACTCTGAAACACATCAACTATCGTTACAAACTAGTCCATACTTTAACAGCTATCATAAGTGTACAGCAGGCTGAGCTGATAACTGCTACTGATACTAGAAGTGTGATAGACACATTAGAAAGGAAGAGAGGAGAAGAAAAAATAAGTTGTTCAATAAGAGTGTAGGAAAAAGAGGTATTTAATGAGGGTAGAAAAGGAGACGGGAGAAAAAGTTGTCAGGTAGTCTTGAAAGAGGGTAGGAAGGGAGAGAGGAGCAAAGCCATCTACATAGTTTGATACAAGGGTAGGAAGAAAAAAAGACTAATATTGCTACTGATACCAAAAATGCGATAGACAGGGCTCTTATATGATGATTACCTAGATAATCATTTACAAAAATGGTGCAAAGATAAAATAATTCATGTTAGCCAAAAAAACTCATCCATACTTTCGTAAAAACAGCAGAAAGTAAATACCCAATTTAGTATTATAGTGATTATAAATAGAAGACCCTCCCACCTTCCTCATAAAAACCTTGAAAAAAATTCTTTTATAAACAAAGGTTTTTCCAGATTGTTTGAGGGTCTAATGGATTAAAAGCATTTAAATTTGATAGGGAAAGAATTTTCTTCTAAAACAATTGTTCCCAACCTTCTCAAGGCCATTCCCTACCGTAAGATCACTAGTTTTCCCCCTCCTATTCAAGTAAGTAGAATAATTTCAAATAATTATTTTAGTTTGTGTATAATGAGACAGCATTATAATAAGAATTATTTGAATTTTATAATTCTACAACTGCTGCTGTGTATTCGTTACTTCGAGAAAGCAAGCACAAATAATTCACAACATTCACCTCGACTAGTTTTCTTTATGTTTACCTAATAGCCTTATTCTCACCTTGGACTACTTATACATGCCCCGCCCCCGGGGTTGGGAACACTATTTTAGGAGAACTGGGTTGAACTGAAAAAACAAATCTTTATCCCATGGTAACTAATCTATCAAACTATTGCAGCAGTTGTAAGTTCAATCTTCATTAGGCCACACCACACTTGTGACCTTTAAGCTTAATGAATATTAGATGTCTCAGTGAATTAGTTAACAAGTTACTCTTAAAGACCGTTCTTAGTATTGGATTGTTCACCCACATTTACTGCCTTGTGCCAAACTAAGCCGAGCTTAGTAAATAACTCTGAAGTAGATACAAAAAGCACTATTACAGGAAAAACTGTTTATTGTGATCATTTTTGGACAGACTCTTTCAGATAACAATAACCAGCTGATAACATTGAGCAACAGATATATAGAGAGAGCCACTCATTGTGACTAGTTTAAATTAAATTGTTTGGGGCAGAAGCATACCTAATGATTTGGGGGGGTGCAGGCCTCCAATTTTTTCCGAAAAAGTGGGCATGCAAGCTGAATAAACAAAGAACTTTACCGACAGAAACAAAGTTTGGAGCATGTGCTCCCCGCACCCACCCCCCGAAACCCATCCTTCAGAACACACTTGGTATGGAACCAACCAATTTTGATAACAATAACCGTTTGATAACATTATCTGTGATCACATTAAACGGCTCCCTGTCTATAAACAGGATTTTTGTTGCCAAAAATAAACTAAAGTCATATAAACAATCAATACTGATCAGAATTCATACGTAAAATTTGGGTCAACCCCAAAATTTGAAATATCAATGTTTGGTAACTGTTATTCCCTAACCCAGATATACACCAATCAGAGATGAGCTTGTTCTGTACAGGTTATCAATGACAGCCTGCTCCCAGAAGACATCTTCTGAACGTAGATAGTTCAACAACTTGCCAAAGAAAGTACCTACATCAACCGAAATTTAACACCTGCTGGGCTGGGAAGGGCAAGTACCATATAATGAGTTGGTAGACATTCTTGATGTACATAGCTGCACAGGTAAATGAGGTGGAGTTGAACAGTGAACATATTTCAAAACTGGCCAAGTATGAGCTTCGAATCAAACAAGAGCTGGATTCTTAGTAACATGGGGGGATTATTTTTACAATACACTCATAAATTATGAAACCTTAACAAGCTTTTACTATTCATTATCTATTTCTAATATATAATTTTCCGTGTGTATTTGTGTATATTTGTAAACCGTTGAATAATGAAGTTAATAACTGAGCCTTCAAAAATTGCTCACAAATCAAACTGATATCAATTAAAAACAGTGAAACCTTAATATATCCAATAGAACCTTGAAAATTATTCGAAAAATAAAATTTGTCTGTATTTTGTAAAGCCAATATAACGTGGAATTGTTTATAAAGGGATTTGAGTATTGATTCCAATTTCCGAAACGTTGAATTTGATTCTCAAAATAATATCTAAATACAAAAATAGAAAGACCGCCTCTGAATCAGGTGACACCAGCTGTAAAAAGGAACTGAATTAGATTTCAGAAGTCAATAAATGAAACTCACCACCCCTTTCCCTTTCAACTGTCATAAAGAAGATTAGCCTAAAATGTAATCTTCTAGTAAGGTGTCACAATTTGAAATTTTTTTGAAGGTTAATATCTGTCTTCCTGCTGGGCTAGCCCCACCCTACTCTCACAGTTTTCTGTTCATTTCTGCATGAATTATGAAGGTAGATCTTGAAGTGTGTGTGGGGGGGGTCTGGACCTGGTTAGTAAAAAGGGGAAATTTATTATATTGACTTACTGCGGTAGAAAATTATGAGCCCTGACTTCCACGTTATAAGAGGTCTACAGTATACTATTATTCTGATTGTTTGTACGTGTGACTGTAACGCTTCACTGAGTAGGATCAGTCAGATCTTGGGCCATTCTGAAAAGCCATCAGTTGGACTTTCTGACTGAGAAACCTACATGAGAATATCAATCAAGAATGCATAGTGAAAAGCGAAGGACGGGAAGGGGGAAGAGGATGTAAAGGTAGGGGGTAAGAAAGCTAGAGAATAATGAAAAGAAAGCCAAGTGAAAGAAAAAAAATGAAGAGACAGAGCAAGGGGAAGGGAGGGGAACAAGAGAGAGAAAGGTCTGCTGGCTGGATATCAAGAAACAATGAAATATTGAAAGGCAGGTAAAGTTTGAAAGGTTTGAAAATTATAATACGTTAGAATTCTTTATGGAGAGATAAAGAAAAAAAAGATTCGAGTATCTTTCTCTTTTCTCAAAAAGATACAAATCCATGTTTGTACAATTCTAAGAAAAAAAACATAAATGGGCAATGAAGATTAGAAAGGATACGGGAGAAAATAAAAATATACAAACAAAAGATGAAAAAGGGAAGAAGCATGAGATAATAGATAATCTTAATCGTCAACATCCGCAGAATTTCTAACAAGTATTCATAAAACAGACTGCATTCATAGACTTTGAGATAGGGTTATATTCTGCTGGGTTGATAAGTGCAGAACCTGCACTGACTCACACCAAGGCATGTACCAGAAAAGGTTATTTGATTCATGAAGGAGATTCTCTCTTTCATTGAAAAAAAAAAACAATTAGAAACAATATTACAAACCCATACCTGCCATCATTTCCAACATAACTACTAGACTAAGTATGAAGTGGCTGTGACCTTCCCGGTCGCTCAGTGTGAGTAACATTACTAGATCAAATAATTGGCATCCATCGATGAATGATGGAATGATAGCGTTCACCCCAGCCTTGAAAATGCAATAGAATTCTTACATGGATCTAGAATCTGCCTCTATTGGACACAGATTATATTATTCATCTTATTAAACAACTCTTCATAAAAGAAAATACTATGAACTACATGAGTAGCTAGTAAAGTCTTTATAAAGTGAAGCAAAGAAGACATTTTGGAATATTCATTTGAGATCATAAATGACCAAACTGGACAGAGTGTTAAAGAGATTGGAAAACTTGACCAAAGATGCCAAACCATGGACCTCTTTGATACCTTGACTCAAGAGGAAAGCCTGTGGTCTCATTAAGATTCTCCATTGCTGTTGGAATTGGAAAACATGCAAGTCACTAGACCACTGCCCGACTGCAGTAACAACACTTGAGATCGACAGCCCCACCCTCTAACAGAGGAATCACACTATTTGAGAGGTGTCATGCCATCTGTGTATGTGTCTGCTTGTTTATCTGTGACACTATAAAAAGCATCTAAACATGGGTGCAGTCCAACCAAATTTGGCATGTATACATAATGGATATAGAAGAACATTTTAAATCAAAAAGTTTTCTTCAAGGAGACACTTTTTAAAAAGATTCAATGGGTGGTTTCTATTTACAATGTAAATAAAATGCAATGAGGTCATTTTCATAAACAACAAAGCGAGGGAAACTTCAGGGTTAAGTTTTGTATTAGATGCTCATTGTTAATTGGAATCCTCATTAATAGCCAATCCACTCACTCCTACTTGCATACAAACATAGGAAAATGTCAACATTATAAGCTATGGGGAGGGTTCAAAATTATTTCACACGTTTTCTGAAAGTTTGATCCTTCAAGGTAGAAAAAGTCTCAAATGCTTTCAAGTTAAACTTTTTTGTTTCGTGCTCATTGTAAAAATTTCTTACATCTGATATATATTCATAAATATCAACAGGTTTATAATGCAAATGAAGCTTGAAGGGTGAACAATAGACTGTGCATAAACATGATGCAATCATGTAATATTCTTGTTTTTTAGTTGATATTTATTCAGACTCCCAAATGAAATATAAAGGATAAACAAAATGGACTTTTATCTGTTCAAGGAGTTTTATAGATTTTTATTTTGAGATTACAATTCTTGTATATTTTTGTGTTTTGGTACCTTTCCATGCAAGCTTTGGTACTCTTTCAAAAAAAATTTGGCAGCCTTGGTCACACACCAGCATTTTTGTTCCTCCTTTGTCTTTTTTGCTTCCTTTCTCTTTTCTTTCCGTCCATTTTATTCACCTTTATTGAAACATCTCATATAGTGTCACTGTTTTCATTTTCCCCCTTGAATTCTTATTTAGCATTTTGTTACTGATTTAAAACTTTTGCAGTCAAAATTTTAATTTCAGAACTGACAATTTTCATGTTTCTTATTTTATTCCATTCGAAAAAAAATGTGATATTTCTTTAAATTCTATGGAAAAAATTCAAATGAAATTTTATAAAATGTGGATATCTTAACTCAAGGAACAGAATGATTTTGAATACTCTTTCGTGTTTTCCCTTCTTCACACCATCAGTCAAAATATTTTTCGCAGATAACATTGAATGAAAAGTTGAATAATTGAATGAGTGAATTCTACCACAGAAAGTCTCAATAACCATTGTGAGTCATTATTTAGGAAAGCAAACATTTTCATTCACTAAAACAGGGCTTCCCACAGTGATAAATTGAATATAGTCGTTCATCAAGAAACAGCCTCAAAAGTTCTTGTGAAATTTGAATCAAGTTATATTATTCATCTCAAGCAAATTCTTGATAAAAGAAAATGATAAAAGATTTTAGAAAAAAGGGTCAATATTTGTTTTATCGAAATGATTGAATCTTCAAAAAAATTTTCTATGCAAAATGAACTGCTTTATCTGAATTTGACCGTAGTTTTTCTTACACTTTTTTAGTTTTTGTACAAAAATAACTTTCTTAAGAAACAAATCTTGACCAGAAAAGTTTCAATCAGTATCGAAATGCAAAATTTGTTTATGTGAGTATGATGCATTTTTTGTAATCCTAACATTCTCCTATGCTTTTGTCCAAGTAGAAGTGAGTGACTTGGCTCTGAAGTGGGGGTTCAATTTACAATGTGCGTCTGATGCAAAACTAATTTTCCTGCCATTTTTCAATAATTTTGGAATTTTGAAATCTTAACCCTATCGGCAACAGGCTATTTTGAGAGCCAAAAAGCTATGGGGGGGGAGGTAAAAAATGCCACCCTTCCATTTCACTAACCAAAATAAATAAAAAGATGAAACTTTGTATTCCCATACCTAATTAACATATGTAAAAAAAAAAAAAAAAAAAAAAAAAAAAAGGAAAAAAATTCCTTTATGACACTTATGAATTTCCATGTGATTTGAAATTATTTCTTGATGTTCTGTTCATAAGCATTACAAATGGAAGGAGAAGTAAAACAGAAGTAAGATGAATAAAATCAGAAATCAGGTTCCTCCTTTAACAAAATGCTCAAAAAATTGAAATTCATCACTGGAAATGATGAAACTTTCAGAAAACATGTGAAATAGATTAGAGCTAATTTAGAAAATATCTTGAAGTCTTGAGTTTTCTGAAATTTTTGGGGGAAAAAAATGACACCTCCCCGTAGCTTATGGGATCAATATTTTCCTATGTTTGTATGAAAGTAGAAGTGAGTGGATTGGCTCTAATGTAGGGTTTCAATATAAGTCTGATACAAAACTTGAACCCTTATCTTTCTAGCTTTGTAGTTTATGAAAATTTAGAACTTTGTGTTTGCGTGCCAAAATTGGTTGGGCTGCACCCATGTTTAGATGCTTTTTATAGTGTGACAGACACACTAACACATGTGGGCTTCCCTCCTGATTTAAGGTGTCAAAGATGTCTTTGGTCAAGTTTTACAATCCCTTTAACACTGTCAGGTTGGTCCTGGAATTAGCCCTTCTGATTATTACTGGCATACCAGTTTACAGCCTCAGGGTGTTCTGTTGGTTATTGGCACATCAGTTTAAAGCCCTGTCTGTTATTGGCATACAAGTTTACAGCCTTAGGGTGTTCTATGGTTTTATTGAGATAATTATGAAAGGGTGATTGGGTTGTTCTTAAAGTAAATTGACGTATAAAATAATAATGTTAATGGTGATGCTGCTTCTACTATTGTTGATAATAACGAGGGGAATATGATAGCTATGGTGGTTAATTTATGTATACCTTTTCCTAGGATGTTCAATAAAGGTTTTTAATAGAAATTTTGAGTGCTCTTCATTTTTTTTATTCAATAATTCTGCTTTATTTTTTTGTTCTATTGCCAAAGGTGAGTATTTCAAATTTAGTGTAATATATATATATATATATATATATATATATATATATATATATATATATATCTGATTCTACAAAGATGGCAAACAAATGTTTCCAAGTTTATGTTTTATAAACTACAGCACCCATACTAGCTGCAAATTTGTGTACAAAAGTAACTTGATCCCAGGGTGAAGAGAAGATAGGTGGCACTGACCTTTGGTGACCTGTAAAAAAATTTAGAGTCAGGTCAATTTTGTCATTTTCTGATCTAAGGGAGACAATTCACATTTTTAGCATTTTCAAGTCCAAGGGAGCCTGTGTAGCTGAATTTGAGATTTTTTTTGTGAGTGCAAGTCTGCAGGGACTGGGGGACCAACGATTGTGGAAGTACATGAGTGTGAAGCCAAGTCTATATGAAAAAAGAAATGCAAACAGAAAAAAAGCTGTTCAAAATACCTGGGTTGCCGAACTTTCCACCTGAAGACCTTCTAATGCCACAACAGTAAACACACACGTCTTTCCAGTCCCTGCTTTGGCTTGAACGATCAAATCTGCAAAGACAAAGAAAAATTTACAACTATTGACCTCTTAATTTTTCGACATTTAGATGGCATTAGGAACATTTAGTTAGATCACAAAATTCACTTGTCATTTATTTTTCTTTTACTCAACTGAATGAACTTCTTTGGGTAATCTAAAAAGTCTTCAAAAGACTGAAAATAGAAAGTATTTACTTATGGACAGCACGACTCACAACATGGATCCCCATAGATCACACGCGGAACTGAGGCCGGCAGAATATTAGATGAAGAGACGAGCTCAACAAATTCAGAAAATACTGGCTCCACGACGCCCAGGACAGAGAATTGTTGTGAATCCTGGGGAGGGTCTATATTCAACAACGGACATTAAAAGACTGATGATGATGATGATGATATGAGATGAATGGTTCACAAAGGCGTAAGGGAACTATCACTCACTGTAATTCATCCAAGCCCCATGACTGTCCATTTAGAGCATGTGTAGGGGTAGACAGCAAAGGGATTTGGGTTGGCCCGAAGGCAAATGTTGGCATTCTAAGCTTACATTTTGTTTTGAACATTCTATCTTTTCAACAGATTCAAAAGATGCCTAGATTGAATTAAATTGTGACAAAATTGACTTCTTTGATTACTAATTGGCTTTTAAACACAAATGATGCTTTTGCATGTTTTATGCTGAATCGGTGGAATTTCAACTTCGGTTACACAAAAAAAAATAAATGCTTAGTTTTAATTTGATCAAAATAAGGATATAAAACAGCAACTATTTTTTTAAAGTTTATATGATTAAATGCAATCAAATTTTTCTTTAACAGAAAAATTAGTAAATTTTTTTTCAAATAAAATTTCACCAATTTGATGTTACGCACGTAACATTCATTGATTTGAAGCAAAATAAAACTATCTAAACAGACAACTCTCATATTTCCGAATTTCTATGGCATTAACCAGGCCCACCCTCCATCCATTAAGATGTGACCTGGCCCACAGAGGAAAAAAGATTGCTGACCACGACTTTGGTAGACAGTACCCTAGTTATAATACCAGCTCTTTTCCAAACTAAAAGTCTGTCTTACATATTAGTATATGCAGTAGTTAGTATGAAAAACTTTATTGGACAATGAATGATAAATCTGGCTCAAGGCTAGATTCTTAGTGAGGAATTAATTCATTGACTGGGAAGCCAATGCAATTACCAGAAGGGATTTGTTAGACTAGGCTAATTTTAGAACAAGACCACATTCAGAAGGAACCAAGAGAAACACATCGATAAGTATATAATAATTGATAATTGTGTCATCCACAGACAGCTGTTTCGTTGTATTACAACTCTTCAGTATGGCTGTAGACAATCCAGTATCTCTTCCAGTACCATTAGGTAGGGGCGAAACCTTCGCTACAGACCCAGAGGCAGTTGTTCTACCCCTGTCCTACGCAGAACTGGACAGTCAGTAGGACCGAATTAAGCGATATATTTACTGATGCATAATTCCCCATTTATCAGAGTGCTCTATTCTGGAGCTGGAAGAGCATTGTAGAGCAGCTTATAGTAGACGAGTGCCCTACCCAAGAGTGTTCAAAGCTAAAGAAGGGAGTGTTAATTATATATATAAATATATATCCACAAACAAATATACAAAACTGGGCAAAGCTTTTTTATAATTTTTTTTTGCAATTACTCTGTTATTCTAACAATTATAAGTGAATTATTCAATGATGTTATACAATATTGCATGCAGTGTTTGCGCACAGAATATGTTCTACTGTAGGATAGCTTTTCCCTTGTTTTTTATTCAGAAAACTGATCCACTTCGGCAAAGAAGTTGGTAACAGTGTGCTGCTTCAATGTTGTTCCGTCAATCTGTGGTCATTGCACACAAATTTCCTCCCAACCAGTTTGGCCTTGATATGGACCCATATGTTCTCTATGATGTTAAGATCTTTTATATGATGGGGAGTGTTTGGTTCATTTTTTTTGTCTAGGAATACATGCACGTGCACACACACAAGCATACAGTCAAATCAAAATCAATTCACTTAATGGACCCAATCATAGATTTTGATGGAATTTCAGGAAGCGGCACTTTTTCTAGAGCGAATATAACCCAAGAAATTTCAACTTGATTCAACAGATAATTCAGAAGTTATAAGAAATCAAAATCTGCTAAAAATATCTTCTTTTCAAAGTATAGAAAGTAACAGTCAATTGAAGAAAGGATTAAAATTTTGCTGAATTATAGTTCAATCTATCCTCTTCCATTCCAAAAAATTCAAAAACTCCTACTCATATCTAACTTGGCAGAACTGCTACAAAAAGTGCTACATTTCTGAGAATTCCAACCAAGCACCAAAGTTTCAATGAATTGAAGCACTGAAAGTGACAGAATCTATGTCAAAAGGCATCAAATCAAATGGATAACATTGTAGTATGGACTACTGCAGGTCACTTATAGGAATCTCAACAAAATTGTCCCTTTGACTTGATGCCTTTTGACCTGGATTCTGTTACTTTCCAGGCTTAAAGAAAAAATAAAATAAAATTTTGGGTATTTATTGTAATGATCCTGTTTTGCTAAACAGGAAAGTATTTAATGCTTTTAAAATCTGTGTTTCAATGTTTTATACAAGGCAATACATCAAATGAATATAATCCAATGGAAGTTTCATTTTACTGCCCTTAGTTTAGTTTCTATGACTGGCCAAAAATTTAGAATCCCCCCATCAAAAGCCATTTTACCTCATTTTGAAGGACTTATAACTTCAAGGTTACCAAATTTCAGCTTGACATCTTCCTAAATAGCATATTTATGAAGTGCCAAATATGGCATAATCATGATTAGAGCTTGCAGCAGAAAATTTGAGCAAATTTTAATTTGTTCAATCAAACTGAAATTTTCAGGGTGAATTTTTTCTAGAAAATGTATTAGTAACTAAAATTACATAAAAATCGAAGATAGCACACATGAGGACTTGAGAAATATAAGGTGATCTGATATGGAATGACCCACACACATATATATATATATATTATATATATATATATGTGTGTGTGTGTGTGATTGTAAATCAGCAATTGCTCAAACATTGTTAGTTATCATTTGTCTGCAAATTGTAAGCACCCCAAAGGTCATTGCTTTTTGATGCATTATCACATTATTGAGTTAGCCGAATCAAAATATGTCAAGTCTTCAGAAGGCAACTTCTGGGGGAATTGGTACAGCTGAGAAGAAAGGGGCAATGGACATAAAAACACATTGTGAAACAAAGGAACTGGAACAAGAAGGCAAACATGATGTATCAAAAAAATATCTCTTGCTTATTCTTTGTGTGGACCTAGAGCAGTGATAATGAACCTTTTTAGCACAATGTCGGAATTTTAATTTTTCGAATAATACCTACTTATATTGGAGTGTCACTTACATATATTGTAGTTTTAGGTAAATTCTTAAAGATAAGCAGCCTATCTTTCTAATATATTTATAAAAACTAGGAGTTTAATAAGTCATAACTTGAAATTTCAAAATATACTTATGAATCTGAGATAATGAAATGAAATTTGAAGTCTTTTTCTTCTTCAAGGTCAATTAGGTGTCACCTAAAAACCTGACACAGGTGTCATAGATCCACCATCGCAAGCTTAGTCTCACGTGAATCTATGACTCTCCTCTTCTCTGGTCTCCTTTCTCTCTCTCTCTCTCTTTAGGCTGGTTTTCCCTGATAAATGGCATCACCCTTTCCTTCGTCTTGTCAGTCTCAATTTAGTCTTCTCATCCATTAGAGGCCAGGAATATACATACCCAAATATATTTGCCAAGACACAGCTTTGTATGTAGAAAAAAGTAGTAAGAAGTTTCAACATTAGGATGAAAAATGGCAGGCAAACAACATGTGTCACTGTAAGAAAAATAACCGATTCTGCAATAGGGGCTACACTGTGACCAGCGCTGGTAAGTCGTTTGTTTTATTGCTTAGGCTAAAAGGAAATGACCTAAGAAGATGTGGGACTACTAGCGTATTTTATCTATGGGTGTATTTAGATCCATATTCTGTTTAGTGATGATTTTAGCTGAATGGAAGTGAGGTACTACAGATCTTTAATCAGAGATTATATGTAGAGATAATGAGGTATTCTAGCAGTTTCAATTATCGAATACAATGTGAGCATCGTTGATCCAAATGATCAAACTATCAGTTAATATCAAAGGAAACTGATTGTTACAAGTACAAGTTTCTTAACATGAGTGGAATTGTTTAGGAACATACAAGAAGAAATGTTTGAATTTTTTAATTATTATTCTGGGTGCGATATTATCACAATTTTAATTGAGGCTTAGTACTCCGAGTCAATAAAGTTAGTTGGTGTTATAAATGTGTTCAACAAAATTTTAAAAAAGATAATTTAACGTGAGAAACTGCAAGGGTTCTACAACAACAACAAATGATAACTTCAGTCTGACATGAACAAGTGTTTTAACAGGTTGTGAAACTCCATGATTACACGAAGTGACATTGAAAGGGCTTTTTTTTATTTTATTCTAAATCGGAAAAAATACTTCATCAAAATAAAACAGAGCTGTCAGGATGAAGATAACTTCGTAAAAAGTTACACTTGACACTCTTAGAGGTTTCTGAACTTAGTTTGATTAAAAATTGAAAAATAAAAAGAGAAGAGAAGAAAACCATTTAAAGCGAAACAGATATCATTGTGCACCGAGACGATGATCATGCAACTAAAAATGCCCACAAAGAGGGACTTGAACCTCACCTAAGCCACATCGTCCCAGTGGAATAGATTTGAGTTGAATCGGTGAAGGTCTGAAAAAGCCGGCATTTTTCAACCCTTTCAAAACATGTCGAGAGAGAAGCATGCCCTCAAAATCGACATTTTCGGAAATTTCAATGTCCTGGGTACGAATTATACTATCGTTAGAGATGTCATGGGCAACTTTCGCTGAAGAGTCCATATTGAAAACAAATAAAAAGTATTGGGAAAAGAAATGGCCCTCGCGGACGGCGAGGAAACGATGTATAACGAATCAGGTAAACAAAATATTAACAATCTAAGTTCAGGGCGGCCATGTGCTTTCATAGCAGCAAAGCTGACGTTTTTAGTTTCGTATTAGAATTCAGAGTAAAAATGTAAGAATATTTTTATAAATTCGAATCAAATATTTAGATTAGTAATATATTTGTTTATTATTCTTATCTTATTTTCAAATCCCATGATTAATACAGTCATCAATTAATAATCAACAATATAACTTAATTCTGAGACAATAAATGTCTTTCTGACTACGTGTTACGCGGAATCGGCAAAATTGCCTAATTAACGAAGTTTCAATTTTTTTACAAAAAATAAATTGAAAACGTAGTTTCAATTTGATAAAAAGTTTGCTTTGTCCAAATAGGCATATAAAACAACTATCTTTCAATCAAAAGTTTATGCTATCAAAGTGATATTAATTATTTTTTTTACAAAAAATAAGTGAATATGTAGTTTTAATTATTTACCAAGTAAAATCTAACTAAGTACACAGTTTTAATCAAAGAGAAATCAAACGTTTGTTTATAAGAAAATAGATAAATTCTGACGATTTAGCGTTACATATGTACTGATTAAAAGTTGGACATACCAAACACTAGTGGCTCAATGTCAGGGCAAGCCTGAGCACCCAACAGTTTTGCCCATACCTTGCCTGGGCTCTCAAAATTTAATCTTGTCTCATATTATTGCGTGTTTAAAAAAAATTTGCCCATCCTCATAGTTTTCTGGTTGAACCTTACCTGAGCTGGTACAAAACACTGACACTGCCACTGGTACTGAGGGGTTTTTGAAGGGGTGCTGCATCCCCCATCTCAATGCTCTTTCCATTGGCAAATTTTTCCCCTTCTTCAACCTGCACATCCAGTGTGTTGGCAATTAAGAAGCCAGCATACCAAAAATAAGAGGCCTGGTCCCGCTCCTAAAAATCATCATGCTTCTGATTGAGGGATGATGTAACAGAATCCGCTGAACCAAGGCTGTTGAATGTTTACATACATTTTGCAGTAAGGCCTTTGGGAAAGGCATGAATCAACTCCACCCCACTCCCAGCTATGGGTAAATAGCAAAGCAAGACAGTTGAAGCCTTTCAACCCCGCAAGGTAGTCCATCAGAGAGAATATTACGCCGACAGAAAAAAAACCCCATCTCTTGGAAGTTTCCATAACTAGTCTCTAGCCAGGGTAAAGGAAGATGGTTGAACATCAGGCTAGCAACTCCATCCAGTAAAAACCTGCTTGTTACTGAAAATACAGCAGAGTGGTTGCAGCCATATGCTCCACAAGGTGACTACAGGGATAAACTAAATAGTCTACTAATATAGAATAGTCCTTTTGGGTTTAAGGAGGCAGTGATGGTTGCTCTATTTTATGGGTGTAGGAAGGTCTGCATACTTTGAGATTGCTTAAGGAAAGCACATTACAAATAGCTGACTCCATGGTAAGAAATATCATCATATTAAAACAGGGCCCACATGTAAATCGGGATTTTGCAATTCACACGTTGCCTGGTTTGGAGAGTCAGGTTCAAAGAGCCAGCTGATTGTGAGCAGGCTCCTGGATTTCTGATTAGATGGCCAGGATATGTGATGACACGAGAGGTTTGACTAGATACGCTTTAAATTAGTATTGGAGAGGCCTACTAATGGTAGATGAATGTTGTCCATCATTATTTTTTGTTTAATTTGTTTCAATATAATTTGTATCATTGTTTATTTTTGTAGAATTTGAATCACCACAATACTATCTTCTCTAAATTTGGAGAACACCACTTAACTTTTAAAGTAGAATATATTTCTGTGTATTATTGAATCACTACACTGGTTTTCTGTTGCGAAAGTTTTGTTGTTTTTTCTCATTTTTATTTCATTACATTGATTTTTATTAAATTTCAAACAACTCTTAAATAATAAATATGAACTGTTAATCATTGGCAATTTTTTTTCAGTAAATAAATCCACATATTCACAGTTACAAGCAGATGAATGAGATTTGCACTCATTTCACTTTTTGCCGAAGGAAACCTGGTAAAGGCCCAGCAGCTCTTAACTGTTTGAGCAACGAGAATTCTACAGCTCGACAGAAGATCTAATCTTTAAATCTACTTCCATTCCAAATCTCTCCAATGCCACATTCACTTTTGTTTCTGTACTGGAAGTATCAGCAAAGTAATTATCTTTCATTATTTACTATTTCTATTAGATTAAGTATTATACACCATTGAATCACTGTAGCCCTCCAAATGGCCCACCCAACCAATCAGCCAAATGGGCTACATATTCTTCTCGCCTCACTTGTCTGTGTGTGTCTCCAGGCATATTTTATAGGCTATGACCATGAAATTTTGCATGAGTACACCACTTTTCATCACTAATGATAGTCAAAAATTGATAATAATGGTTTAAAATATTTCATTCAATAGAAAAAAATAATATAAGATAATCATTTGATATGTTCACAGGCATAGCTAGAGATTTGAGGGAAACTTGGCCCTTTCAGGAGCTCTCTCCTATTCTTAGTGAGATTCATCAATAGAAATTCACTAAATGAAGTACTATTTAAAAGCTTTTGAAGACCCCCCCCCCCATTGTGGGCCCTGGGGGTGTTTTCAAATAGAGCCACCTCACCCCCGCAGCAATGGCTCTGGGAATGTTAATGACTTTTCTCAAAATTATAGACAACACAAGAATAGAATAGCAGTCTTGAATTACTTTGCAGGAGGAATGATAGAGAAACCAGACACTTCTGGAAAATCTCCTGGTATTTTCTGCCGACAGATTCTGATTTCTAGCCAAATGTCTCAGCAGTGGCATTGGATGCCAATATATTCCCTCCTCCCACTTGAATGCTTGGGTATCGATTCAAAGCCTTCTGTAATCTAATTTGAGTTCAATATAGAGAAAAGAGAGAACTGGATGAGTCATACGTCATGTTCCATAATTAGAAACAGATTGAGATTAGAGGATATGGACAGACGAGAGAGAGAGAGAGAGAGAGAGAGAGAGAGAGAGAGAGAGAGAGAGAGAGAGAGAGAGAGAGAGAGAGAGAGAGAGGTGAATAGACTGAGATAAATGTGAATATATCAAGATTGATAGAAATGAAAAAAAAATAGATAAATAATGATGAATAGATGGATAGGTAAAAAATTTTGATATATACACAATAAATTGTGCAAGAGTGAAGCTCTACAAGAGTAATATATACAGATATCTAGAAAATGCCAAATGCATTTTTGAAAATCACTGAATCCTTACATCACAATAACATGGAAGTGTACATAGTCTCTCAGGAAAATATCCAGCCATTTTTTTATTAATGAAAAAATAGCCTGCATAGAGCAATGGTGCCGCAGTTCCCATCAAAGTAACCCCCTTGAGACCTTGCATACTTATCTAAAGATCCTTCTTATCTTTCAAAACAGTCTGCATAGTATTCTTTCAGCTGCCCATCACATTTTCCTTAATCTCGTCCACACTCAGAAATCTCTTTTCGGAAAGTCAGAAGTCAGAAATATGGACTGCAGGGGGTTTGACAGACATGGGTGATGTGATGCTTCGTCAAAAACAATACGCAATACACAGAGAATTGGCAGGCTCGGTCATCGTGAATGTAACAATCATAAAGTACATAATCTCACTCATAGCCTCCCTCTTCAGACTGAGTAACCCCCACAAGGAGGTGTTCATTGATACATATTCAGGAAGGTCTCCTCTGATTGTTGGCTAATTTAATTACACCAAGACTGCACAACCAGTTCTGGGAATATTCAAAATGGCTGAATACTTTCTGAACAGACCTTGTAAATATAAACTTGTAGGTATTTATAAATAACAAAAGGATCAGCTCCCCAAATCAGATGACAATGAGACAAATATTTCATTTGTGCCAATGCTTCTCAGTATAAACGTGTTGAGTGTTTGTGGATATAATTGCACCATAGACAGCTTTTGTTTACTCCCCGAAAGTAAAAAAAAGAAATTTACATATCTGAAGCCAATTCATATTGTAAAGTTGCTATGTTATAAATCTGAAATATTCTGAAGAGAATGTTGTTTAAAAGGATGGGAAAATAGAGAAAAAATTGTTTTTGAAAACGTATTGTTAATTGACACTTTTACATGTTATAATAATGCAAAGGAAAAAGTAAAAAGTGTTATTGTCATGAATAATATTCACCCACGCATAAATTCATCTGAATATAATAGGGTTGCCATATCTGAACATTAAAAAATAGGATGTTCCCCAGTCACCGTCATTCAAAACAGAGGATGTTCCCGGTCATTATAATTCTAAAAAGAGGACATTACCTTTCAATGTCATTCAAATAAGAGGACGTTCCGGTCACTAACATAGTTGTCAACATATGTAAGTAATATAGTTACAGTTGCTACATTATGGTCGAAAATTCCAAAAATTATTTAAATGCAGGGCAAGAAAAAAAAAAAAAAAATTAAATTAAACTCACCACTACAGTCAATAATTGAACAACCGTAGCATCAAAATTTGAAGTCATTTAAAAAAAATTCCATTGAAGAATAAATATGGTCAGAATAAACTCTATTTATGACATCACTGGCATTTTCCACAGGAAAATACCTAGAGTAAATAAACAAAAACATCTAGAAACATCCAGGAACATCTAGATTCCAAAGAATCTAGATGTTTCTTCCACTGGAGAACATCTAAAATAGAGTAAAATAAACATCTAGAAATATTTAGATTCTGGAGAATTTAGATGTTAATAATAAACCTGATAATATTTTTTCAAAAATGAAAAAAATAATTTAGAAGGGGTCTAGTAGAGTACTGATGCCAATTTTCAAGTCTGTAGACAAAACGGTGTGGCCAGGAGCATTGAAACATATAAACAAATACACAAACACATACACATATAAAAAAAGGATAGAACCCTTTACCATCTTTGATGGCTAGGATTATTCAATTTGTTTTATGCAGGGGTTCTTTGAGACATGAATTTATTTCAAGGGTTCCTCCTGTTTAAAAAGGTTGAGAAAGGCGACAGCGAATTTTTTAGGTAACCTGCTTTTTCGCTGAGATCGTTGTTTATTTCCCACCTATGTAATTTTTTATTTATTTATATAAAGAATATAAAAACTCAGAAGGCAATCATATTACAAAACAGGTCTGATTAGTCAATCAATAGAAACTGTCATGTAACCAATGTCTTTTGGCACCATGCTGTGTTGTGGGTGATCAATTAAAAATGTTGGAAAAAGGAGTGATCAATGGATTTTTGGAATTGATCACTAAAAAAGTCTGAATTTTGAAAAAACAAACGGACACAAAATAAGGGATCAATTTAGCAGAAACATATATTGCGAATTGGACGACCCCACAAAAAAAGGAATATTGAAAGAGCAATCCAGGCATTTTTTTTCTAGACATAATTCGGGGTGAATGTTGAAATTTTCTGCTCTCTTGATCCAACAGTGTAGACTATATGCATCATACGTACATACATACAAAGCAAGCCAGCCAGACCTAATTGAAAACTGAATGAACTTATGTTGACGCCTTCTAATTATCAAATAACTGATTCAATTTTTAGAAAAAACATAATTTTCCAAAGATAGCATCTTGATTAATGGAAATGAAGTTTGGGAATTCACTAGTAACGTGAACAAAAATACAAGTCAACTCTAATTTACATATGAATTGTGAATCGTAGCCATTTAGTGTTAAACATGATTGTTTTCTGCTATACAAATGTTTGATTCTAGGTTAAACGCTGGTTAAACATGAATTTCAGCTCCCACCAAAATGAGTGCTTCTTTTCATGCACATATAAAATTTTCTCAGAGCCCCTAGAAAACACTAGCAGAACACTAGGGTTCCGTGAAACTCCAGTAGAAAAACAATAGTCTAAACTCTAAATGAGAAATGATTATCACCTAACAAAACTGATATAATTATATGTAAAAGTAATTAGTGAATCGAGAAAACCAGTTTCATACCAAATAGGGAAGTTTTATTTATAGTTATGGGCTTCCTGGGAAAAAACTGAGCAGACAAAAACAAAAAAAAAATTGTGCAGACATTGTATTGTTGTCCAGGAATAAGTTACCAATGTGATTTTCTATTGCATGTGAGTGTGTCAAATCATATATTTAGAACAATGTTGTTTGTTAGATAGTGTTAGGACTCTGGGAAGCTATTGAATATTTGCGATCATCTTACCTATCTAATTTTGATACAATCAGTTTTGAGGTAAACTAGGAAGCACTCAGAGAGCGCAAACTTCTACTAAGAATGCCATTGTCAGGGGAAGTAATTGTCTGTTGACCTGTCCCAAAATTTAATCACTTCTTCAATGGCCCATTGTCCAACCTTTCACAAAATGTCATTGAAATTCATTGAGAACTTTTGGAGATATTGTGTGGGCAGCAACGAGCATGTACGTAAATGTATGAAATAAAACAGAAAAATAATGCTCAATCAAAAAATTCTTGGATCTGCCTCCAAACCAATTTTTCTTTATCCCATGGCTAATCCTTCCTCAAAATTTCCTTTGAAATTTGTTGAATACTTTTGGAGATATCTTGTGGACAGACCAACAGATGGAAAGATGCGACCAAAAACATGTACCTCCCCAACTTTGTTGGCAGAGTTAATAAAGATAATTGGAAAACACTGAATTGTAATATTTTGTTGTGTATTCCTGTACACTCCATGTGGAGCATAGGGCTGCAACCACTCTGTTGCTGTTTCAGTAGCAAGTATTTTTTTTATGTTGTGGTATTGCTAGCTCCTCCAATACGCGGGTTTGGGACAAGTTACGACAACTGCTGGGATAGACGGGATTTTTTTTTCAGAGTAACTTTTAGATCGACTGCCTTACAGGGCTGAAATGCTCTGAGTGTCCTGTTATTTACCCATGGCTGAGGGAAGAAATGGATCTATGCCATTCTCAAAGGCATCAGTGTGAAGTGAATGTAAATAGCCTCGACTGAAACTCTAACCCACTCTACCTGTTCTATTTTTCAAGCTAATGATCATTATACCACTCTGCACCATTATAATATTCAGGGGGTCCTTACTAATTTTTTCACTATCTCCTTTTCATCTTACTGCTTCTTATAATTTATCAAGTTTTGTGAAATACAAATAAAGAAACAGTTCCCAACAGGACTTGAATTCATTTCCCACACGAAACTCATCTTTTATTGATGACTTAACAAGAGGAATATTTCTGTCTTCATACTCCAAACCTTCAGACCATATTGTTTATTAAATTCAATACATTGTCATGGTCTTAGAGTACATGAATTCTCAAATGAAGTATTTCATCTATCAATTTTTGCTTTATCTTTTTCATCGTACCCCCACAAATGATCTGCCCAACCCACCAGCCGAATAGGCCCATGTGTGTGTTTGTCTATCTCTGTGTGTCTCTGGGCACTCCTGGTCACATATTTGGGGCTACAACCTTGAAAATTTACATGAGTACACCACTGAGTACCATCTAAAAACGTTTTTTCATTGCTTTTTTTTTTTCTCAAGAGCTTTTTGGGGTCTCTATAGTCATTTTGGACCAACAATGCTTAAATCTTACACTGGTATATTTTTTAGGTAATTTTAGATAAATGATTTATTTTTTAGATAATTTTTTTTAGGTAATTAGTTCTGGTACACATGTGGGCTACGATGATTCATTTATGCGAGGTATGGATACATTTATCTTATCGTTGCTGTTAATCACAACTTTCTTGGCAGCATACTCTTCAACCTTCAAAGTAAGTAGCATGAAGCAGCAATAAAGAAGCAGCTCTAAACAGGACTTGAACTCTTTTCCCATTTCCAAGGAGCTCATCTTTTACACTCCAACCAATTCAACCTTTGAAGCTGATGGCTTGACAGGGCACAAGTTAACTGTCATTTTGCTGTCTGTCAACTCCAAATTTTCATGCCATATTGTTTATATATATATATATATATATATATATATATATATATATATATATATATATATATATACATACATATATATATATATATATATATATACATATATACATACATATATATATATATATATACACACACACACATATACATATACATATATATACATGTACACATATGTATGCAAATACATATACATTTATGTGCACAAATACATGCATAGATATATATATATATATATATATATATATATATATATATACCCATATGCATATACATATATCAGCATACATACATATATATATATACATATACATATAATTGTATACATATATATGTACACAAACATACACATATATATATATATATACATACACACACACATATATATATATATATAAACATATATGTATATGCACACACACACACACACACACATATATATATATATAGATATATATCTAATACCTAGTAAACGTCTTATTTTCATTATTAATTTTTGGCCTGCCTTTTCTTAATCTTCTTGCTTTTTATCAATTTTTTGAGGTGAATATCCTCATATCATTCAAGTAAGTATTCTGAAGAAGGAATAAAGAAAGACAAGTCAAACATTAATGATATACTTGACTTATTGAAAAGAGTAATATGAAATGATTACCTTATTCTTTTGTAGTACCCCCTATACTTTTTGTTAGGAATTAAGTAGGAAACTCTTCTTTTAGCTAGATATCCAAAATGTCACTTCCGACGACGACCCCTAAGAAAGCCTTGGACGCTCATAGTCCAATGCTCACTAGCTCCAGCACCACCAGCAGGTTACGCTTCTAGCCCCGGCCTCTGTATCCGGCTATTCTCTCTCTTTCCTTCTCCCTGGTCCAATGCTCATTGGCACCAGTATCTCTCTTTTTTTCTCCCTAAGATCGTTGTCATTTTGCTGACCCACTGGCCGATCTGATCTTAACCACCATCCTCACTTCGGGAAACACGCATGGATAAAACTCCATGTTCAATGTCTTTCAGAGTCTGCTCGTCAAGAGTCTAACAGCATCAGAGAATAGCCCCTAAGTTAACTCACTTACTTGGCAGTAAGGCTCGCACACTGAACCCGGTTTCCACGTATTATCTTGGAGCTATCCAACCATACAGAATCCATGCATTCAGACAACTCTGCTCCAACTCCGATGCCAGTACTATCAAGACAAGAATGCTTCCACCTTTCACTATCTTTTCTCCTAGCGTTACTTCTCACGACCGATCGTATTATTGTTAACCTTACATGTACCTCATCTTTATTCTTGTATTAAACGTACGTCTCTTGTCTAGCCATAATACTTGTATGTATTCATTCCTCTTTATTTCACTGCACGTCCAACTTCATACTTGGTGGGCATTCCATTCTCTTTGTACAGCTTCATTCCTTCCATATCTACAGGGCCAGCTCACTACACACCAAACCATGAGGAGATCAAATCTCCTTGTCTCTCCAACAACAATCCATCGCTGTTCGGATTCAACAAAAAACCCTACGCATGAAACTTTGAAAAAATAATAGAGAATATTACTGATAACTAATTTATTATAACTATACATTATATTGAATCCCTGTAATCCCACAAATTGCCCATCCAACCAGTCAAGAGGGCCACAGATTTTTCTCTCTTTGCTTGTGTGTATGTGTGTGTGTGTGTATATATTCGTGTCTGGCTGCCTCTGGTCACATTTTGGGGGCTATAACTTGTATGAGTATACCATTAGGCACCATTTGAAAACATTTTCTAGTTAAAAAAAAGTTAAAGGTAAAGCATCACATCTCTGAAGGGACAACTCCCAGTGGAGTATGACAGACGGTAACGATGCCCTGGTGTCTGTTGCATGCATCAGTTCAGTGATCCTCGCAAGTCTCAATTCTGGTTGAGATTAGGACTTTATATCTATAAGTTTATTGGTCAAGTTGGGGCTTGTATTATGTATCTAGCCAAACCTGTCTAGTATTAATAGTCTTGAATTTCAAAAAAAGCCAAAACAAACCGAAAAGATGCCAAAAATGGCCCAAAATGGCCAGAATATACACGCATGCTTGCACTGATTCGGTGTTTTTTTGCACTGCCATAACAAGAAATATGCTGAATCTAGTGCAAAAATTGGTGAATTGGCAACACTGCTTTGTTTACTGAGTGTACCCAGCTAACAGTAATTAAACAGTATTTCCATTGTTTTAGCTCAGTGATTGAGGAGGCACTTGGCTCCCAGGGGAATAATTTCATGAAGGGAGGAATCCTATACAAGGGATAAATGGAGAGGAATTTAAGTCAGGGGAGGTATGTATAATGGGAAGTATAATGGTGAACAAATTACTGAATGACAACTTAAATTGGGGAGAGGAATTGAGGAAACCTGGGATCACGTGGGGAGGAATGTGACTGGGGAGGAATGTGAATCACAGTTTTAGATCCTTTTCTTGTATTGTTTTCTTTGGTCCTGACTCTTGTTGCCTTCTTTAATTGAGTTCCACACAGGGAATTTATGTGAACAATACACACACACACACACACTCACACACATGTACATGTATATGTTCATACATACATATATACATTTCAAATAATGTATATTTTGGTAGTATTTTTCTTTCGAGCAAGTTTCATTAAACATGACAGATAATTTTTTATTCATTTTTTTTTTCAAATAAGTTGTTTTTTCACTGGGTTACAAGAATGAAGAAACCATAGTACGAATTTCCAGCTCCTTCTTTCTTGTAACTCAGAAAGAAAAACAACTTATTCATGAACAAAAAAAAAATTAAATTGACAAAAAAAAATATGGGTGAACATCTGGAAGATGCATAGACAGGAGTGAGAGCAAAAAATGATTCCATTTTTATACATACTCCCTGACTGGTTTCAACTGTTTGGTTATCCTCAGAGGGTAAATGAAAGGCTTGGTCATGGTCAACCCTATTTAAAATATTTTTGTCTTTCTCTCTTCAGTAGACCTCTCATATTTCATCGGTCAGTGGGGCTCCATCCAATTCTTCTTTTATCAGTGGGGGCAAAGATTACTCTTTGGGGCAAAAAACAGTGCCCCAGGTGCAGTTTTGCTATATATTTGGGTAGAGTATAATTATTTAACAGGTATTATGTGATAGACGGAATTTTGTGCTCATTCACACCTGTGCCTTTGGGGGTTATTGCCCCCTCTTGCTATGCCACTGAATAATATCTATAGTTTTTTTCCTTATCTTAATAATGTCCAAGAGTATAGTCGAGAGCACTAAATCACAAACATTTGGATAACACTTATTACTAACATTCATACGATTCAGACTGTATTCTCTTGTATGTAAGCAAGAATAGTTAAATAAAAATCCATAGCTCGCATAAATAAATCACCATAGCTAGAGAACGTACCAGAAGTAATTATCTGAAATTATCTTGAAAAATAGATATTTTATCAAAAATTATCTAAAAATACCAGCACAAGATCCTTGGTCCAAAATAACCATAAAGACCCCAAAAAGCTCTGTTTTGAAGAGATAAAAGCAAACGTTACAAATTTTTAAGGTTGCAGGAGACCATGACCCCCCTGGAAGATACATGCATATAAACGCATGGGTTAATAGATGCACAGACATAGACACACACACATACACACAGAAGATTCTGCAGCCTACTTGGCTGGTTGGTCGGGCCATTTGTTGGGCTACTGTGATTCGAAATTAGAAAAAAAATCCTAGTATACAGAATTTAATCAAACTTGTATTAATGAAGGAATAGTTCCTGTATAAGAACACTTAATTATTTTTTAAACCAATTCTGGCACAAGGCCATGGTATTTGAGATCCACCTTAATACATTAGTAATATTGGTCTGCGAGACTATCTCGCTCTACGGCAAGTGAGTGCTTGCACGTGCGCTTGTGTGTGAGAAAGTATTAAGTTGGACATGATGGGTAGCCGGCTGCTACCCGGCACGCACCTAGAATCATCATCATCATCACCACTATAATAATAATCATCATCAATTTGATGCAAGTACGACAACAGCGACCTCTGCAGGTTGAAGGACGAAGTAAGGAAAGATAACTCCATTGCCCGGTGGAACTCCTCAGTCGCTCCTTGGAGTCGAGCTTACGTGTTTTGTTGTCGGACGAGGTTTACATTTTTTTATACTCAACTATTTTGCTCCACGATACAATAGTATATAAATATATATTATACGTACTTACATTCATACATATATATTTACATAACACAGGGATTCAGATCGGACACTTGTTGGTTTAAACCCTTTTGGATATGTCTCATCAGACAGGAATTACTGGTAAGTCTTAAGATGTTTATTTTCATTTATTGATTTTATATTAAAAATTACTTGAATTCTTTTCAACCTGTCTCATATTGCAAAAGCACTTTTAAAACATATACCTTATCGTCGGGATCTTTGGGATTGAAGACAGGAATGACTATCCTGGTGATTTTTAATAACAGGAAATATAAAGATTAGATAGAATAATCAAAAAAAAGTTTGTTGAACTGGTTTCTTGTCTTCTGTGCGGTTTACGACAAAAGTGAAGTCAATAATAATCGCACCTGCCTGCTTAAAGACGAATTTCCTTTTTTTTTCTGTCTAGAAAATTAACAAAATAACTGATTTTGTTCTATTCTTCTTGAGAAAATTCGTCTTTGAGTAAGAGTTTTCTTTATTTTTTATGAATAAACATTTTTCTTGAGTAATTTTGTGCCTTCTATGATTATTTAAAGCCTTCGTTTCCTCCAGAAATTTGTTAGTAGTTTTTTTTTTTTGAGAAAAATGAATTTTTGAACTTCTTAAGGTTTTAGGGGGAGTTTTATTTTCATTTACTATGTAAATCTTCCCTGTTTATGCTAATCGTTACAACCGAACGTGATCTTAAGGTAGAAGGAAAATGACAAAGTAATACTGCCAAAAGTTTTATAAAAAAAAGGTATATTTGTAATATGAAACCCTGACTCTAGTAAAAAATCCTCTAATGTTTCATGAGAAATCATTTGTTTAAAAAAAATGCATCTAAACATAAAATGTCCAGTGTTATTTTAACGCCCACCTCAAAAGCCAATAATTGTCAGCTGAATAAAAAGTGCTGTAAGAGTGAATGATGAGACACGACTTTATTTTGTTGGTATTATTTATTTGAAATTGGTTTTTAGAGGTTTTTATAGCATGAAAAAAAAGAAGAAATGAATAATTATTACCTGAAAAGTTAATTCAATCATTCAAGTGGTGTTTAGGCAGAATAAGAAGAGAATGTTCAGTGATCATTTTTAAAAGAACGGTATTTAATATATAAATATATATGTATGTATATATATATAAACACATGATGTGGACAAACCCCCTTTGATTACATAAAGATCAACTGAATTAAAAGAAACTTGGATTAGATAACATTGTTCTTGATTATTCATTAATATTTGTTCGTTTAAAAGTCTGACACTTTTTTAAATAGTGTTTTTTTGTTTTTTTTTCAAGATGCAGGTTTTGTTGATCGGATTTGCATAAAAAGCTAAGAAGCAAAATAAAATAAAATAAAAACGGAATAATCTCTTGCTTCAACATTTATTTAATTAATTAATGAAGGCTTCATTGAATAATGATTTGAAGGAAAAGTAAATGGTAATAATCAATGAAAAATCTGAGCTTTGATTCCCAAAGAGGATTTTAAAAAGCACGATTTTACATTTGACCTGATTTGATTTTTTTTGTGGACGGAAAACCTAGAAAAAGTGAAAAAAAAATTTGTCATTTAAAAAACTGATTTTAATTAAGAAATGGCTAGAATTTTGTAATTGTTGTGTTTTTTAGTTTTATCCACAAATGGTTCGTATTCGTTTCATAACTTGTTGGTTTGATGTTAACCAAAAAAAGAAAAAAAAAAGAAATAAAGATATGATTATATGTCAGTGGGGAAATCGAGGCAATTTCGAAAAACCAGGCCTCGCCTCGAACTAGAGAGATATTTATTATCAAGAAGAAGCAAGAGGTGTGTCACTGGGAGACTTTCTCTCTCTTCCCACCTTTGTTATGTATCATTTACACCTCTGTTTATTATTATTATTGTTATTATTATTAGTTATTTTGAAGAAGGAAAGTGAAGACCTAATAGTCTTTTATTCTATCTTTCTCTCCCTCTCTGTCGTTCTCTCTCTATCTCTCCCTCTCAATCGTTCTGTCTCTATCTCTATCTCTTTATCGTTGTCTCTCTTAGATTTTATTTTTACAGATGATCAAAATGTCATCGGTTTTGGGTGTTACAGACAAAAAAATAAGTATGCCAATATACGTCTGTTGCATCATGTATTATAATAGATATTTTGAAAAATCTCCAATAACTAGAAATATACATAATCAAATTGTTAATGATGATGCCTGCCATAGAGTGATGATCTGTAAAACCAGCTTATCTCACAGACCATTCCTAGTAGAGTGAATCTGATCCGTTATGTATTCCCCACTGCTGAAGAGTTATGGTTTACAACCTAGTCTTCATCTTAAACTCTACCCTTTCATTGTCTGTCGTTGGACATACACCTTCCCTAAGATTTGCCCTACCTTGATCATGGGTGTCCTGTAACCAATACTTTCTATATTTGTCTAGTTTGTCATGCCTTCTTATTTTTTGCATATGATCATTTTTTGTGGGGTAGCCACTCTTCTTATCTAGTACCAACATGATTCTACACTATGGGGCATGTGGCAAGCTAATCTTCGAAAAAGATTAAATTCCCTCTCATGATTTATATGTTAAGAAACTACAAACATCAGAAACTTGATTGAGAATCAATTGTCCTGGAAGATTTGTGGTCATGAGCTTCACCAGACTCTCTCTTACAATGATCATTTTAGCAAGACTTACAATTTGTCTGATTATTTAGTACTTGTTTAAGCATTAAGAATTGTTAATATTTGCCTACCTCCAAGTTTTGAGTTTTGAAATGCAGAGGAAGCCGTTCATTGTAATCATGGAGAATGTTATCAAATAGTTATGATCAATATCAGTCAGTTCCAAACACCTTATCTAAAATTAATAAAAAATTATCCGCATACTATAATAAAAGTTCTGGGTATTGTTTCCCAAATCTTCTGGCAAATTGTATTTAAAAGTGAATGGCTATAGGCAACTATTATTGTTAATTTATAACCTTGGAAGTAAATTGTTCCCATTTTTAAATCCTTTGCTTTATGTTATCAGCCGGTTATTGTTATTACCTGCCTCAAAGTGATCATGAGTAGCAGTTTTCATTGTATAAGTTTTATTACAAACCATCAATCAAAACTGTCCCTAAAATTGTCAACATAGGTTTCTCTCAGTTTTCAAGCTGGCCTGGCTGACTGGCTGTGTACGAATGTTTCACTTGTATAGACTACACCAATGAAGCTACAGTGATAAAAATTTAGATATTTACTCCTTATCATATCTATAGAAAATATTTGTTTTTTTGTTGTTGTTATTGTTTATTTACCCCCCCCCTCCAGGTTTCAACTTACAATGTGAGTTTTTGCTAAATTGATCCCTTATTTTGTGCCTACTTGATTCTTTGAAAATTCAGAATTTGTGGTCATTTTCTAAACAAAAGGTGATAGAATTAACTTATTCGTTGATCACCCCTTTTTCCAATTTTTCAATTGATCACCCCCAACAAGGCAAGCTGCTGAAAGGCATTGATCACATGATGATTTCTATTGAGCGATTAGCCAGACCTGTCTTATTTTCAAATATTTTGTACTGGTAGAGAATGAAACTTCCAAGTGATATTAGTACCACAAATCAACCACAATGAAATCGGTCCTTCCTGTTACCAGCAGTGATGGAGATGAGTTTATATGGTAAGACTGTATCTAGGATTTATCCTCAGGGATCAGATAAGGGTCAATGCAGCTGGGGGTTCCGGGGGCACTCCAAGCCCCATAAGTAATTTTTTAAAAAATGGCCAATTTTTGGGCTGTTTCGAGACTATTCTACAGAAAAGTAGATTTACACAGTACTCACACTTAGCCCCACCACCGCCACCACCACTGGTTGACAGTCAGTCTAGTACTTATAAAGTTCAAGTAGAGAAAAGCCATTCAGTTAGAGCCCTGCAGACAAGGGCCATTCAGTTTTTTCCAGATACATTTCTTCTACTTAGTACTATTTTGTTTCTCACTAACTATTGCCCAGATTTTTAAAAATATTGATATATTGCCACCTCTGCCTAAATATAAATTACCATAGCCAAGTTGCTTTAATTTTTTTCATAAACCCCCCTCTCTGTAAGCTCTTATCTCTCTCTCACCCAAGATTTTACTAACCCACCTACCTAATCCTGACTCTTTAAACAATGATACAAGCTTACAAATAGCAATAAATGATTTGCTGTGTTCAAAGACTCTAACCAACTGGAGTTGTCAGTTTCAAGGAAATGAGTGTAACAGAACTGGTAGGACAAAAAAGGATGTTTTATTTTCTAAAAATACAAATTTAACCATATCCACTATACTCTCTCCATCCTACTATCTCTATCATTCCAACCAAGCTTTTCCACAAATGCCTACACTGTAATAATGCTATGTTACACGGGTGGCAAAAAAATTGTGTCCATTTCATGAAGGATTATTATTGTAAATCAAGCACCTCCTGAAAACAAGTGGAGAAAAAAAGATGAATTTAAAAAAAAAAAATGAAAAATCTTCCTGGACTATATACATTTTTCAAAGCTCTATACTGAAAAATGTGACATGGAGCACTGAAAAGGTGGCAGGGATGGATAGATGAGTGAAAAGAAGATAATGCCTCTAGCCTATGTTTTTTGTTGTTTGGTTGGGTAGGCGATTGTGACTATGGTGATTCAATATTTTGTAGATGTGGATAATAATAACTATCTACGTTTATCAATAAATTCATTAATGATAAAAAAAGCATTTATTTCATGCAACAAGTATTTCAACATAATCTTGATTCAGTAGTGAATATTAGTATCATAGATCAATTATTCTATAGTGAAAGTTTCTGATCAAATTCAGATAATATCTGTCAGAATATGGACATTCATCCACCCCTACATATATATATATATACACACACGTGTTGAATATATAAAATAATATGAAATATTGAAACAGCATCTATATTTCACAAAAAATATTAATTTTGATCTTACTGTGTCAGAATATGGACTTATTGATCCACCCCTGTACATGTACGTGTATAGCTACATTAATATTTTATATTTTACTGTTTATTGAAAAAGCTTTTAATATTGCACCACAATTACAGAAAAGACTAAAATCTGATATTGATAACATAGATTTTAGTGTTGTCTGTATTTAACCAAAGGACCAGATTGAGACTTAGCTCATACTGTTCAAATAACTTGGGTTCAACCATGTAAAAAGAAATAGTATGAACACAAACCAGATTCTTCCTGGGAAGGAAAAAAAGAAAATACTCTGGGACTTTGACATCAAGACCAGCAAGAAAAAAAAAAACAGATTTGATGTAAACAAAGAAAAGAGGTATTTGCCAGATGAAAGTTGCGGCTTTAGCGGCAGACCACAGGATGAAAATCAAAGAAAGTGAAACATTCTAAAAATGCCATGACCTTGTGTAGAAGCTGAGAAAAAAGTGTTGAATATAAAGATTAGGGTCATGCCTAGAATAGTTGGTGCACTTGGAGTCGTGCCCAAAACATTAGAGGCAATCTTGCATCAGTTTGCAATTTGAGGAAGAGTGGAGATTGTCCAGACCACAAAGGGTGCTGGAGTCAGGAAGTATACTAAGAAAAGGTGCTGAAGATTTGTTGAGACTTGCTGTCACTCAATTTCAAGTGATAACCAACACTGATGAATTGTGTGAATAGGCATAGACATATAATGATACTATTAATATTGATAAAAGATTTCAGAATAGATTCTATTGTTTTTCTATATCTAACTAAAAAATCAGATTTAATCTAGACACATATAATAATAAAAGAAGTATTTAAGAGAGATTCTAACCATTAATAAGCTATGTGTATGACTCCTGTACTGTTTGTGAAAGATTCAATATGAATTCCCAGTGTTAACAGACCAGTATTGTCAGAACACAACTAACCCAATTTTTATCAACCAGGAAGTAAAATAATCATAGTAGGCTTGGCATATAATTATTGTTAATCAAATATTTTTAAGAGGAAAAAATCTTTTTTATTAAGTTATTAAAATTTTTGACATTCTATGTACCTGCATCAGTCAAATGAAAGTATTTCTAAACCCCAACTAAATTCAAATGTCTAATACTAGAATGAAGCATTCAGTATATGAGCTCAAAAATGCTCTGAACAAATTTTAAAAAAAACTACGAGACCACCTGGCTATTCCAGTGTGTGTCGATGGCAGTTGCCTGTGACAACTCACTTTCCATAGTGACTGCGGGGAACTAACAGAAAGAAAAATGACATATTTTCCTCACATTTTTTTTTTTCAAAGGGGGAAGTTGAAGAAGGAAAGAATAACATCACCAAAAACTTATGCATGAGAAAACACTGCAGTGATAAGATTCATTTGTTACTCTTGGAGAACAAATAAAACACCTGGTGTTTCTAGTGTGAGGTAACCACACACAACACAAGATTGTATTATGGGTCATCTAGAAATTGCTTGATTTCTTCAGTCTCTATTCATCCAAGTACTATTGGAAGTATCGCCTGGGAAATGATTCACCAGGTTTAATTGTTATTGGCTTCTGTACCCCAAGGGTTGGTAAAATACAACGATAATGATTAAAACGACTTTAGGTGAGGGTTTAGTCTATACCACACTCCTCCCCTTGTGATCCAAGTTTTTATTAATTCCTCCCCCATTTTGAATTGTCATCAAGTAATTTTTCTCTACTATACAAACCTCAAATTCTTACCAGGCTAAAATTCCTTCCTTTAGGAAATTCCTCCCCAGGGAGCCAAATGACCCAGCCACCTACCCCCAGTTGAGAATCACTGAGCTATTTATTTATTTATTTTTTTCTTCATATTGAAGAGAGATAGAAAGAAAGAGAATTTCTTCATGCAGTTTGGTGTGCTTAACACTTCTTTGTATAATTACATTCTGCTCTTATCATCACTTTGACAATAACAGCAACAGTCATGCAATCCTGGCCAGAACATCTGGTTAATGATAGTGTACGAAGAAAAACCATGTCAGATAGTGGATGTAGCTGCAATATAATCTTGATTTTATTTTATTTTCATTTGATGAAGCATCGTCAACTATTAATGATATTTGACTTGTATTTCTTCCATCTTAGTTTTGGTTGCTTTTCATTGCAAGCGCTCAGACTGTCAATCTGCAGCTGTAAGCGGTGTAAAAACAATAGCAATACGGTGCCAATAGATCTGTGGGAGGAGAAATGACGGGTAGGTTCAAAGGTTAGGTTCGATCTTCTGCAAAACCGTAGGGTTCTGTTCTCTGAGCTTAATCGGATATGCAGGCTTCAAATGGATCTGAATTCGTGTCTCATTGAGAGCTTATCCTTTGTTTCTGATCTTTACTGTTTACTAGCAACTGTAGACTGATGTTCTCGGTGGTTGCAATGAATCATGGCTAAAATTACAATGAAATAAATAGGTGTAGTCAACAATGAATAATGGTGAATATAAACATTTTCGAAGAGGATAAGGCTAGAAGAGATGATGATGATGATAAAATGATATCAAAACCTTGCATAACAACTCCAGAAGTTACAAAACATGAGAGTGAAGATAGTACCTTTGATCAATGGAGTACTCAAAAAGATCCCAAAAACCTTTGCACTAAGTCTTGGTGATTTGAAGATTTATGAAAGAATCAAAACAATACAGATGAAGACCGTACTGAAATCTGTATGAATATTGAAAAGATGGCTGAAAATTTGAAGAGGCTTGGTGTCACTTGATCCCCAGTGATGTCCATTTGAAATTCTTGGTTTGAAGATGCATGATAATAATGACAACAATATAAGCACAAACCAGAATCTGTTCCAGAGAATAGAATAGGTAAAAAATTCTTTGAGAACTTGAAATTCAAATGGGTTACCCAAGCCAGGCCTGAAGACCAGATCTATTTGTTGCCAATAAGAAAAAAAGATCTGTTAGATAATGGATATTGCTTTTCCAGAGTGAAAAAGTTGAAAAGAAGTATCTGGAATATGAAGGTAACAGCTTTATCTAGGATTATCAGCACACTGAAGAACTTGGCTAAAAGATTAGAATTCAATTCCTAAGAAAAATTGAAGATGACTGCATTACTAAAATTAGCTAGAATATTGAGGAAAGTGTTGGTTCACTGGTGAGACTTGCTGTCACTCAATCTCTAGTGAAAGCCACCAGATACTGCTGTTGTGAAAACCTGAGAGCAAAAAAATTAAAAATTACGTCATCTTCATCATTGCTATTATTATCAATAATCGGGTGTGAAAAAGCATAGTACCACAGTAATGCCACTACAGGAGGCACACCTACTTCTAGAGAGGCCAAAATGATCATAAACAGTGAATGATTAAGAAGTGAATTGATTTAAATCATAGGTTGCTGACTTTGATTGAGGCATTTGATTAATAGTTCTTTATTGGTTGATTGATTTGAAATTTCTGCTAAAAACAACGCAAAAAATTTGTACCATTAATAAAATTTTAGCATCAGCTTTTGGGAGGCCCATTTGGTCAGAATTCTATGTTACGAAGCATAAAAATCAATTTATCACACCCTGTTAAATGATGATGATGATGATGAAGTGGTTGTATTCTGAATACAATAGATGGTCATAATACAATGGAAATAAACTTTGAAATGATTCCTCTAGGGTCTTCCAGAGAAGGATGCATTCACTTCATTTCTCATCAAAGATAGAAAACTCAATATAGAGGAATGAATGATAGCTGACGAAAGAGTTTATTTGTCGAGTTTTTTTAATTTTCCCCCCCCCCCTTTTTTTTCCTCTGACTTCTTCTTTTTCTCGAGTATAAACAGAAGAAAATCTTTATAAAATAATCGTACAAAATATAAAAATGGACGATTATATTTGACTACTTATTACTAGGGTGGAGTAAAAATAAAGAGTAATGCTTAAATTGAAAAATGTCAAAATCGAGATTGAAATTAATTTTGGTTGGTTGCCACCTTTTCTGTTCTTGCAATAGACCTGAACATGTCTGGTCTATTAGCAGTACTGGATACAAACTAAGTGATCAATATAATTTAATAGCATAAACTTACATCATAAATCGAACCCATAGTTGCCAGGACAGAAATGGTGGCAACTACCCCCAATTTTTTTTTCTCAATTTCAACATATTTGTCAAGTTTTAAGAATGAATAGGTGAGTGGGTAATTCTGAAAAAACAAAAAAAATTTCTAAACGTAGTAACGATTAAATGTGTACAATTTTCAGCCCTCTAACTCCAATGGTGCAGCCTGTATGCATGATGTTTACAAATGTACATACATACATACATACATACACAGTCAGACAGACCAACTTGAAAACTGAAAGAAACCTATGTTGACAGTTTTGGTTGACTATTTCTAATTAATACAGACAGAAACCAACAGTAAAATCGTACTATTCATTATATAGATATATTAACAGTTCAAGCTAGTAACAAATTATTTGTGGCATGTAAAGAAGAAAAGAATCTCTACCGAGAGAAAGAAGTTATTTTTGTACCTGTGTGAGAGAAGAGTTATAAGCACCTGCATGGATGGGGGTGGGGGTGGAGCTGGGTGCCGTAGAACACTGGGAGAAATAAGAGGGAGGGAGGGACTGGGAAAACAGCTCCACCAAACTCTACTTTATTGATTGGTAGTTAATCTTCCAATTCTTACATTCTTTTATGGCTTAGAAACTGTTGGTGCAATGATAATTCTTTCATTGTTTTGTGGTAAAACTCTTCTCAAAACCTAGGATCATGAAAGCTGCCCCCCCCCACAACGTACATTCACACAATAGGTGGGAATATGAGGAAGAGAACCAGGGTAATCGTTTTTTGTTGTTCTGTTAAGACTATTATTACCTCTGTCAATGAAGTTGGAGAGGTATGTGTATTCGGTCGTGTTTAGCTTTCTGCCTGTCCACACAACATCTCTTAAAGCACTGGATAGATTTCATTGAAATTTTTATTGAAGAGTAGGCAACAACGTTGAGGAAAAAGAGGTGAAATTTTGAGGTGTATCCAGGATTTATATATATATATATATATATATATATATATATATATATATTGTTGTGTCATCCACAGACAGCTGTTTCAATGTATTACATCTCTTCAGTGTGGCTATAGACTTTCCATTATCCCATCCAGTACTGCGAGGCAGAATTGTAACCTTCACTTCAGACCTGCACTATGGAACTGGACAGGCAGTAAGGCTGAATTTAAGCATTATATTTAAATTACACAGAAATCCCTCATCCACCAGAGTGCTCAATTCCTACAGAAGAGCATTGCATATATATATATATATATATATGAATATATATATAATTTTGTATACATTCATGTATACGATCATGTCTCCCTACATATCTCTGAAAATTCTCAATGAATTTCAATGAAAGTTTGTGCAAGGATGTAAACTAGGCTACGAAAAAAGTGATTATACTTGGATGGATCCATTCACAATTACCTACATCATGGTTATATATCCATACAATATATCATCGTCAAAAGTTCATGTCTGTCCACATGATATATCCAAAAGTTCTCGATAGATTTCTATCGAATTTTGTGGAAGGGTGAGCAATAAGCCATGGAGGAAGTGATTAAATTTTTAGATGGATCCATGCAAAATTACTTCCCCTGACAGTGGCGTTGAGTGCTTTCTAGTTGCCAAAAAGTGTTACATCCATTGAAAATAATTTTCACTATCCATGGTTGCAGTTAATTACTATTTGGTTCATCTCCTATCCCCAATGTGCTTTTTAAAACATTTTGACATTTTCTTGAGGATTTGTGCCTGTACGCCAAAGTGTAGGGGAAAATTCTTTTTTTTTTTTTTTTTTTTTTTTTCACAGAAAGAGACTAAAAATGTAGATTCTTGAACAGACTTATCTATGATGTGACCCACTTTTCTCTCCAGGATGTTAGTATTAGAAGTTTATATAAGAATTGAGTAAAATGGCTGACAGAAAATAGAATGTGTAATTACCAATTAATTAAAAAGCCTCAATTGTGTAACCAGGAGCTGTAAATCAGTAGGTAGGAAAAAAAAAGAAAAGATACAGGTGTATTTGAACTAATTATAAAAAAAATATATCTTTTATCTAGAATTACCCCCCCCTCCATACCTGTACAAGATTCTGGTATTGTTACTCCAAAGTGACCATGGAGACCCGAAAAAGCATTCTTTTGCAAAAGCAAAAAAATGTTTCTAGATGGTGTTTAGTGGTGTACTCAGTGCAAATCTTCAAGGTTTTAGCCCCAAAAATGTGACTAGTCGCACCAGGAGACCCTCGCAGACAAGTAAATGGAGAAGGATTGGTCAGCGGTTGATTGATTGGACCATTTGTGGGACTAAGATGATTTGATGGACACCTTGGTTTGTTGGAAGTATGATTTCCAAGGATTAAAGCACGGGATGAAAATTGTGCATTTTTAGAAATTATTTTCTACAATTACAGAATATGAGTAAAATAACTAATATCCCTAAACCGAACTCTTGGAAATCATATTTTTGACAGACTTACAGGTATACACCTTTTTTTTCTTCTTTTGTATCAGGTCTGTTTCCATCTGCTTCATTTACACAAGCAATTTATATCACTTTTTTCCCCATCATCTATTTTTTTTTTTCTTTCTTTTTCTTAATTATTTGTTGGCTCAATGAAATCCATTCCTGGCATACTCACTAATGCACGGTACATTTAATTACCTATTTTTGAAGTGTCCATTTTCTACAATTTCACTAAAGAAGATGATTGGATTATTTTGTAGTAATCAAAGGCTTACTGGATTTTCTCTTGTATAAAAAGAAAAAAAAATTGCGAGTATGTTGTGGATGGAGCTAAATTTAGTTAGTATCTCTCTCGTGGTTTCTCACTGGAGCCTAACTTGGTAGCCAAGATAACTAAATTTCCCACGGGTACTAAAGGTTGGTGTTCAAGCACTCAAGTTCAGTCAAGATCTTTGAATGAAACAAAATATATAATTGCGAAGGTTTATTTGGAGTAATTATCTGGTCATCAGTTTTGTCTGTAGCCTCCTAATCTTGATTTTTTTTTTTTTTCTTTTATAGACATGTCCTCACTTTTCGGTTGGTTGGTTTGTCGGTTAGTTCCAATTACGTTATTCAACAGAAAGAGGGAGGAAGGAAGAAGTGTGATGTTGTTAAAAAGTGACATCACTAAAAGGACATCTCTTCTGAACAATTTTTTTTTTTTACTAGTTGCTATGTTGTCATAATAGAATGTATGCATTTTCGTATTTCAAAAAAGTAAAAAAAGGCCCCTTATAATTTTTGAATATTACTTGCAGAATATTTCTGTACCACAATATTTCACAAGTATGAGAATCAATTGACTCAAAGGAAGACTTATTCCTCTTACCAATTTCATGGATGTACATCAACTTGTCTTTGACGAAAAGGGCCAAGAAATGCGGTCCTTATTTTTTATAGTGTTCCCAATATTAAATCATAGAAGTTCTCAACAAAGAGAAAATTTTAGGGTTTCGGGTGGGGGATTATGACCATAGATTGTTGGATTGAAACTGTTGGAATATTGAAATTTTGGTGCTGCTAATGTTGCTAAATTACTTATCCTTTTAAAAAAAGTCCCCGTTTTAGGGGTCCATTATGATGATAGCTTCACAATTTGTAAAACAAAAGCAGTGCATGACATTTTTGATTTGAGAGTGAGTAGGGTTTAGTCATTAAAAAGTCCCCGTATTAAAGGAAAAGTAAGAGATTTCTAACATAATATGCTTATTATTGAGTTGGACAATCTTTGAAATGGGGAATGACTTTCTAAAATATAGTCAAAAGGGTGCATTGGCAGAAAAGGTTGAGAACCACTGATCTATTGTATAGATGAATTTCAAGCTGTAATTATCAATTTATCTTGAAATAATTTAACGCATTATGTACCAATGAGAAATGAAATGAGCAACAATATTGTCTAAAGTAGCACAGTGTGTTTGACAACATTGTTAAAAGCACATGTGATGGATTGTTATCTATCACATGCATTACATTGAGGAATACATTGACGAATAATAAGACCTGTGCCACTTGAGAAATCTTTCGCATGGTTGAAGTTGGCATAATACCAATATATGTCAGTTATTTTCATGGAAGTATGAGACGAGAAAATGAAGCAGCCAACAACTCTTCAATAAGCAATTATAAAGATATTTGTTGGAAGGACAGCACACCTTAATTTGTTTTTTGTAAGGGGCAACACTTCTTGTGACCCCCCCCCAAATTCAAACATAGATGAAAAAAATCTTCATAAAGGTTCATGAATGATCTGAGATGCCCCCCACTTTAACACACCCACCAAAAAAAAAGAATAGTCCTTAATGACTTCTGATTATAATTTTGGTTATACAAGGAGGCACAATGCAAAAGATATCAACATCCATTTTGGGGGTCCATTATGATGATAGCTTCACAATTTGTAAAACAAAAGCAGTGCATGACATTTTTGATTTGAGAGTGGGTGGGGTTTTAGTCATTAATTGGCTCTCTGGGGAGCTTGTCACAAGGTGGTTTGTTACTAGAGAATTTGATTCTAACATTCGCCTGACACTGATTAGAATAATCTATCAGATTCAACACCTTTTGGACCTTTTAACAAATATCATATCCAAATTAATTCTGGAAGCTTTATCTTTATTTGACCTCATTTATAAGTGGATACTTAAATCCTGTTAGTCACTCTTGCTCTGTATTGGAGAGAAGCTTGAAAACTTTTAAAAAGAATTCTGAGTTTTTCCAGATAAATTTGAATGTCAGGTGTCTCAAAAATATTCAAAAGCATCTTACTTGGTTAATTTTCATATTTACTGATGAGACGGTGCTCAAGTAAAACATTTATTTTCCAAGTTGTTTGAAATTCTGTTGTACACAGGTTTATTCCTACTAATCTTCTCATCTTTTGATCACAGTAAGGAGAGTGCAGTGGCAAAAATAGTATATTTTTACAATTTCTAAAAGATGAATATTTATCTGAATAAACCAATGCAATTTTAACTTCTAATTCATTCAAAATACTTTGTTTTCATTTATTTATTTTTTTTATCTGAACTTAAGGATTTGAACAATTATTGTCTGAAGTTCTGACATAAAGTCTCTTCATTATTACTCTTTGAAAAAAAAATAGTATCCTCATCCTTTTGTTATGGCCAATGTAGTGTTTGTTCTTCAGAATGCATTGTTGGAATCCAGAATGAGGAAATACAGGAATACTTTGCTTTCTTGAACTAATAGTTTGAAGGAGAAAAAATATGTATGAAATCTTTCAAATGCTATGTAAATAAAGAATGATAAAACAATGTTCAAACAAAAGAGTAAACTAGAATTCCAAGGGAAAGTATGAATCATATTCTATGTTGGCGGTGATTAATGAATAAATTACTATGCGAGCTTTGGGCTATGAACACTAGAAAAACGCATGAATTTTCAAAAAACAAATAGGCACAAAGTAGTGACCAATTTAGCATAAAATTACATTCCATATTGAACCCCCACTAAAAACCTATTTTGAAGGGGAATTTTCAAAAAACAAAAAAAAAAATTCTCCCTACTTACTGTGCGTGTGCAAAATTCCAAGTTTCTATTCTGAATGTTGAGGACAGGGAAAGGCCGGAATATATATATATATATATATATATATACATATATATATATATATATATATATATATATATATATTATTGTGTCATCCACAATTGTTGTATTACAACTCTTCGATGTGGCTATAGACAATCTGTTATTCCATCCAGTACTATGAGTCAGGATCAAAACCTTTCCTTCCACTGAGCCACGGAACTGGATGATCAGTGAGGCAGAATTCAAGCGATATATTCTATTTTTTGCTTAAATCCTCCATCCACCAGAGTGCTCTATTCCTATGGAAGAGCATTGCATAAGGCTTACAATGAACGAGTTTCCTCACTTAAAGAGTATTCAACCCTGAATACAGATGTCAGAACTTAGCGACTTGAACCTGGCAACAGCCACAGTGATTGAACCTGTCTGTTGTGGGTAGCGGTGATTAAAAATTCCCATTATTGGACTTCATCACTCAAGTATGGAGATGGTTGTCTCATACATATACACACATTTCCTTTTTGTGTGCACAACATACGTAATCCTACACATCAGTACAAAGGCAAGTGAGAACTTTCATTCTCTGTCAGCAGACTTTTATATACAAACTTGTAACAGTACTCTTCATTTGTGAGCCACTTTTTACTGTGTCCAAATTGAACAAAAATAAGATTTTATATGATTTCAATTAAGTTCTTAGATTTTATTTTAATATTTGTAAAGCTGGGACTTCGTGAAATAAGCTGAGACTTGAACTTGAATTCCTTGCCCTGGTAGCTAGCTACATCGTATATTGAATGAGCTTAGTCAAGAGCAACAAAAGACCAAATATGGTCTGTGAAGACGATCTTAGGTCAGTCTTTCAAGTGAGGAAGTCCTGCCTGAAAAATTAGCATTCAAAATCCTAGCTTTTATCTGGGCTTGAACACTGAGTAATATACAGCTACCTCAGCCAATAGGTAGGTTTAAGTATTCACTAATCTTAGCATAGTCTAGCTCAGGTTTAGTACATGGTGAGGACTAAACACCACTTTGCAGTGAGACACTCTAATAGTTACTAAGCTTGTCTTAGTTTGGCACAAGGCCACAAATATAGGGCCCCTTACGAGGATTGAACTCTATATAGTTTTAACAGTCTGCGAGGCCAGCTTAATGTTGTTCCCCAGCCAGGTGTCCATCATTATTGTTTATTGTTAAAAACTTACTTCGTAGAAAGTGCACTCAGTCTGGAATGATATAGATAATGTTTTTATATCCGACTTGAGTTTTCTAAGGAGTGTTTTACCAACAACCATTGTCTTAACCAATAAATTTGCAATAACAATGTTATTAAGATTGCCTGGCATTGTGAATTCTAAAATTGCTTTTTGGCTCATTATTTCTTTCTGTTGGGTAATTTTATTTAGTCAGATGTACTTTTAACATTATGGTTAGAAATGAAATAAAATGTTTTTTAGTTTAGATGTGTTTTTATGTTATATACAATGATCGAAGTATCTCCATTAAGAACAACAAACTCATTTTCATCACGTGTGCCTTGTTCATATTTCTACCACAGACTAAAATAAAGATGGTTCGCAAGTACTTATTTACCTGTGCCTGCCCCTCTCCATGGACGCAAGGTTACTATCACTGGCCAGAGCTTGGGCTATAAATTTTTTCCTCTCGCATCCCACACCCCCAGAATTTGATTCCTATAACCAAAGTTTAGAAACCTTGCATTTGTGTAAATGAAAGTTTTATGGAAATTATTGCACTTTATTACCCGTAAATTGAGAATCATGCAACGTGCACATCAAAGAATAATGCTGGGCCTCACATGGAGAGACCACAAAACAGCACGGTACATCCGAGAAAAGACAAGAGTCAGGGACATCATAGAATCCATTAAAAATCTCAAATGGCGGTGGGCTGGTCATGTTGTAAGAATGGCAGACAACCAATGGACATCACGACTCACGACATGGATCCCCCGAGATCACATGCGCAACCGAGGCCGGCAGAATATTAGATGGAGAGACGAACTAGACAAGTTCAGGAAGTACTGGCTCCGCAACGCCCATGATAAAGAAGTATGGCATATCCTGGGGAAGGTCTATCCAACGACGGACGTTAAAAGACTGATGATGATGATACTAGCTGTTCTTATAACTCGTGATATTGGTAGGTAGGATTTCTTGATTGCATTAAAATTTCATTCATTGTAATGATTACATATAGTGATTCAACAAAGTAAGGAAGTTAGCAGATATCAATTTTATAATACATTTAGCATGTGAACTGATATAGCGAATATAATAGTAATGTTAAAAAGTTGAACATTTAATACTTATCTATGTTCTGCTAGAAAACAAATGTAAAACATTAACTCTTGAGGTGTCTTTAGAGTAGAAAGAATATTTTGAACACCCTCACATAAAAATTTGTCTTAGCCTACTCTTGATAAATGTTGGTCTTGGTGCAAGAAGGTAAAGGTCATTGAAAGAGTTATGAATAAATGAAAACAACTAACGTAACATTTTCTACATCCAACCAAAATTACGTCAAAATTGTGTTTCTATCTGCTCATGGTATGTGTATTATGAGTGGGTCTGAAGTGTTTTGGTGAATTTTTACTGCATAATCTGACCCTGGAGTCAATGATTATGATCAGATTTTGCTATCTGTCTGAATAAGGAAGTTGAAAATTTGAGACATCATTATATTGTCTGATATTTTTTAGATTTTCATTACATTTATTTGAACTACCATTCTCTTTTTGGTGTTTTGGGTGTGCACCCTGTTCCCACTGTCAGGAATCTATTTTGTTCTTATTTTTGTTTACATTGCTAGTGGATATCTGTTGTTGCTTCATATATTGAGTAATCAGACAAAAATTATCTGAATAGTACAAATCTGATGTGATAACGAGTGTTGAACCATCTGACATCAGATTTAAGAAGATCTAAATTACACCACTTGTGTATTATTACTGTGGATAAAAGCATTGGTTAAAAGTGTTGCAGTTACTTGCTGGTCGTAATATATTGTGCTGCCTTGTGACCTCTCCATGAGCGATTGAGAAGTGAAGAATCACTCTGGGATGGCAAGCCTTTGGCAGAATCTTCAAGACTAAGAAAATCCCATTAGTCCTAAAAAGGAGAGTATACATCCAATGCAACCCCCCATTGTCACTTATTGAGCTGAAACATGGAACCTAACCTAGAGACTGACCTGCAAACTGAAAACTATACAACGTGCACAGGAAAGAATATTGTTCAAATCAGTGCTTAGTAATCATTAATTGCTAAAACTAGAAAGTAGTCATCCTCTCTTTCTGATAGTTGCAGGCATATCTTCCACTTATGAGTGAATCAATAGACTTTATTTGCTTCTGCATATATTAAGAGAAATCAATTTTAGGAAAAAAATAAGAAATTTCTGGTGCTTCACTCAAACATCGATCTTGATCGTGATCATTTTCAATCAAAATAAAGTTTATTCCCCCAAATAATGAAACCTCATCATAGTCTGCAATACCACTGCAGTACCATTCTGGCTAAAATATGACCTTTTAACAAAGTCCATAGGAAGCATTTATTTTCTCCCTTATTAGATAATTTAAGCTCTCACAAGTATTATCTTGAAATAATCTTGCTTGCTTTCATATGAAAATAAGGTTTATTCCCCCAAATAAAGAAACCTCATCACAGCCCAGGCCTCTGCATTAACACTTGGTCTAGCCAAAATATAACTATTCAACAATGTGGAAAGAAAGCCTATATTCCCTGATTTGATTTCTGTATGTTTGTTTGTATGATGCAGCAAAAAAGCTCATCGAATCGAGATTTGTATCAGCCCAATACCGTAAAAATGCTCCAACTTGGTAAAAATAGCCAATTCCAGTCCAAATTGCATCATAATAATTATGTGGGGTCTGCATTCATAGTCACCATGATGATTTATGTTACAATGATCTGGTTTCTCAAGGGAGAGAGCTCCAGGTATATTGAATGATAATTATAGAGTAATTTCCTTTATTCATTTATTTGCAAATAATCTATCCATATAAAAGCCATACTTGCAAATTGGTATGTTTAATTGTACGTATCTCTGTTTTGTCCAATTCCTGTTCTAACTTAAAAGTTATGATGGATTGGTCCATGTGAAATAGATTAACTATTTCTATTAAACTAATAAAACAATCAAAAACTTGATTTAAAATGAGATAGGCTGTTATGACATAAAAATGAAATATTACATCACAGAACTGCTGAACATTCGAAACTAAAAAAAAAACAGTGAATGTGTGAATGCTTTTTAAAAATGAAAGATTTGTCAAATTTGGCTGTATCTTTTTCTTATTTCTTTTTAATAAGATAATCAACTTTTTTGTAATGAAATCAGTTATGTTTTTAATAAAATAAGATTCTTCCTATGAATTTTTTTATACTGAACAATATTAGTGGTAATATTCTTACCTAATATTTTGTTTTGACACTTTGTCAGGTCATCTTTTAAAAATGCTTGAGTTGTGTTGAGAGGTAATTTTTTTCTTTTTGCATTGGTAGATTTGAACTTTAAAAATGAACTATTTGATAAATTAATTTCAGGTTCCTTAGTGCCAATCCATACATAAATAATCCCACCATTTTTTTATGGGTATATGGTAGTTATAATGTAAATGTTAACATGAATTGACTTGACATCAAATAATAGCAGCCAAAGGTGGCCTTTCAGTGGAGTTTTAAAAAAAAATGATAATCATATTCAAACAACAATAAACAATCTTCGATGACAGGTAGCAAAAAGAGTGCAATGGAGTAGAAAAAAAAATCAAAAAAACAAGGCATCATATCTCCTGCCTCATAACTGAATCATTTATATTCCCCACCAATGTGTCAGTGTCCACATCCAAATAAACACTAGAATTTGGAGGCTGAAAGCCACCCTCCCTTGATTGGAAAATTAGTGCAACAAAATTTTCCTAGTCCTATTTTCCAAAAATGGCTTTGTAAGATACACTAAGGTAAGCTTAGTAATGATTTAAAATAAAACTTGAAAAACAGAAAGATTTGATATATACAAGGAATAATTCCTGATTTTTTTCATTCAGTGTATGACTTGATATTGTGAATTGTGTGGAAAGAATTTCTAGTTCTAAAATCATTAAAAGACAAATTCCATATTTGGTCATGGAATAAAAGTCTCAGATTTGGAATGGAAAAAAAAGGTTGTGTATTTAAAGAGGAAAAAACTAAACTGTTGGTTAACTGAATGGCCTTATTACTTATTGTTGCCAAAAAATACATCTCAAATTTTTTTTTTTTTAAGGCAGATGTGAATTTTTTAGAACCTTAGCGGAGGCTGCTGGAAACCTAAGATCTCTTTCCTATCCTGCAAACGTACTAATTATCTCTGTTGTTTCAATGGACTGTTGAATGCTGTGGAGAGTAGTGAGATTGGGGGGGTTAATCATCATCATCATCATCATCCGTCTTTTTACGTCTGTCATTGGACATAGACCTTCAGTGGGATTCCCCACACTTCTCTATCATGGGCGTTGCGGAGCCAGTATTTTTTTAATTTGTTTAGTTCGTCTCTCCATCTAGTATTCCGCCAGCCTTGGTTGTGCATGTGATTTCTTGGGTTCCATGTTGTGAGTCGTAATATCCATCAGTTATCTACCATTCTTGCAAATAGAGGGAGATTGAGAAAGAAATTTCCTTCTATATCTTCTCAGATATACATACCATGCAGTGACAAAATAATCGAATCACCATAGCCCTGGAAATGGCACGTCTGACCAACTAGCCAAATGAGCTACAGATTCTTCCCTCTTTGCTCATCTGTGTGTGTGTGTGTGTGTGTGTGTGTGTGTGTGTGTGTGTGTGTGCCCCTGGCGCTCCTGGTCACATTTTGGGGACTACAATCTTGTAAATTTGTATGAGTGAATCACTATGCACCATCTATCTATTTCTTTTGGGTTTTTTTTGTTTTTTTGTGGGGGGGTGTTTATCCTCATTTTGTACCAACAATGCCCAAATGTTGGTATTTTTAAAGAAAATTTTATATGATTTTTTCTTGTTTTTTAAAAGATAATTTTAAATTATGAGTTCTGATATATGTGTGGCGTAGGATGATTCATTTATGCGAGGTACAGATATTCTAATGGTGTTTAACCCTTTCAGTGACACATTACATAATGTAGAAACAGCATATTTACTCTAGCTAAACATACTCCTCATTTTTTTTTTCAAAGGGTGCAAATCTCTCTATTTATCCCACTCTCACTCTCTGTCTCTCTCTCTCTCATATATATATATATATATATATATATATATATATATATATATATATATATATAATATATATATATATATATATATATATATTAGTAGAATGTAGATTTGCTACACTAACATGTTTATGTTTCTGCCCTGTGTAGGCCTCTTCAGGCAAATGATGTATATTTTAGATTTCTGTTTGAGGAATTCGGGGAAAGTCTTGTGGGTATTGCTGTGGTGGGAGGAGTTTTTATTTTTGTTTTATTGTTATTTAGTGGTGTGTATGTTTTGCTGGTAGTTATAATTTGCACGTCATGGCGTGGACTAGATATAAGAGTTATTTATAAGTGGATGCTGAATTGTGTTCCAACAGATGTTCGATCTTGACCTTGGTTTTTACATTAAATTTATTTCCTATGTTAGAAACTAGCTTGTTAACCATCACTCAATATATAGTACTATATAGTGTTAGTACAGCCGTAAATAAATTCTCGAAAGTGTACCATTTTTTTTTTTTTTCTAAAGCTTTTTTTACCCAATAGCATTTGTTTTTCTCATCTTGCGTTTAAGGTCTTTTTAACAATTTCCAACCATAATCAATGTTGCTGTATTCACTTGTATTGATAACTATGACAGTGACCGCGAACGTCTCCCCCCTTTTTTTTAACTAACAGTCACTAGTAATATCGTCATTTTTGAGTCACAGTGAATAGGAATGTCTTTTTTTTCAAATTTATAATTTTAAATGGCGGTTTCCAGTTATATCCTCCTTTTTTTGAGGAATAATAGTGATTCGGAGAACATAAATTTATTTCTATATTCAGATATAGTTAGGGAACCTGCAATCTTTTCATTTCATTTCAAATTGAAGCAAAAGTTTCATTTTGAATATCAATTTGAAAGTAAGGGTTTATAGAATAAATTTAGTCCAACTGTCGAGCATTCACTAATTTCTTATTACTATTTTTTATCCAAAATGGCTGCCATGAAAATCGTAAGTTAGACATTTTTTTGAAACAGAGAGCTCATTATTCCCACATAATAACTACATAATATAATATTACTGTGTGAGGAATCATCTGGAATTCAAATTTTGATGTTTTGAATTTTCTGGTATGCCAAAAATCAAAGATGGCTGCCAGTTCCATGCCATTTTTGCATTACCCCTCCTAACTTCCCTCCTTGTATAGTAGAATTAGTCAGAATTTATTCATGTACCTTGAATAAATTTGCATAAAGATGAGAATCGGTTCATAGTTAGACGATATGGTATTGAAGAACATAAAAAGTTCACTGAAATCCCAGAATAGGTTTACAACTAAAACGACCAAACGTCATTAGTCTAATAGTCATTATAATGCAGAAGGGATATGCGTGTCTAAGGCAACATAAAACCTTAGGAGCGTAAGTAGGGATTTGGGGGTCTATGGGGGCTAGACCGCTTGTAGGACCTTCCCTTTCAACATTCAAAGCAGTGGTCCACAGACCTTTGATGGTTGTATAATGTATAGTAGAAATTGCAGTGTGTAGATTCTGATACAGAAGAAGAAAAACTCCAGTGAAGTGGTCTTCATTCCATGCAGATTGATCAGATATTTTTGGACAACCAGAAATATTCCATGAAGCCCTCCTGCCACTTTCCTATAAGAAGGCAACATCACAACAAACTTGGGTGTGACAACATGCTAAGTCATGACCCTCTTCCATGCATTTACTGGATCAGACAATCTTTTTTTCAAGTTCAACGGTGAGTGTTACTGCTGCAAATTGATGAGTGAAGTGCCATCATTCATGGAGGAATTTGCAAATATCATGGAAACTCCATTGTGAACATCACCAAGAAAGAAGTGGCAACGTGATTTGTTTGTAGGCTGTACTCCAGTGAGTCAAATGAGGACAATGATGTTGATCTCATACAGATGAAGATGTTCTCACAGAAGACGAGAGGTTTGGAGTGAATTCTCCCGTAATGCTTTGGCTCAACATCTGAAAAGGAGTGCCTTACAAGTGAGTCGCCGGACGACAACTCAAATGTCCATGATGCCTGATAATGACTCCCCTAATCATTGCTGGAAGGAAAAGGATGGTAAGCTGCTTCCCATTTCAACTCCACTGCCTCTTGCTTAGGGTGTTTCCCACTTAGATGGGAAATGCAGTTGCACAAATACCAGCTCTTAGTGCAATTGCATGAGGGCACACGTCTGTGTTTGGATATATTTATAGGCTTGCAAATGACATATGTATTGGAAAAACTGGAAAATCTTTTTTAGAAATACTCGATTTGCATTAATACTTATGATATCTGTTGACACATTCGTGTGGAATGGAATACAATAGATGCTCCAATCAAGTAAATTTTATTATATCTAAATCATTTATACCTACATGAAAACCTGAGATAGAGACACAAAAACCACCTTTCTAGGTTCAATAAGTTATAAGGCATAATACAAAAAAGCCCAGAATTGGTAGCCATCATTGATTTTCGGCAAACCAAAACTCATCAATGTTTCAATTAAAGACAATTTCTTACAGTTATAGCTTCAAATGACTATAAATATCGTATTGTGTAGTAATTGTATGAAAATAATGAGCCTTTTGTTTCATAAATGTGTGAATCCTGATTTGATTTGATTTTTTTTCATGGTGCACATTTTGGAAAATTGAAAAAAAAGAGAAAAAAAAATATGTGCGTGCTAGATACCAGGATGAAAATTGTTCTATATACCATTACTTTCAAAATGGTACTAAAAATTAAACTTTTGCCTCAATTTGAAATGACTGAGTGTCCAGGCCCCCACTAATAAGGAAATCCTGTTAAGAGCTAACTTGTCAGAGTACTACCTCTCCCTAAGTAGATTGAATAAAAGGTCCAATTTGAAATTCCTAGATGGTTTCTAAATATGACGAGTACCTGAAGAAGTCCTGGGTGTATAACAGCTGAAACATTGTGACTATAAAAACCAAGGCAAGGGCACCGGTTTGAATAAATCGGTTAGTAATAACGATAATTTTTTATCTCGGAAATCCAGTCAAAAAATCTCACTTGTTTTTTAAAAAAAAAAAAAAAAGAAAAAAGTGATCTAATTATATCTTTTGTTTCTCTTTTCAAGAACCACGGTTGAAATAGTTTGTCCCTCTAACTCGTGTATCATCCAGATTAATGTTCATGTCCACGTCTTCAATATGTGAAACCTTTCATTTAATGGTACCAACATGATGAGTAGTCGTAAGTGCTTGAGAGCAGGAACTTGCAATAACGGCTCTTAATTGAATAGGCACACTTCATACAGACTAAGTATCAGGTGTTGTTTACACAACTTGCTCTGCTTATACCATGCATACCATGCTCCCCCTGTTTGTGTGCATGGTATGGATCTTTCTTTGAAATTCCTTGGCTTCTTTCTACTGGTATAAGTTTTCCACTCCTGGAATGAAAACAAACATCCAAGATTCTCTCAATGTGAGAGTGTATGTACATGTATGTATGTATGTGTGTGTGTGTGTATATATATATATATATATATGTGTGTGTGTATGTGTATATATATATATATATATATATATATATATATAAATAATAAATGATAGAATATGGATTCTTAGTAAAAAAAACACCCCTCAGAAAACTAAGCATCCTTTCGGAGAAGACCCCTAGACCTACTTCACATCCCTTGACAAAATGAATAACCCCTCCCACCCACAGCAACACCCACAAGATTCTCACCAAAGTCTCCAAACTAGAATCCAAAAACATTGACAATCATTCGCTTGATGAGGCACAGAGAGGGCAGAAACATGAACTAATTTGTGTAGCTAATCTACATTCTATTATTTATTTCCAGCTCTTCTCTGAAACAACTTAACTTCCATGATATAAAGTTGAATGTATTGAGCGCTCTATGAATTAAATCTATCACATATCAGACGTTGCTTTGTATTATTATATTATGCTATATTGTTGACCTGATCTGTACTATGTGTATTATGTATATATATATATATATGAGTGTAAAAAGTATCTGATACATTTCAATCACCTTGTTCATCTTGAAAATTGACAGAATTTGGACCAAAGATTAGAAAATATAAAAATTATCAAAATGCTGAAACAAAATTGAACATTGAAAAGTTATTTATAAAAATCAGAAATCTCAGGTCAAAATTATGTCAATTTTGAAGGTGTGTAAGTTCATCAAAATAAACATTTTAATAAGTATTTTTTACACTCACTATATATGTGGATATCTACATACATGTGTTTGTGTGGGGGGATGTTTATGGGCTTGTTAAAAAAGCCTGAAGTGGATTATAATGAATTGCTCAAGTGAAATAAAGGAAAATGAAAATAACGGATGGACAAAATAACCCGAACCATATCACTACCCCCTTCCCAGCACCTCAAGTACAAGTGGAAGATGTAAAAATAAAAATAGATACCAGGAAATAGTCTGACCCTCATATTTAAGTGTTAGTGAGTACTTGGGCAGCAATCCTTCATTCAAACATGTTTTGTTGAACAAAACAAAGTTTGTCAGTTCAATTTTTTTGAGCAATTCTTCCCGTTGGCGATTAAGTTACTTTTATGTTCAACCCTGGACATAGGCAAAATGTTTGCATGAAAACACTAAATCAGTTAATCACATCATATTTACCTTGTAAATGTAGTGCTCAATCAACAAATGAATTTCTCCAAGGTATACACTTTGATGAACCCACTAATCAAATTCTTGCTTCACTCCCCTATCAAAAACCTTTTTACAAATGTTCCTGTGAAAGATACTATTGACTGAAGTATACAAACACTCCCTGAAAATTAATCCTAATATTCTATGCAAACTTCCTTTAGCATGCACCACACAATTTCCTTTTTATGATCATAGAGGTACAGGAATACCTTGAATAGTGCGTTTTTTGATGCAGTAAAGTTATGGTCTTGCTGTACAAGTTAATGTAATTAAGTTTTAGCTGAATTCAAACACATTAAATTGAGACCTTGAACAGTACGGACAGTTTTGTAATGAATTGACTGCACCAAACAAGGTATGTCTGTTTATTAGCCAACAGGAATAACTATTCAAAAAATTGAATTCACAAACTTTGCCTGTTTTATTCAACAAAACATGTTTGAATTATGTAGGGGTGTTGTCCAGAGGATAAGTCCCTGGTTGCCTGGCAAAAAGTCTGTTTCTTAGCTGATATGATGGTCAACAAAAGGATACCTTTATCCAAACAAATCCATTTAAAGACAGTATTTGTTTGAAGGCTGCCTATCAGTTGTTTAAGATTCTGGAGATATTGACGATCATGACAGCACAAAGGATTTAGCAAAAAGGAAAATATCTCTACCTCTTACATAATCTGTCCTTAGCTTCTAAGCGGATTATTTCTACTTGCGTGCCACAAAATGTTGTTGATATTTATTTTTATATACCTTTTTTTTTTTCTACTTGTATTCAAGGTGTAGACGGTGGTCATGTTATTTTGTCCGTCCATTATTATTTTTGAATAGATGGGTAAACAACCAATGCCCAGTGATCCCATATGGAGCTGAAACATGGAACTTAACCACAAGGCTGGCTCTCAGACTAAGAGCCATGTAACATGTACAAGAAAGGATCATACTTGACATCATATGGAAAGATCACAAGACAGCCCGATTTATTAGAGAAGAAACGGGTCAGAGATATCATAAAATCCAATAGAAAACTCAAATGGCAATGGGCAAGCCAAGAATGTTTGACAAATGCTGGACATCACGACTCACAACATACATCTATGCTAAATTATAGTTGGCAAAAAATAAGTTTGCGTTACAATTCAAACGAGTTTAGGAGGTACTGACTCTGTGATGCTCTTGATCAAGAGGTCTGGGGTATCTAGGGTAAGATCCAACATTAAAAGCTGATGATTTTTATTCTCGTTTATTTTACTTGTGCAATTGATAATGATCCACTTCAGGCTTGCTAGGCCTATCAAAACTTCACCAGAGCTTTGTTGACCATACATTTTGGGGACTTGTTCCATACTGGATGAGGGTTTAGACAATCCCGGTTTGGATTCAGAATTGTCCGTCTCCTGAACTGATTGCCAACCAAGATAGAAGAGCCCAGTCTTCCTTGCTATTTATTCATAGCTGGGAGAGAAGAGATGGATTTATGCTTTTCCGGAGGGCATCAGTGCAAAGTGAACACAATTCCATTTTCTGTGCTACTAACCACTAGGCCACCCGTATATAATGACACATTAAAAAAAAATGTGGCACGGGGCCAAAAGATGGTGCAGGTTAGGCTAGTCATCTTAATCTTATTTAGTCACAAGATGATCCATGCAGACAAACATTTCTTCCAAGCCCCCGCCAAATTTGTTTCATCTGTTCTATTCTTGCCATTCACCACAATTCTACATATGGCAGAAGACCACAAGTATTTGTCACCCAGTGAGGATTGAACTCACTCCAGTAAAATTGGCCTACAATGCTAGCTTGCTAACCACTATTTCCCAGGGAAGTGTCTTCATCTAACTGTAATTGAAGAAGTCTGTGTGTATGTGTGTGTACTGAGATGACTCAATAGCTGGTCATTGTACTAAGTTTATATTCATCACACACACACACACACACATATATATATATATATAAGTCAGCACTTCAGGCAGTGCAGTGTTAAGTTTGAAATTGTTTGGATTAGTTGTTCTCAAGAAATCTAATGCACCAAGATTACTCAACAACTGGTCATGAAGTTGACATTCGCTAGATATATTAGCACAAAAGACAGTGATTGATTTGGAACAGTGGTTCTCAAGAAATTTTTTTAAAATTCTTTAAAAAATTATAGATTATAGATCTAAATTTAGATATCAAATATCTAAATCGGCAACCGTAAAAAAGTATCTGCAATAATTTGAAGCTGTAGTTTTCTTTGATAGACAGAAGATATCAATTGTTGTAGTCTGCGCCTGACATTATCAAGTCAAACATACACCTTTGAATGAACACTAACCTAGTATTTACTAATCTGATAATTGAGTGGCTCAATACTACAAATGTAGGATGCACAGTGAGGATCAAACTCACTCCAGTAGTAATAGAGTGCAAGACTAGCTTGATGACCATTGCTTCATGTCGCAACTTGACTCTTTTCCGCCATGTATCTCAACCTGTAAATTGTCTGTTGATATCTCAAAGGTTTTGTACCTAGAGGTGGGAATTAACTCCCTATTAGAAATTTTCGGTAACCTTTGTAAATATTGCGCTATTTTTGTGAAACAATGGGGGGAGGTTAATCACACCAAACCACAAACTCAAGAGAGTATTTGACATTTTATGGCCAACAAACTGTCGGACTTCCTACTAAGGTTTACTGAGGCCATACCAAACAGAAATTAGTGGACTATGCCAGTTTTTACTTGAATTTAAACGCAACAGGCAAATTCTACCATTTTGCATAGTTCAAAGTAAAGCAATTGAATAATAAATGAATAATAAAGTTATTTCCAATAAGGAGTTTCTTTTCACCTACCTTGTCTCTGCCTTTCATTGTGTTTATAGTATTTACTCATGTATAATGTGAGAAATTCAATTCTAAAGAATCTGGGTCGAAATTGGGGATAGCATTATAATAGGGTGTGAAAAAAATGATAGCATAGATATATTATTGATTTTTAGCTACAGATAGTGAGGGTCACATTATTATTGAGATCGCACTGTACTTCAGAAAATATGGATTATCAGTCGATCTAACTCGCGTCAGTAGTAAAAAGTCTGCAAGAGACGAGAGCAGGTAGCTGTGTGAAAATAAGTATTCATCTATTGATTATTCATTAAAAAACGTCAACCAAAACAATCAAATTTTTGTTTCTTCAGTTTTCAAGTTGGTGTGGCTGGCTATGTATGTAGGTGCTTATTGCATGTATAGGGTGCACCAAAGGATCTTGAGGGCTGTGATTTTGAGCATTTACTCTTTATTATGTCTATATGTTTTTAGATTCCCTGCTAAAAAGGTTTTTAGTGGAGGTGTTTCAGTTCACAATGTAGTTTTTTTAAAAATTGATCTCTTCATGTCCGGCAATGCTTGTGCTAGTTTTTTGAAAGTTTTGACTTTTTTAGTGATCACTGTACAACAGATGGTGAGAGAAGTGACTTATTCATTAATCATCCCTTTTAACAATTTTTTAATTGATCATCCCTGACACAGGATGTTGCTAAAACAGGTTGATCACAAAATTGTTTCTGTTGGGTAACTAACAAGAGCTGTGTTGACTTTCATTTTTCTACTGTAACAATGAGAACAACCTCACCAAATTTGACATTCCCCTACTGTGATTTGAAATCATGACCAACTGATTGGTAGTCATGTCTCTTACAGATTGAGCTAAATTGACATGTCTTGCATATTCATGTTACAAATATATAAATAAATAAATACATTTATAAAATTGACATGTCTCCTATCATGATTTGGAATCATGATGAACTGATTAGAAAGCTAGTGTCTCACTGATTGAGCTGAACTGACAAGTCTTACATTTCTACAAACTTTATTTGACTAATACGTAAAAGCTTAGCAACACTTTAAAATCTATTTTTACTTTCCACATCCTGTACATGTAAACCTTTTTCTGATAAATTTCCTTTTAAAAGTGTTGAAAAAGCTTTGAGGAGTTATTTTAACTATAAAAACAAACTATTTGAACAAAAAAAAAATTTTTAACTTTTGCAACTTATCTATGCTTTTGCTGTGCATCTACTAATTAAGGCAGTGTTGAAATTTTGTACTACCAAAGTAAACTTTTCAATTACATTCATACTAAAAAAAAACTTATATGTTTAATCACCACTACCCTCAACAGAACGGTTCAAACACTTTGCTAGTTTAGATTTTTTATGTGTACTGATATTTATATTTATTTATGCAGACTTCGAATGCCCTGACCATTCACTATAGAAATTTGGAATTTTTGACTCGATGAGTAGAGAAAATGTTTTTTTTTTTTTCCTTTTTTTTTGTTGAAAATTACCCTTGTAATGGGGTTTTATTGGGGGTTCCAATTAACAATGAAAGCTTATGTCAAGTTGGTCCTTCAGTTTGTGTCCACATTTTTTAATTTAGTCATAAATTGATTCAAACCATCCTTGTAGTGTTTTCATGAAAGTTACTCTATTTTGCCGCCATCACCATCACTCTTTGATTTACGAGGTAAAAAGCTGCATATATGGGTGGCAGTGATTCATAGTTTCCCTTGGAATGCTATTTTTTTATTTTTTTTATTTATATACAATACAAAAGTTGCAGAAATCATCTTCAATTGGAACAGAAGTAGGGTTGGACTCTACCCTTGCAGCAGCCAGGCTTGTTTTACTTATCGATTTTTCTTCTCTGTTGGTTCCTCCTCATCTCTCCTTATGAATCAATCACCTTTTATTGATCTGTAATCACAAAGATGAATTCACAACAGGTCAGTAGCCAAGCTGGCTGGAGAAAGAATTGGTCAGTGGTCACAGCTGCTCATATCGATAGTAATTAACAATAATGTTTGTCTACAGCTGCATTGGCGTACTGACCCCCACCCTATCTTGTGGTCCGGGAGGAGCATTTGTAAACTGCGTACACCCCTCCCAGAATCACTGATGGGGTTTGAATATGATCTTGTTGCTATCAATCAGGAATTATTGATATTGATTCAGTGCTGGCTATGCTTTCATTGTCTCCTTACCCCCGTCTCTTTCAGAGTTTATGTTCATAATGTTATCCAGCAGTGTTTTATCCTTACTATGAGAAATTGATGAGTACTCCCAAGTGCTTTAGTGCAAGACTTGCTATTTAATTGAATAAGCACTCTAAAATACAGATTTTTGTTTTTGTTTTTGTTTTTGTTTTATCTTAACTATAACTTGTGAAATTTCCATTTGTATGTGTGTGTGTGTGTACCAAGATCACTCGACAACTGGTATGAAGTTGATATCCAACAGATAATAGGTCCAAGCCCCAGAGATTCCAGTGTTGAATTTGAAGTTGTTTGGATTTATGGTTCTCAATATGAGGGTGCTCGATTTATAATAAAAGTTTATTTTGGAATGGATATAGTTTTTTGCCTGATTATATACTACATCACTCAGCATTCCTGAGCCTTGGTTTTATAGATAGATAACGTAACAGTATTTTTTAAAATTTAATTTTTGAAAGTGGAAAAGAGAGAATTTTTTTTTTTTGTTTCTTTTTACCAAATTTTTCTGTAAAACGAGAATGAATTGAATTATGATTTAGATGGTGTAACAGCAGTTTTTAACATTTCTGCTTTGATTGTTATCATTATTGACAATAATATTTCTATTTTGATTGTTGCAATTAATGGCATTGTGAACAAAGAACAGTATCTCACAAACATGCACTTTCTGAACAGGCATAGCTTAGTTTATATAAAACAACTGTTTCTGTTAGTCTGTCTGTCAATCCCTTTAACATTGACACAGCTTGACCAAATTTAATGGGCATACATAGTGGACATAG
>OY735237.1:5745331-5790331 GCA_963457665.1 Thysanoteuthis rhombus
TTTTAAACAAGCTCATCAATGCAAAGGGAAACATTAGTTAGTGAAAATCATTTACAGGTGTTTTCAGTTGATTGTATTTATCAGCAGTTTTGTAATAAGGTAGTTCCCTTTTACACCATGGTTATACCCTCAAATCCTATTGTACTCATTGAGAAGTGCAAATGTACCCCTGGCTGATAACCCTATCAGATAAACCAACTTACTATTGTCATACAAAATAAACACTAATTTTCATTAAGCTGATTGAAGAAAAACTTCTAATTCTTTGTATATTAAAAATGTTTTTTTTTCTTTTTTTTTTCAATAGCAACTGCTGATTTGAAGGCCTTTTTTGGCCGGGCAAAAGGAGGTTGTGTACGTCTCATGAAGATTTCAATAATTAATGGTAAGTATCATATTTTATCACTTTTTTTTTTTTTTTTCATGTGGACTTTATAATAGAAATGGAACTTGGATATATGGACATGAATTAATAAAGGTTTTCATTGCTTCATCTTATGAAAAATGAATCTGGGATAATATTGCAACTGAGAGAGTCGTTTATGGTTGCAACTATCATTTCTTTTTTTCAAGTGAGAGTCTTTCAGCTTGGAAATAATCAGGGAGGGTCTCTCCCTGATTATTTCCAAGCTGAAAGGCTGAAAGACCCTCCCTGATTATTTCTACATATATGGAAAATTCAAGGTGTAGGATGAATCCCTGCCATTCTGAGAAGTGAATTGTTCCAGTTAGAGGTGCGTGAGGTTGAAAGTAAGAAAAAAAACAAGTATCATAAATTCTATTTGTCACCGACCATCATACTTCATTTGGGGTTGTCTCTTAAGAGAAATGATGCTTTACCTTAGAAGTTCAATGATGTGTCCACCATCTATACGTCCATATCTGTGGTATCTTATTTCAAAGTGATTCTAAATGTATTAGTAGTAGTAGTTGTAGCAACAGCGTAAGTAGTTGTGGTAGGAGTTGCTGGAGGAGGAGGAGGAGGAAGATGGTTCACTCAAACATCTGGACCAAGTTTCATATCAATCTATGATACAGCTGAGAAAATTGATATTTAGCAATACTTGTAACAGGAGTAGGAAGATGAGGATGGTTCATCTGAAGGTCAGGTACAAGTTTCATATCAACTTGATATTCAACATGTTAGCAACTGACCGACCGACAAACCAACTGGAAAGTGTCTTATAGAGAAATATCTATGCATCTGAAAAAGCGAAAATTCTGGATGAAATGAGGAATTCTATTCAGGAATTACCAGATATGATATGCGCCTGAAGAAAGCTGTTTAATAAATTTACTGAAACATAGCAATCAAAACAACAAGCTTCAAATACAGGAGAAGCTGTTTATTGAATAACTTGCACAGTACCCATCAAAAATGACAGGATTTATTTTTTTTTTTTAGGTTATCTACGGATAGATTAATATTTCAGAATATTTCTATTTTTAAACATTGTTTTAAAAGATATTTTTTAGGGGCGTAATTTTTAAAATATTGCCCCCCCCCCCCATTTTTTTGAATAGAATTACCATCTAACTCTATTGATTCAACTCAGTTGGTGCCTAGAAGGAAGAAAAGATAAAGTTCAAACGGAACTATGATTAGTCTCCTCTTACTTATTTTTGTTAGTTTTTGCTTTTCTCAATTCTTCTGATCTTAAGTTGCTACACTTACGTACAGACACAAAACTTCAGCAGTTAGTCACATAGATTTCCTTCCTCTTTTCACAGCTGATGCTACCTTTTCCACCATAATTCTTCGAACTGAACAGACAAACATACCAACAAATTTTTTGACACTGGTATTTATATGTGTAGATAATAATTATGGAATACTGACCTCTTCCCATCATTTCAGGTACTGTTACATAGGCCTGAGAGCCCATAGTTTGAAATGTAGGGATCAAAACAAGAAAGATGTGGATACTAATCCAAATAATTCTGTCCCTCCAAAATCAAAATGTTCTGCAACTTCTGGTGACTTAAACCAAAAGATCACCAGGTTTATATGTGTTATCTTAGAGTAGATGTATTCGTTCATTTATGAAGATGAAATCAACTTGCAAATACTTAGTTAGGTAATTTAATGTTTGTTATTATTCAAAATGCAATGAACTAAGTCTATATCCTAAATATGAACATAGCAACAGCTGCAGTTGTGGAAACAATCTGTTACATGCTTCCTAACAACTTTCATTTTCACTTCATACTTGAGCAATAAAGCAATGGCTTAGTGGGTTCATTACCAGTCTGCAAACCTTTATGTCATGTATTCAAATCATGACAGGGTTTTGTTAATTTTATATATTGGTTTGCTTTAGAGTGAAAGAAAACAGACATCTGCACAAACAAAAAAAGTGACCTATGCTTTTATTTATAAAGACTAGCATAGAACTAATAAAAAATGATGGGAAAAATTTTTGCTGTATTAAGGTAAGAAACCAACAAATGTGCAGAATTTTGATCTATCAGTCTTTTATTGTCCATCGTTGGACATAGACCTTCCCTAGATTTCGTCAGATCTCTTTATCATGGGTGTCGAGAGGCCAATACTTTCTGAACTTGTTTAGTTTGTCTCTCCATCTTGTATTCTGCTGGCCTTGGCTATTGTTTATGCATGTGATCTCTGGGGATCCAAGTCGTGAGTTGTGATGTCCATTGGTTGTTAACCATTCTTGCAATGTGACCAGCCCATTGCCATATTACATCGTTCTCAGTTTTAGAGTTACTCATGGTTAGATTCCATGTTTCGGCTTCATAGGTGACTATTGGGAAGATGCATTGGTCGTATACTTTTTTTTTTAGGACTAATAGGACTGTCTTGTTCTTGAAGTGTGATTCTTTGCTTGATTTCTTCCTTTGCGGATTTTTGATTTTCAGGTAGGTGAATCCAAAGTAAGAATTATTTAGCAAAAGAAAAAAAAAGTCAGTCTCAATTTTAGTGTTTGCGTTTTAGGTTTTATATATCTCTCATTTACAGCAATAAGACAATGAAATATATTACTGATTTTTAGCTACAAATGTGGAAGTTGTGTTCAAGATCACATTGTACTTGAGTAAATTCGGCAGTATTGAAAATCAAGCTAGTGGAATTATTAAATTAATGGAATTGAATATTGAATTAATGGAATTGAATATTGAATTAATGGAATTGAATATTGAATTAATGGAATTAATGGAATGAATTGAATATTGAATTAAAGGAATTGAATATTGAATTAATGGACTTAAATATCAAATTGATAAATGTTTTGTGATTGTAGCCCTTTGTATTCTTTTTCAATCCATTCATAATTTACTTGTCAAAGTGATGTACGATTTTGGATGATATTTTTTCGTTTTTGTTTTTTCTTAATTAGGCTGTCAGTTGAGCGACTTTCACTTCTTTGCTAACTGCTTCCCCCCACACAATCAGACTGACTAACAGTACTTTGAGCTTGAAATCCTAAATCATTTCATTTTTGTAACAGTTGCTCGTGTGTCTATGAAAGTCTATGTTAGACAATTGAATCGTAGAACGCAATCATGTTTCTTAATCTTGTGTATCAGTTTGGAGTTGCGTGACAGACAGATATCTGCTCAAAAATAGTAACAATGGTATTTATATATTTAGATTATTTGGTCATAGTAGCAAGAAAATCCTATTCATTTGTTTGTTTCATAGTCCAGAATAAAAAAAATCTATTAAGGTACTTGTGTAACAGGTATTACTTCAGGTTTTAACTAAAATTATAATCCCACAATCAATTAACTCCATTTGTTGTCCCTTTCTTTAGTGACAGGTGAATGAAGGATTTCAATGCTTAAATCTATTGACTATCATAAAGCATTGTGATAGGGAACAGATTAGAAGCATTGTCTGCCTAGCAACTAAAAACAATAATAAACCTGTATGAGCCTGTCTGGTGACTGAGATAAACAGCAACCTTCTAATGTCCATCGTTGGACATAGATCTTCCCTAAGATTTGCCAGATTTCTCTATTGCAGGTGTCACGTGCCAATATCTTCTGAACCTCTTCAAATCATCTCACCATATTATTTTCTGCCAGCCACAATTTTGTGTATGATCTTTGGGGATCCACGTGTGAGTCGTGATTTCCAACAATTGTCTGGCATTCTGGTAACATGGCCTACTTCTAGCCATTTGTGTTTTCTAATGGATTTTCTGAATTCTGTTTTTTTGTGCATTTCCCACTGATGCCAGAAAACAGTGATTGATCAATCTGAGGTAAAAACCAGGATTTCACATGATGATTTTCTTGGCAGGCAGGCCCTCTTCTCATAAGATAATCTTCTCACCCAATATTTTCCCCATGTGCTGGACTAAGTTAAGCCTAGTAGATAAAGAAAAGTTGGCATATGTACATTCTAAAAATTGGGAAAATAATTTTAATCGACTTTCTTAAAATGTCATATTTTATTTGGTGAGTGTATCCCAGTTATAAACAAACTAAAATTAGAAAAGAGAATATTGAAAGAATTTCAGTGGAAGAGTCCATTCTTTCAATTGGTGGGTAGGAGATATTTTTATCAGCAAAATGTTTCCCTTCAGAAGGGAGAGTCAGGAGAAAACAAAAAAACACACTATTCCCTATGTACATAATTAGAATCTGAAAATTACTTCCTAATTTATTTCCCTTAGTGAAATATTTCTAGATTGCATTCAGAGAAAATCTTTATTTTTCAAAAATCTTTTATTCATGTGTGACTTCTGGGTCTGATAGAATCTCAAAACTATTTTTATAAAAATCTTTTCATACAATTTTCTCATGAATCTTTAATTTCCCATTCATGTTTGTATCAATTGATTAAATTTAGACCTTCAATCAATAATTCATATTTTGTAGTTGACCACAAGGTCATTTGCGTGTAAATTGTTGAATATAAACTCTGTAAAATTATTCGAGACATTTTGTTATTTAATGAGCTTTGCCTGATTTTGTTAGAGACAATCATCATATATGGTTGGTCCAGACTAATTCTATCATCTTTGTTAGTCTATCATCTTTGTTAGTTTTTCTCCAATGTCTTGGCCTTGAGAATAGGGTGGCTTGACGGCTGGCTTTTGAGCACTTGGTCCTCCATCTGGCGCAAGGTCACGAATGTTAATTTGTCCTTCCTCTGGGGGTCACACTAGAAAATTTATTTGAAATACCTCAGATATACTTAGAACAGTGGGAAGTGATTGTCAGCGGCAACTAAATATGTGTAATAGAAATACGTTAGCAGGTGTTGATTGTTAATGTATTTTTATTACATGTTACCGTTGTTATCCACAGTGCTGATGAGCCACAGTGTAAAATCACGTTGTCAACAAATGGGAGGGGTCAGTCTGGCAGAGGACAATTTTGTTAAGAAAACTTTTTTGTGTATTTTTTTTTTACACTTGAGGTGATTCGAACTAATAGGTAATAATAGCCATTACTGAGATCTGGTCATAATTCATTTATTTTTTCATTGTTTTTATTGATGAAACTAAATCAAAGCTGCTATTGTTGTGACAGGTTTTATTTTAGGTTTCAACTGAAATTGTTATCCCCTAATCAATCAACCCATTTTGTCCTCTCATTTCTTTGGTGACAGGTAAACAATTAGTTGGTACTTAAACCTGTCGACTTTTATTAATTTTTTTTATGGCATAAGGAAACGGATTAGAAGTATTGTCTGCCTAGTGACTTAACACAACAGAAAACCTGCATGAATCTGCCTTGTGATAGAAATAATTGTGTATTTCCTATTATTGCCAATGGTTGAACTCGGATAGAAACCATGATTTCACAAATAGCCAGTGCTGAAATCAGTTGATTTTTATTAATTAAAAACTCTCAACCAAATCTGTCATCACAACTGTCAACATGGGTTTCTTCAGTTTTTACGTTTGTCTGGCTATATGTCACACATACAGGTCATCTCAATGGAGCTAGAGGACTAAAAATTTAAACATATACTCCTTACTATGTATACAAAAAAATTTGGGGGTGTCAATTTACAATGGTCCAGACTAATTCTATCATCTTTGTTGTGAGTTTTGGCAAAACCAATTTATTTCAAACCAATTTATTATTTGATAAGCTGAGTCTAACCGAGAACAAGGCCAAACAGTATGAGTAATTGAGATTTAGAAAGACTATATTGTGCAAGTCTTGAAAATCAGCATTTGAAATCCTGATTTCTACATGGACTCTAATATTAAGGTCTAGCGCGGTATAGGAACCATCTCAGCCACATGTTACTTTGCGTATTAGGTTGTTACACACAAAATGTTTTTTTTACATCTTAGAGAATTATAATGTAATTGTATTTTTTCTTCCAGATTTAATGTAGAATGATGTCTAAGTATGACTTCAGCTTGGAATGTAATGTTACTCAAGCTGCTGATAATGTCAACAAAGCATTTAGAGTTAACACTACGTCTGTGAGAACTGTTCAGCATTGATTCAATATGTTTAGGTCTGGAATGTGGATACCTATAATGAACCTCAAAGAAAGCTCAAACCTGTTTTTAATGATGAAGAATTATCAACGGCATTGGCCAATGACCCATGAACAACAATTTGAGCAATTTCTAGAGACTTTATCATTCAATGGTGATCCAATCACATAATCCTGAGATCGTAGGAAAGGTTGAAAAATTTGAAAAATGGGTCCCGCATGAACTGAATAAAATGATCCATGACAGTACCAGACCCCACACCTCTAAGCTGACCATGTCTCAGCTTAGAGAATTTGGATATGAAGTCTTGAAGCATCCTCCATATTTACCTGGTATTTTTCTTATAGATTATCATCTATTCAAGCATTTTGAACTTCATGTCTGTAATAAGAGGTTCAATAATAAGGAAGCCATGATTAGTGCTTTTACTGGATTTGTGTTCGCTGAATCTAATGAATTTTATATAGATGGTATGTTATTATCTGAAGATCATTGGCAAAAAGTTAGTTCACCTCACAAGGCCATGTGTCTGCCAGGTCACTTCCATGCCAGTCATCACCCTACCCATGTTGTGTTAAAGATCGAGGGTTACTTATAGTGCTTTTTCTAAATTGCTACCCCCCCCCACCTCCGGCACCCGGGGAGGGGTTTGAGATCCCAAGTAAAAATAATCAATGGAAACAGGATCTGCGAACAGGACTGATAACACTTGTTGACAGTAAAAACTGTTTATTTCTTTAGGGTTACAATTTCCAATTCACTCTTCCCAACGCAGCCGCAATGTGGTATCTGTTTTTTTTTTTGATTGGTTGGTTCAAGTGAAGCGATGAAGAATGTAGTTAGTCAAGATAGGGCCTGCTGCTCTTAGGTCTGCTACTTAGAAGCAAGGGTTAAACTTCAAGCTTCAGTCTTAGTCAGGCTCTCTGAGGTAGCTGAAAAGTGCTCAAGTTAAAGTTTCAACATTTACTCTGCATTGTATCAAGTGCATTGACAAAAGAGGAAATTGTGCTGAAAAGTAAATGTTTGTTTTGTAAAATAATTTTTTTTTCTATCATTGCACACACACACACACACACACACACACACACACACACACACATATTCTCTTTTGTGTTGGGAGTGTCTGGAATTTTTTTTTTTCTAGTCATATGTGTATTTGTGTGTATATACAGTGGGAGCTGCTTCTGGGACAGGATGTTTTACATAACAATAACTGGTTGGTAACATTAAATAAAGGATGTAAGAATTGGAACAATTTGCATTCATTGTTAGGTTATTAATTTCATTGTCATGAAAAACTTGACATTATGAAAAAAAAATACAATTTTTAATTCATTTTGAATAAATGGTTTGGGCCAACTAATTTTGATAGAAATAACTGTTTGATAACATTATCTGTAATTTTAATAAATGGCTTGTGTGTGTGTGTATTTATACACACACACACACACACACATCTTTATGCACTTGAACTGTATTTATATGTACAAACTGGGTGAGTTTGTGTATGAGTGCGTATAAACTTTCCAGGGACTCCCAACACACACCAGCATTTGTATCTTTTCGGCGCTTTCTCTCTCCACTAAGTGAACCTGTTAATCTCTTTCTCTCGTATGATTGCTTGGCTCATTTAGAGCAGAAGCCAATTTGGGTCATTTTGAAAGAAAAAAAAAGCACATTTTTACCAGTTTGTATGCTGAGGAAAGACGGCTTTCATAGCACAAATAAAGGATACAAAGGTTTGATTGTGGAATGAAGAAACTAAAATTGTGCCTTGAGTTCCGATGTTGCAGGCTTTTTTTTATTTTTGTTTGAATATTTTTTTCTCTTGCAGTCTTGTTTGCATTATTGAGACTTGTTCAGTATCCTTTTTTTTCATTCAAGTTCCATCTTTCTTAAAGGGTATTGAACAGACATGTTTTGAGAAATATTTTGAAAGCACTTTATTTTATCAACAGATGCAAAAGTATTGTATATGCCTTACTATAAGATAAATTGTTTACAAGGGTATTTGGAGGACTAACACACACTAGTGATTCATCTAAACTCCATAACCGTTCATATCCAGCATCTGTACAAGCCCCCCCCCCTTTCATGACACCTGCACACTAAATACAGAATGATATTTGTATTTTTTTTGTTATTTTTTTCATAGTCAATGTCCATCTTATATATATATATCATATATGATAACTTTAAGCCTGTTGTATCTAGAGGCGGCTTTTTATTCACTTCATCGACCAATAAAAAATGATTTTCGATATCAAAGGGATTTTAAACAATACTTAGTTTAAAGTCCCTTTCGGTAGTAGCCGGAATATGAGGATGGTTGACCTGAAGGTCTGAACCAAGTTTCATATTAATCCAATATGATATTCATTTTAATAAATTTATGCTATATTATTAAATCCATTGTTATAAACAACTTTTCATAATAAAAATATTGAATGATAATTTTTTAATTCATTTTGAATAAACTTTTCTGGGATGACTGATTTTGATGATAATAACCGTTTGATAACATTATATGATTATGATGAACTGCTGTTTCTGTATTTATAAAATCTGTGCTACCCATACATGAGAAACTTTATCTGTAATTTATGCTACTTTTTGTATTTCAGAAACACTCACTTTGGAGAAACATACGCCTCCCGTCAATAACTGGCAAAATGATATCCTTTGTTGGGAATTTTTCCTGTTATTTTGTGTTGTATTGTAAATCGAAATGGATGACACTTTTAAGAGTCTTTTATGGTTTTATCTCTTACAACTTATAAATAGGAGAAAAAACCTCTCCTTTCTGTGTGAACTGACCAACATATAAAATATATATGACTGGGAAATAGTGGTCAATTTTCAAAAATAGATTTATATGCATTTGATTTTTCCAAAGACTCAACAATCAAAATCAAGATTGCAAAGCTAGAGAAAGTAGACCACTACATCCACCTAGAACAACGAATCTCCATGAAATCCTTAAAAAAATCAATTTTTCAAGAACCTGAAAATCCCATTTATCCTAAAATGAAGGGCATACAACCAATGCATCCTCCTGATAGTCATCTATGGAGCTGAAATCTGGAATCTAACCTAAAGATTAACCCTCTAACAGAGAACCATACATGGGAGGGAATCATGCTCAATATTCTATGGAGAGATCACAAGACAGCACAATATATTAGAGGAAAAACAGGAGTCTTGAGATCTCATAGAATCCATTAGAAAACTCAAATGGCAATGGGCTGATTATGTTGAGAGAAAGGCTGGACATCACGACTCACAACATGGAGAGAACTTGCAAAACTATGGTCAACTAAATATAAGATGGAGTCACAAACTAGTCAAATTCTGAAAGTATCAGCTATGCAACATCCATGTTAGAGAGATCTGGCAATCTTGGAGAAGATCTATGTCCAAAGATGGACACTTTTGTATAATGAAATTGTATGTGAAAATTTAGATGTTAAAATCTGGGAATTATTTGGTACGAATGTGTTTTTAGAGCTTTCATCAATATATTCATCACTGCTTTCGATTGTGTAACGTATAGTATAACAAAATGAACGTCTCCTGCTCAGTGCTGTAAGGCAGATATATATGTATATTGTGGTAGCAATTTATATTGCCTGAAAAAAATGTTGAATGGATGTACGTGTATCAGAAGTGATAAATCATACATGTGTGTCTTGCAGCATTGAATGTGTTCAAATAACTGTTCATGTGTGCTTTTTGATCCAATGATTGCTGTTAGTGACTGACATACCAAATTGTTAGTTATGTCCCTTGCTAAATGTAGCCTATTCAGTTGTTTTATTTTTATTTAAATCTTAATGTTTTTGGTCACATCTAGTTGTAAAAAATTGCTATTCAGATGTTTTTTAATAAAAAATATTCTTTTCAAATTCATAGTAATAAATTAAGTAATATTTTTAACAAATTAAGTCATGTTTTAATAAATGTTGGAGATTAAAGTCACATTTAATTTATTAATAATATGTAATATATTTCTTAGATTTTAGATATATATCTGGAGAATCTTGATATTTCAAGTTGTTTTTGACCCAATTTTAGATTTAAACTTGAGATAAAGTTGGCAACACTGCCCTTGTTAGATCTTCACACAAGAAAAAGAACTGATGCATCTATGGTCTGACTTTCAAGCTTTTTTTTTTCTTTAAAATTGAACACACACTTACATGTATCCACACACATCCCATCTCTTTTGCCAACACTTCCATGACACATTTCTGCTCCATTAATATAAAAGTAGAGAGATGGAGAATTGCATAATTGTATTCAATTATCTATTATTTACTTTAGTTTATCTTTATTTATCTTTGCTACCAGGGTCAAGGGTGTTGGTACATCAAACCTTTGACTCTGACACTTTTATAAATTCCAAACATCTGGTGGCAGGCCACATGGTTGGAATAGTTGTCTATTTTATTAATTATCTTTATGAAAAGTTATAAATTTGAGGTGTGGAGTGGCTCAATGGTTAACCAGTGTGGCCTATTTGGATGTTTTTTTTTGTTGCATCTAGTCTAGACAGTGCTGCTGGGCCCTATTGGAAACATTTTTTGCAGGGCCCCTTGGTTAACAGTCAACTTCTGTAGAATGTGAGAGATAGCAAACTTTATTATAGACTTTATAACTCTATGGTAAAATGGAAAGCAATCAAAATGTGTGCTTGAAAATTTTTCAGGGAAATAAATGTTTGTGCTGTTCCATAATTGATTAATATCATTTAATTCAAGTGCAGCGAAAAAGAAAAAAGATTCAAAATATAAACAGTGTAAACAAACATTGCTGAATCTTTAAGAATTCAGAAGAAATTCATCATTGTTGCTGTTCTCTGTACAACTAGCAATGTGGTATAAAGTAGATGTGATATGTTGTATGTATTTGATAAAACTAGAATACACCATAATGGCACTCCCCCTTTAGGAGCAATTGGTCTAATTGACATGAAACCCGCCCTGAGTCTGAGTGTTAGAAATTACTGTTTAGTAATGTGTTATTTAATTTACTAGCATATACCCATGAAAAATAACCTCAAGCATCATACTTTTAGGGAAATCCTGTACTTGGTACTATGCTGGTATATATATATATATATATATATATATATATATATGAGGTGATTCAGTGAAATGCATGTCTGATCATTGAGTTGCATATCATCATTAGTCAAATGTGCTGGACAAGGCACGTATGTATGAACGGTGAATGACCCCCAAAACGGCTTTTTTATTATGAGTTGCAGTCTGGAAAGTGTCCACAGCGCAAGCCTAAGTTGAGGTACAGGGACTGCATAAAAGATAATCTTAAGAATCTAAGAATAAGCGAGGAAAACTGAGAGCAGGCACTGGATCAAAGTGAATGGAGATACTCAGTTAACAAAAAAGGCAAATTAGGCACACTGAACTTGCACAAAAGAGCTTCTATGGATCTGCTAGAGAATGTAAAGAACTGAAAATGTGATGTCTGTGGACATACTCTCTTTCAAAGACAGGCTATGTAGATAACACTGAATCAGAAAAAGATATCTGCTGAAACAGACTGCCTCCTTTTCCCCAACAATACAACTTGTGCAGTACGTGGCAAGATGTACCAGACGAGCCCTGGACTGAAGAGACTTATGAAAGCGCACAAGACTGACACTTCACAGACAGATTCAGCCAATCCTGTGAGCAGTCTGACTTTTGTCTGTTATGTGTGCTTTGGACCTTGTAGGTCAGCAGATGGTCTAAAAGCCACTTCTGGGCAAATAGGGGTTGTGGAATGGAGCAGTGTGATTAGGGAAAGTGATGGGACAGCTATAATTTGACAAGATGAAATAATCATCACATATACATATATATATATGTGTACACACACACACACACACACACAAAATTAAGCGAGATTTGACCATGAAAAATATTCAAATACTCTAACACTTATCTTCTACCATCTCCTTTGAGTCAGCACATTGGCTAATAAAGGATACTAACAAAAGTCTGTACTATATTTGATTTGGACTCTGTTTAAATTCTCCAAATTTTTTGTAGTACTTCCTGTATCTCTCTCCCTCTATCTATCATGTATATATATATATATATATATATATATATATATATATATATATATATATATACACACACACACGTGTGTGTATGTAATATAATTGCACATTACATGTATTTCTTTATATTGCTTCAATATTCCTTAACAGTGATCACATTATGACAAAATGCTTTTGCCATGTTTAGAAGACAAGACACCCTGTTACATATTGTATCGTCTCGACACACAGAATAACCTTGGTTATGAATGGGCATTCATCTGTTGGTCACCTGACTTTTCTCCCGTAAGTATGATCATGAAGTGCATGTGTAATATAAATATATCTATATATATATATATATATATATATATATATATATATAAAGAGATGAAAGATAAAAAAACATCTTTTTTTTTAAAATATATACATATATATATGTATATATAGTAGGTATAAAAAATGTTTGATTCATTGCAAAAAGTTCAATTTTTACGGCTGCAATTGAATAATGCTATCAAATTAATACTGGTTGCCATAGAATTATGGTCTGAATCAAAGTTGTTTGAGCCTTTCACCAGAGCTCAAAATGAAAACCATTTTGTTCAACAGTGTATAAAATAATTGAGTGAATCTAATAGCCTGACAATTCTGTGTTGTGGGTTGGGGATAATAAGGGGCGATGTTTCAAGGGAGGGGAAATGTAAATACTTGATTGCTATTGAAGGAAGACAGCTTAGGGATCTAACAAATCTTCTATGAGTCAGGCTATGATATTAAGAGATTTTCTTTTTGAGAACAGTTTATTGTAAGGAGATTAACTGAATGTAATGTTTGTCAAGAGCGATTATTACCGCTAGTCCGTGACCCCTCGCTTCACTAACAGTTATCATAAGTGTACAACAAAAAGCTTGGCTAATGGCTGCTACTGATACTATAGTATGAAGGAGAGGGTAGAAAATAATGTTAAGTAGTTTAATAAGAAGGTAAAGGAGAGAAAAGAAGGGTTGTTTAATGAGAGGGTATGGAGAAAATAGAGTTTGGTAGTTTAATAAGAGTGTAGAAAGGGAGAGGATGATGGCTGCTACTGATACTATGTATGTGACAGACACAGTTCTTATTATATATATGACCATTATTCCATTCATTTGTATGTTCAAACCAGATGTCTCATGATTATAAGTAGATATTGAGTGACAGCAAGTCTCCTCAAACCTCAGCACTCTCCTCAGTATCAACACAGATTCTAGTACACCAACTATTATGGATATGGCCTTAGACTTTGTTCTACAGTTTTCTAAACTGCAAAGATACTCTGTACAATTTCAATGGGTCTCACAACTAGAATATCAAAATTGTTATGTAAGATTTATAAGATAAAATAAGTTACATAATATTGAAATGACTTCATAAAATTTGAATGAAAAACAAACTATAACTTATATAAATAAATCCTTATAGCCCGCCTATGTACCAGAAATAATTATCTAAAAAAAAATCAGTCAGCCTAAATAAGAAATACCAACAGAAGATTTGGGCATTGTTGGATGGTCCAAAATATCCATAGTCCAAAAAAAGACAAAACATTTTAGTTGGTACCTAGTGGTCTATTCATGCAACTTCCAAGGTTGTAGCCCCCAACATGTGACCAGGAGTGCCCAGAGACACACAGATGAGCAAAAAGAAAGGAATTGGCTCGTTGCTTTGGTGGACCATCTGTGGGATTATGATGATTCGATATAGGACCTATATTCATTATTTAAAGATAAAAGATAAATTTAATTGAATCAGCAAAAATGCTAACTTTGCATATATAAAAATGGAAGAATTTTTCATCAATTCATGGTTCTATGCTATTCATATCAAACTCATAACCATTCTAAAATAACAATCTTTCTTAAAGAAACATTGTCTTTCATAAAAGCTGCTGAAATTTCTATGGTCACATATTTCTCAAGCTGATAAGATGCTACAAGTGGTAAGACACACCCTATAATTATTTAGGTATTTTTCCTGAAAATATTTGTAGACTAAATAGCTTACTGTGTTAGCAAGACCAAGTCACTGACTCGACGGTGTCATTTTTCATTCTGTCTCAGCTAATTATCTCATTTTGGACCTATTATCAAATATTTTTCAAGAAAAAAATGTGTCATATCAGCCAGGAAATACAGTATATCTTAGTCTGGCACAAGGTCACAAGTGTTGAGAACTCAGTGTGAATAGATATTACTCCAGTAAAACAAATTTGTTAACCACTGCTCCATAGTGAGGCACCCATGTGAAAACAATGATTCTCCTCAAGTGGCTGATGAGATATTTCACTAATATGACATCACGTAAAACTAGAAAGCACTCAGTGAGGGCATACCTCTACCAACACCATTGTTAGGGGGAGTCATTGTGCATTGATATGCTCCTAAATTTAATCAGTTCTTCCCTAGCATATTGTTCAACAAAATATCATTGAAATTCATTGAGAACTTTCTGAGGTATAGTGTAGACAGTCAGGAGCATAAATATAATTGAAAAAAGAAATGGAAGAATATCTCTCAATTAGAAAATTTTACCACTTCTTTCTTAAGCCATTGCCCACCCTTCTACAAAATTTCATTGAAATCCATTCTGCGCTTTTGGAGATATTGTGTGGACTGAAGAACAGACATACACAACTGAATACATACCCCTCTTTTCAGCTTCATTGATAGAAGTAAAATATCCTTGTTTCAAGTGGTTAATATAGCGAGTTCAGTCCTCACTGATGACTCGGTTACTATGATCTTGTACCTGACTAATCTAAGGTTAATAAATTAACTGTTCTCTTAGTACTTATAACTGGAAACAAGTAACTATTTCATTCTCATGATATTTAATTCTACTCTGAATTAGATCATTATAATCATAGAACATTTGTATTGGAATTTTTTTTTCTTTTCTTCCAGGTACGAGACAAGATGTTGTACGCAGCTACAAGAGCCACCCTAAAATCCGAATTCGGAGGGGGACACATAAAAGAAGAATTGTTTGGCACCACCACTGTAAGTCCTCTACCATCTACTTGTGCAGTAAATACATTCTTCCCGTGTAGGGTCTCCCCAGAAGAACAACTACCCTTATGTTATACTCGGTCTCTTACTGCCTTAACTCAATCAGTACCCTTATGTTTTGATAATTTTTTTCATTGATAATAATATGTCAGTATTCCTACTGTACATTTAGATTTAAATTGATTGAAATCATGGGGTTACTGTATGCCCCCATTGACAAACACCTGACCTTATTCATCTATTCCAAGTTATTTACAACTTTTAAGAGAGTTGTGATACAAAGTAAGAGGAGATCAGATGGAAGGAGTTCTTGTTGAAAATCAATGAAAATGCTAATCTAAGTAATATGTAGACTATTACGTCAATTTCTGATTATCAATTTTCATGCTATAAAAAACAACAGACATAAGATAAAAGAAATACTTGTAAAAAAAAATTAATAATAATTGACAATGCTTCATCTGAGAAATTCAAATACTATTATTCTGTGTTCTATTCCTAAACTAATTTAGTACCCATCAAAAATGATCAGAATATTTATGTATGGATTGGCACTTCTGCCTAAGATCAGAGTATCTGTACACTCTGCCTTGGATCAGAGTGTTGTATTTGTGCACACACTGAAAAGTATTACACAAAAAATGTAAATGCAGTCAACTTAAAATGTCACTTGAACCATTGGTACTACTTAAATACATGCGTTAAAGCAGCATTTTAGTTCGTTTTTTATATTCTAGCAGTCTGTTGGTAATTTTACCTTGTCCCGAGCATATTTAAACATAAATAACTTGCTTGCCATATTTTTTAATCCACCGGTTATAATGGCAATCAACTGAAAATGGATACACATTACGTTTCAAGTATAGATTGATTGATATAATTAATTCATTCTGAAAATTTTCCGTACTGTTCAAAACCACACTGTTCAAGTTCTCATCATTTTTAGATTTTTTTTCTGCTTATATTCACATTAAATTGTAGAGCAATACCTCAAAAATACTACAAGATTAATTCTTACAGTATTACCCTAACTGTACAACAAAATTGATTTTTACAGCTATACCTCAACTGTAATACCTTAAGTGCACTACTAATTAATTTTTACAATAGTACCTTAACTATGCTACAAGATTAATTTCCACAGTAATACCTTAAAGGTACTACAAAATTAATTTTACAGCAATACATCAAGTGTACAAGATGAATTTTTACAGTATTACCTCAACTGTACTCCAGGATTGATTTTTACTGCAATTTTTTAACTGTACTACAAGAATTAATTTTTACAGTATTACCTTAACTGTACTCCAGGATTAATTTTTACTGCAATTTTTTAACTGTACTACAAGAATTAATTTTTACAGTATTACCTTAACTGTACTCCAGGATTAATTTTTACTGCAATTTTTTAACTGTACTACAAGATTAATTTTTACAGTAATGCCTTAACAATACCACCAGATTAATTTTTACAGTAACACTCTAAGTGTACTACAAAATTAATTTTTACAATAATAACTGTACTACAAAATTGATTTTCACTGTAATACCTTGAGTCACCACAAATTAATTTTTACAGCAATGCCTTAAGTGTACAACAAGATTAATTTATACAGTAGTACTTTAAATGTACTACACAATTAATTTTTACCGTTATACCTTATGTGCACTACAAAATTAATTTTTTACAGCAATATTTTAACGATTAATTTTCATGATTGATTTTCACAGTAATACCTTGAGTGTACTACAAAATTAATTTTTCCAATAATTCCTTAACTGAATGACAAGATTAATTTTTGCAGAAACACTTTGAGTGCTCAACAAGATTTATATTCATAGTAATACATTAACTGTTCTATAAAATCAATTTTCACAGTAATACCTTGACTGTACTGGACGATTAATCTTTACAGCCATAGCTTAAGTGTATTACAAAATCATTTTTTTAATAATACCTTAATTGTACGACAAGATTATTTTTTTCAGTAATACTTTAAATGTTCTACAAAATTATTTTTTAAATAATACTTTGATTGTGCAACAAGATTAAATTTTTCAGTAATACCTCAAGTGTTCTACAAAATTATTTTTTAAATAATACCTTAATTGTGCTACAAGATTAATTTTTCCAATACCTCAACTGTACTACAAGATTAATTTTTACAGAAATACTCCAAGTGCACAACAAGATTAATATTTATAGTATTACGTTAACTGTTCTGTAAAATTAATTTTCACTGTAATACCTTGACTGTACTGCACGATTAGTCATTACAGCAATAGCTTAAAGTGTACAACAAAATTATTTTTTAGATAATACCTTAATTGTGCACAAGATTAATTTTTTCAGTAATACCTCAACTAAACTACATCAAGATTAATCAAGGTATTGCTGTACATGGAATGTGTTGATGTGTCTTGGAATTTTTCTCTTTCTGGTTGTTGCTTGAAGAACTAATCAAAATCTTTCAACCAAAACTGTCGAGAAATTCTTTTTCAGTTTTTGAGTTGGTCTAGCTGGCTGTTTGTCTATGTATATATCACATGTATAGACTTCACCAATGGAGCTTGAGGATTCAAAATCTAAATATTTACCTCTTAATATCTCTTCCTCAATCCATCCTCATAAATAAGTTTTTAATGCGTGTGTGAGGGGATCTATTTGCAATGTTATTTCATGCTAAATTGGTCCCTTACTTTAGGTTCCGGCAGCATTCAGGATTATTTTTTTGAAAAGTCAGACTTTTTTAGTGGTCATTGCTCAACAAGAGGCGAAAGAAGTTGCTTATTTATTGATCTCCACTTTTTCCAAATTTTTAATTTATCACCCACCAAAACAGCATGCTGCCCAAAAATTTTTGGTTTGGTGGGTTAAGGCTAGGAAGAAGGTATTTAGAGGTAGACTAGTGTACCTTGGGGATGTTGGGTTGGTTAAGGGAAGTCTTTAGCTGTAAATTCTTTGCTGTCGCAAGAATTCTGTTCTGAAGATATTTGTAAACAACATGGAATTTCCTTTGTTGTTTTTCTTCTTTTTAATTTTGAAGCAAATAAAAATTATATTTGTGATGACTCAGTTTAAGCTGCAAAAAAACTTTGTATTTTTGTGACGCCCATATGAATGCTGAATTTCTCCAAGAATTTTATCTGTTTTATCAAAAATCTTATTTATATATATATATATATATATATATATATATATATATATATATATATATATATATATATATATATATATACTAGCTGAGTAGCCATAAAAGTGATGGATATGCAAGGATGAAGTAGACAAAAATTTTGGCATAAATGTATTTCTTGCAGACAAGAAAACGCATTTGTCAAATGAAATATTCTTCTTGGCTGATTATTCCATTAGTTCAATAAATAATTACACTTTTCATTTTAAATCTTGCATCGAACAATACTTCGAGGACTCTAAAAAATAATGTCCTTGAAATTTTCTATTTATTGTTATTAAAGTATAAAGGGGAAATAACTCTTGAAACTCAATTTGCTTGAATTTTATTCAGTTCTGAACAATAAGTCCAACTTTGGTTTTGGCTCCATCTGTTGCTATGAAACAAGAACGATAAGTTCAATTATGTGTCCACCATCCATGGTAGTGGCAGGAGGGGGAAGAAGAGCAAATAGTCTTGCTTTGAGTCAATTGATTCTCATACTTAAAATACTGTAAAATATTGAGATATAGAAATATTCTGAGAGTTCCATTCTCAATGAAAATTGTAAACGGCCATTTTTATCAGGTTTTCTATTACCACTTTTGGTGTTTTTTTTTTAGATACAGAAATGCCAAACTCGTACAGTCTATCATGACATTACAGTTGTTTTCTCAATGACTTTACACCTCTTCCTTCTTATTTCTGTTGTTTAACGTAACTAGGACTGACCGACAGACTAATAAGTGTCTTATTGAGATGTGTGGAGACGTATAAAAGAGAGAGAAGTCCTTTGTGTTAGAAAGTGACCTAAGCTTGATTGATAATCATTGATGGTAATCTTTTCCTTTTTCTGTAGGAAGATATTTCGTTGAATGGCTTCAAACAGCACATAGCATTCCAACATGCTCCAGCTCCTCTTACATACGCAGAAGAAGAATTGGAAATGATCAGGAAAAATGAGGTTGGTATTTGGGAATCCATTTGAGCTTTGCATGATCTAATATTGTGTATTCTTTCATTGACCTGCTATAAAATCATGTACGAGGATCAAACTTATAACTGATACAAAGTAAGAATCGTGTTGGTGACTTAACGGTTAATAGCACAGGAAATGGAATCCTCAAACTGGGTCCAGATTCTGACTGAGATCATTGGTGTTCACTTTGTACTAATGTCCTTGGGAAAGGAGTGAATCCACTCCTGCTCCCAGCTATGGGTTAAATCGCAGGGCAGACTGGACTCTCTAGCCCTCACCCCTTCCCCACAAGCTACGGGTAAATAGTAGGGTGCTTGGCTTTCTAACCTTGGTTGGCAACCAGTCTAGATGGACAACTCTGATACAAAACCAGGAGTGGATCCCCTCAGGCAGCCTAGTTCCATTTCTTCTAATAGATCTAAGATTACTCCTTGCTATTGGTGCCACGTAACCCAGTGCATTCTGTCTCATCCTACTTGTATAGGAAATGAACACTGCCAAGTATTTCCCATTGCCCTGTGAAATGCCGTTGAGGAAGTATGTAATATGACAATATTGACTATCTATTAAGGCAGTGGTTTCGAAATTTTGGAAACTCCACAACCCCTTCTAAAAAAAATATTCTATAATTTTGTGGAGAGTCACTTACATTCAAAGAATTTTTTTGACAATAGAACTCCTGCTTGTTGTTTGTGTTGCAAACACTAGATTCTGGCAGATACATTCTATGGCCTTCTTCAGGTGCACTATCCAAATGTGATGGTGGTAGCAGTGCTTATAACGTAGGATTCAGGTATTAGTCTGTATTTACATTATACCCTGTTAATGTTGGAAGAAACCCCTTACAAGGGAAGGAGAATAAAACACCAAAATCCTACATTATAAGCTTTGCTATCAGTTAGAAAAAATTCTCCTCTCCATCATCACATTCGAATAGTATATCCGAAGAAAGCTGTTGAATGGATTGGCTGAAATATCATGTTAATTACACAAACAATAATAAGGATCTCAATTGTCAAAAAAACTCTTTGAAGAAATATTCTGGCTGATTTTTAGCTTTTAGGCAGTAATTATCAAACTATAATAAAAAGCAACTTTTGACTTTTTAGAAATCATTTAAATGGATTACATCTATTTGAATCTGTGTGCAATAATTGTTTGTCGATAGCTGTGCGATGGACAATGTTGTTTCTCTGCCTCAAGTTTCGCAATGTCAGGTTCAACATTTGATGTGTTAATTCTCAAGTCATGTTCGACATTCAGTCGGTTTTGTTGTTTATTTTTATATATACAGCCACATGGTAAAAGCCTGTCCCTAAAGGTAAGTTGTACAAAAAAAGGAAGTAATTTCTGAAGGGCTTTTTCTGATAATTCTGAATAAGTATTTCTCACCAATAATCAAAAATCAGGAAGACTTTTGTTTGAAAACAATTTTTAAAGAATCATCATACACTAGCTCTGTCAATTTATCCTGTTCAGAAATTGTCAAATCGTTGATCTCAAGTATATTTTTGCGATTCAATGCGTTCCTAATCCAGTTTTTATTATATTCTGATTGAGAGAAGTAATATCTGAAAGCTTCTTTTAAATTTTTCAAGTGTTCAATTAAAAAAATTCTATTATCTTTCAAGGTATTTTTTCTTCTGAGCTTTGTATGGGATCAAGTTGGAAATGAATCAAAAACATTTTTTTTTGATTTGATTCTCCATTTCTAATTTATTTTTATTATGACTTCTACTTTATCTTCAACTTTCAAAGCGTCTACTATCGATCTTCGTGCTTTTGAATTCAATTGATTAAAGAAACAAAAAATATGAATATGCCATCTTCTGTAGCCAAGAGACGTTCGTCAAAAGCGTAATTTTCTTGCTGAATTAAAAGTACTTATTTTGTCATGAAGTTTGGAAATGTGATTCAAAACCTTCCTATGAAACAACCATGAGACAACTAATCAAGTTCAGTATGTAGAAATGATCCTTTCCCATTTCATTATGTAAAACTGGAAAAATTCAACTATTTAGCAGGCGAGCCTTCATAAAATTTACTATGGATATGGCTTTCATCATATACTGTTTATAAATCAGATTGCATTTTCTCGGGAGCAAGTAATTCATGATAGATACAACAGTGTGTTGAGAGAACATTTGGTGTTTCATTTTTGATTAAACATATCCAGTCATAGCTTATGCATCATCCGTACTAACACCAACACGTTTTGACCAATTAACTTCATTCATTTTGTCTTAAAATCATTTGAGCAAGTGAAAAGTGCTTGGCCAGTAGTGAAAGTTCAAAGTGATTTACAAAATAGAAAATCTTTGTGAAATTTACTGTCATATTTGTATCGAGTGAAATCAAGTGAATTGTCTTTGTTGGAAATATCTGTGCTTTCATAAAGTTGTAGAGAAAAATGCTGACCCTTTCATGTGTGTTTGTTCAGTTGATTAACAATATTATTAGACTATAATTGTAGTGTCTGATAACAAAATTAAATGTGAGTATTTTGCAGTTTTATCTCCCACCACTGACGATTATCTTTGCATTTGGAAGAATTAAATTCTTGGCAATCGTGTGAGGTTTTCCTGATTTTGCTATTAAGAGAGACACTTCGTAAGACGTGGCTATGGCTTGATCATTATTGCTATCAGTCGCGTTTTTTTTATTAGTGTCTGATTTGCTTGTAATTCTGTCAATTTCATTTGGAAAAATTCAATCGATTTATGGCATATTGTTTATGTTTTTAGTGTAGATGATGCTTGAGCTTTGCTGGCTTTATAGCTTCATTTGATAAGAAGTCATAACATATGACTCATGATTATCAACACGAATACACTGTAGACCCATTATTATGTGGCTCGATATAATGTGATATCACTTATGATATGGTTTAAGCGTGGACCCCAATTTTCAAAACGTTAAATTTGGCTTTCAGAATAATAGCTAAATACAAAGATAGCAAGACGCTTACTGAATCAATTTACACCAGTTGTAAAAAGGAAATTATCAAGACAAAAACATTTCTGCTGTCAATAAACAAAACATATCGCCCAGGGATTTCATCTTGTCACTTATTGTCCAATTCCTACTCTAGACACTCGTCACATATGTATCTAAGTTTTGTCAAAATGTGTACTTCTGGTGAGGCATCACGATTCTAAAATGTTTAATATTCATTTCTGTCTTCCTGCTGGGATTTTTTCAATTCTGTGTGAATTTTGAGAGTCAGTCTTGGAGAAGTTGGGGATCGTCTAGACTTGATTGAGGTTTTAGGATTAGAAATTAGGATTTGTGAAAACAGATTAAGTATTGTAAAAATGGAAAATGTGTTTCAACATCGAAGCACTTATAATGCAGTTGAAAATTATTGACCTCAAGTTCCGCATCATAATGGGTCTACGGTCGATATTTCAAGTACTCTGCAAAGTATGTGCATGTTTTTTGCCTGAGTGTCTCCTTTAATTTTTTGAAGCCATCTTCATCGGATGAATCAATCATTTCTATTCAAAGAGTTTTCAGACAATTGAACTCCTTTTTCTTGTTTGAATTGGTAATATATTTCTGCCGATGTTCAGGTGTACTATCTGGATGCGATGGTGGAATATAGAAATTTCTTTCTCTCCAATGGTAGGATTCGAGTGTTTTCCTTTCCTTGTTTGGCCTTGATTCCCATCCCTTGTCCCTGTTGAGTAGCTGGATCCAAATTGAGTTCAACACTTGTCTGACGTACACTCAGTTGACATGTTGATGTATGCTGCTTTGATCTTTTCTCAGTTTCCTACAGTGTTCACTGTCTATAATTGGGACTTCTTTCTAAACTCTTTGAATGTTAATGACCCTTCTCAGAACTATAGACAGAATCATTTCCACTTTTACATTTTATTGATGCACCACTCCATTATCCATTTTCCAGGGATAAAAAAATATTATATAAGTACTATAGGTATAAATTGTAATGTAAGTACTATAGGTATAAATTGTAATGAAAGTACTATAGGTATAAATTGTAATGTTAGTACTATACGTATAAATTGTAATGTTTAATAATATAAGTCTAAATGGTAAAGTACCATAAGTATAAAATATAATGTAAGTACTATAAGTATAAAATTCACAAATAAAACTGTTTTAAACTTATGTTAGTTTTTTGATGAAACTTTATAATCTTAGAAACAGACCAAAAGATGAAGTAATGTCACTGCATGTAATAATTTTACACAGATGTACTGCTTTTTAACTAACGGCCCGTTCTCTGTGACAATCTTGTATAATTTAGTTACCTTAAGTATAAAAATGCCAATGAAAATCACATACAAGTTACAAATGAAGCTGTGAAACTTGCCTTGGGTTTTCAATAGAACTTTTGTGATGTAAGGAACATTCAAAAACGGAATAATTTGACTGGAATCATTTTATGTTCAAACTAGAACCGTATTCATGACCACAGAATCAGGCAAATGAGTGCTGTCAATACCGATGAAGGTGACAAAACAGGTGAACGCAGCAATCGCATATTGGTTTTCTAGAATAACTCTTAGCTCAGCGCATTGTTGTATTTCGGACAGGCACTCACCAATCTAGCGCCTGGTATTTTGAAACTAGTGATCACAGTCTGTTAACTCGCCCTGTAATGCTTGACAGATGGGTGATTCCATTGCAGAGCTTTGGCTGTAATGTGTACAATTATGTTTTTTTTGTCCAGTGTGTCCCTAGGCTTATTGTAATGCTAAGTTATCCCAATTTAAAATTCATGGTACAAATTAAAATTTCAACTGCAGACTCTCAACCATTATCTGATGGACCCCAGGAGTCTATTGACCAAAGTTTTGAAACCACTGCTATAATTGATATGAAGTAAAAATCGTGCATGAATCAGTCTTGGCACTAGACCCAATTAAGCTTCCTCCACACTCTGCTAATTTCTAAAGAATATTTCTTTGTAGATCTTTTACATTTTTTTTAGCACTATTTTTTAAAGATTTTTTCTCACATTATTTTATAGATTTTTCAGGGTTCTTCTGATATATTGCACCCCTAGAGCCTTGGTGACTCCCCATCCCTGCAATTGCGGGGTCTGAGGGTTCCACATGCCGCCTCTGCATGTATTCAAGACCTCTGAAAATTTCAGAAATTTCGTGCAATGTCTTTCAACTTGACAATCCAGTCTTTCAATTTCATGTTTTGATTTTTGATGCTCATGTGTGGGCAACATGTCCTGCTTCACTTATTTTACTTACTTTACATAATTGCAATAAGATTTACATTTCAAGATGAGAAGTTGGTGGAAAGGAGCAAAATCTTTTCATTTGTTTCTATTTATTATTTTCTGAAAATGACGGTTCTGACTTTTGTTTGTAATTATGTTTGGGTCAACAAAATATAAGAAACAACATTCAAGGCTCTTTAAACACGTCTCTTTAATAGGAATGAATTTAGGTACTCCATGTGGTTTACATATGCTCTTTGATTTATTTAAGTATATATATATATATATACGTGTGTAGATGTATATGTTAGAAGTAACATTCAAGCCTTTTTGAACATGTGTCTCAAATTTGGCTACTGCATATGGTCTACGTATGCTCTTTATTTTATTCAATTATATGTATGAACACACACACACATATATATATATATATATATATAAATATATATATGTGTGTGTGTGTGTTATAAAGAAATGGATATATGATTAGACAGAATGATTATATATTGTATTATATTATATAAAAACTCTTGTTTGAAGTGATCACCTGTTATTGCACGATGAATGTACCATTTGGCCTAGATAATGCAGGGCTCCTTAGATACACTGCCTGTAGCAGCCCTATTTTCTTCAATTATTTATTCTATTTACGCTGTCTAGGCCTAATGGTACATTCACTGTGTTATAACAGGTGATCATTTCAAATAAGAGTTTTTATATAATATAAAGCAATTTATAATATATATAAGGGTATTCTGAGAATAATTACGTAGTTCATTGTTATTTATAAATAATATTTGTTTTTTTTCCTTTTTGAAAATATGTGAATACTTTTGAATGAAAATATGTAATTACTTTCTTAACACCCTAATATATATATATATATATATATATATATATTAAAAAATTTAAAGCATTCTTTGTTTGTGGCCTTTAATCAAATTTTTGTGTGGATGTGTGTAAACATATGCAGTGTAAATGTTTATATTATATACACACGCATGCACAGAATTCAAAGTTCTTGTAGTTCAAAGGCATTTTTTAAATATATATTGATTCGTTTTTCTTTCTTTCAGGTTAATGTAAATGTGAATGTAGATACCAAAAACCAAACCATGCAAGGATTGGCATTTCCGATTTCTAATAATGCCATAGAAATGATTGTGCGATTGCGAGACGGAGTTATTAGTTATGTCCAGCTAGTAAGTATCGATAGATCTACATATGTTATTTAATGAATAAAATCCATTATTTTATCATATAAAATGAAAAATTTACTATTTCACAACGTTGTTGCCTTATTGTTTTCAAATTATTTGAGGAAAAAAATGAAGAAGTGCAGAAAATCAATGAACTGATAAATTTTCTTCAAGGTGTATGTTTTTAATGTTTGCAATAAATATGGTTATACTGAAATATATATTTGTATAATCCATCTATATGTAAATAATCCTGTCATTTTCAACATGCTAATACAGGTTGATCATCACTTGGAAACCAGCTATTCTATTCAACTTATGCCTAAAACAAAGGAAAGTCCTGAAAGATTGGAACACTGTAATCATAATGCTTTTATATGAAAAAGGAAATCTGAAAGACCTCAACAACTATAGACCAATATGCCTACTTAACTGCATCTACAAACTTTTCACCAACCAAATCACAAAAATGCTAGATGAGAACCAACCACAGGAACCAGCTGCTCAACCATGGACCATCTCCATTTGATAAAGCAGCCAAAAGAGAAGGCAGCCAAATACAAAATGCCACTCATTGTAGCATTTATTGATTCAGTGGAAATCCCCATAGTCTTTGAGGCTATCACCCTGAAAGGTGTAGACCCTGTATACACCAGAGTACTGCAACATATATGTAGTCACAGCAGCTCCTTTATCAGACTACATAAAGACAAATTTCAGCTCCAAAATAGGGTAAGACAAGGGGTAGAAACTTAGACTCAGAAAATTGAGGAATCAGAATAGATGCAAAATATCTAAACTTTGCAGACAGCATTGTCATTTTGCAGGAATTCCTATGTCCTCCAACTAATGCTTGATGATCCGATTGAAGAAAGCAAGAAAGTCGGCCTTAACATGAACTTCAGCAAAACAAAGGCCATGTGCAATAATCACGTCAGATATAAACACACAATGATCAAAATTGAAAACACAGAACCAGAGAAAGTAGACCTCTAAGACATAAATCCTCAAAAGAAGAAGAAATCAAGCTAAAGAATCTCTTTAGGATGGCAAGCTTTTGGCTAAGCAAAGTTAACCTTCAAAAAGAAGGAAATCCATTAGTCCTAAAAAGAAAGGTATACAACCAATGCATCCTTCCAATAGTCATCTATGGAGCTGAAACATGGAACCTAACCAAGAGACAGACCCATAAATTGAGAACTATGCAACGTGCACAAGAGAGAATCATTCCCAAACTCACATGAAGAAATCACAAGACAGCATAATATATCAGGGAAAATAACAAGAGTCTGAGACATAGGATCCATTAGATAACTCAAATGGCAATGGGCTGGTCATGTTGCAAGAATGGCTGATAACAGATGGACATCACATCTCACAACATGGATCCCCAGGGATCGCATGTGTAATCAAAGCTGACAGAATACAAGAGGGAGGGACGAATTGGACAAGTTCAGAAAGTATTGGCTCCAAGACGTCCATGATAGGGAAGTGTTGCAAATCTTGGGGAAGGTCTTTGCTCAATGACAGATGTTAAAAGACTGATGATGATGATGATGAGTACTGGTTGCTCATCGTAAACTCTGACTTGTTCAAAACCTGGCTATTTTTTTAGAATTATTTATCATTATCATTTATCATCAATAAATAACACACCCATCCCAGGCACTCACAAAAACTATAGTTCTCTTCATTTTCACTTATTTATCTATCTCGCTGATGATGTGGGCTCACACCCTACAGAACATCAGTGAATAAATACCTATTCATCCAATCTGTTATCCTCATTGTCTATAAGACTTTCACCATTATGTCAGATATATCTTTTCCATCCAGTAATTGATGTAAATGAAGAAATATTTCAACTGATTCAATGATTGATTTTATTTCTCTCCATTGCAGAGTATCGATATTCAGAATGAAAGCATTGAACTTGAACATGCCGATAACACGCAATTAAACAACCTCCCTTCCAAAGTGCCTACAGATCATGCCCGTTACCATTTCTTCAACTTCAAGCACACGCACGAAGGAGATTTCATGACCAGTATAGGTAAGGACCCAATAAACAATTGAATTCATTTCTTAAATGAAACATTTTCATTATTACTATTTGAAAACTTTTTTCTGTCATCTTATTTTCTAGTTCGTTTACACCTGGTAGTAATATTAGATGAGTAGTCTTGAGTTTTCTGAATTTCTTAGATAAAGCATTGTTATTATTTTTTATTTTTGACTAGTATTTCTTTCATCTCGTTTTTCTTGCTTTTTTACACTTAGTAGTAGTAGATGTAATAGGGTTAAATAGTTTGAATTTCTTGGATGAAGTACTGTCATTAGTATTTATTTTTGACTAGTTTTTCTTTCATTTTATTCTCTTTATTGCTTGTTTAGACCTAGAAGTAGTCAGTCTTAATTGTCTGAATTTCTTAGATGAAGCAATATCATTTATTTTTGACTGGACTATCAGACAGGCTTCCAGGTGTAGGGGATGTGAGTTTAAATCTCAAAGGAAACTGAATCTTCATTTTGGATTCTCAATGATCACCGAACATGGAGAGCAAAAAACAATTTGAGCCTTGCAATAAAAAGCAACAAAAATTTGATGCAATAAGTCGAAAATTGAGAAAATCACCTAGTCTGGCACAAGACTACAATAGTGGGGCACTCAGTGAAGGCCAAGTTCATTTGTCAGGGCTTCCAAGAATTAGTTTCATAATGGGTTTTTGTCTTTGCTGATTATGTTCTTGACTTAAAATTTGCCACATTTCAGTGTTTTTTATATACCATCTTTAAAAGATTTTACATTACAAATATATGTGTATAGACCATAGTCACAAAATATGTTTGTCTACGTTTGTTCATGTCACACATAAATTTTACTCTCTTCCTCTATTTAAAGCTGATTGATGACTGATTCGACTGAATGTGGCCAGCATCTAAAGTGTGACTGGGTGCTGTAGCCGTGTTAAAAGCTATTTAAAGAGAGGAAGAGATTTATGTAACTGAAAATGATGTCTAGAAATATTCTAAAATAGATAAGATAAAAAGTCCAGTTTTGACTTGTAACCCTATGTAAAGAAATTTTTTTCTCTCATCTCATATTGTGATAAAATTATCGAACCACTTGTTCATTTTGAAATGTCTAATTCATCTTTTTGCTTTTCCGCACCATCAGTGTTCATTTACTCCACACCTGGCTACAACATTCCTGTCAAAGAACGAATGCTATATTCCAGCTGCAAATCTCGATTTCTTTCTTCTGTGGAACAAGAACTTGAAATAGAAATTGCAAAGAAGGTAAATATTTTGCAATCTTTCCTTTTAATTCTTTGAAGCATCATGGATTAAATTTCTTCCCACTTTTGAAGAGAGTGATGGGTTATTTTGATACCATTTATTTATGTCTTTATATCAAGGAGCACAAAGGTTTATATTCAGTGCCACCATTTTGTTTATTACCCAGCTTAATAAACAAATGATTGAATAGTTTGGATTTAATATCAGGAACCATTAAAATCAAATTGACAGTGAAGCTCTCCTGTGGCAGAAACAAACTTTGTGGAATTCATTATGTCAGGTGGAATGGAAAATAAATAGGTGTCCACAACTTCTTATGGTAGTATCACAGCTTGTGTAATCAGTAACCAAACCATAACCTTCAATGAAATGTAAACTGATCAGCAGCAACTTCTATTTATATCAAAGAAGAGGAGTCAACTGATTTGCATAAATTTCATTTCTATAATAAATCTTGGAGGGAATATTTTTCAATTATCTCTATGCATTCAAATATTTTAGCATACTTAGAGCTGGTTGAAACTGTCTCTGTTCCTATGCTTAAAGCGTTGGGGAATCAGTTTTTTGAACAGGAAAAACAGAAGCCTTAAACAAAGTGAGAACGCTTTTATGGTTTGCTGTATTCAAAAGTTGTGCCTTGGTCTAATAAAAGTTACCAGTACCAAATTTCAGCTCAATCCAACATTCTATAAGGCGACTTTGTTGGAAGAAACTGTGAATAATGCAGACCCACTCGCCTAATGTGTCTGTGTGTAGATCTTTGCTTCAATTAATTTTTCAACCTGTTGGAAGGGAGATAACTGATCAGTAGTTATTCCAAATGAAATTAAAATCTGAATTAAGATCAAAGTATTAGGTAAGTTAGCGAATATCTTCATATTTATTTATTCTTCTTGCAAATTTTCTCCAATCTGTTCACTTCCACAGACTAGATAGTTTTAACAAGCTATCATTCCAGTGCCACAAACGAAAGCTTGTTTTACAATAGTGTGTCATGTAGTCCTGTGCCGTAGATGAGATAACCTGTCTTGATAGTGTGTTCTCCTTTTGCAAAATGACAGTATTTGTGCAAAGAAAGGAAATTTGCGTATTTACTTTGATGATATGACAGCTAGTGAATGTTTGCATAACTTTTCATTACTTTTTCATGTACAGTGATACTTCATAACAAGAACATTCTAATCCATAAAATATCTCATTAGATAAAAATTCATTAAATGAATAATCAAACCTATAGGATTTTGGTTATTCGTTCCAGATGAAAAATATCAGACCCTTTAGATCTTAATAATAACCTTGTAAATAATAAGTACTAATTATTTTATGTAAATAATGTAATAAATAATCACATTATAATTCAACTAATATCTGATACTAGATATTAGATATAAATCTTGAAAATCATAAGTGAAATCTAGACAATTGTGTATCATTTCATTTTTTTTTTCATTGCAAACTGGAAATATTTTGCGGAGAGTTTTTTTTTTTTTTTTTTGCAATTGGGATCTCTCAAATGAAATTTCATTATAAAAGTCCTTTGCTGTGAGAGGTATCATTGTAAATAGGTTAAGTATGTAACTTGTTTGTTGCTTTGATTGAGATAGCTTGTATTAATGAGTAATCAGATAAAACCTGTACAGGAGTTACAACATTAAAAGATGAACAGGTTTTAGAAGTGTAAATTGCCGTATGATTTTTTTTTTAGTATTTGATAGAAATTTATTAAACACTCTCCGTTTCAATCAACAATTGAACAACTGTTGAGTCAAAATTTGAAGTTGTGTCAAAGAATTATTATGGTCTGAATAAATTCTGTTAATGACATCACTGACATTTTCTAATGGAAAACATCAAAAATAGAGTTAAAAAAAACTCTTGAAATATCTAAATTCTGGAGAATCTAGATTTTATTGATAAACCTGTCAAACTAAGGCCCAAAAATTGAAATAAAATCTTTTTAATCTACTGGATTACTGATGCAAATTTTCAAGTCTGCAGACAAATCAGTATGGCCAGGAGCACTGGAATGCATAAACAAACACATACACATGAGCATATAAAAAAAATGAATGAAGCATTCACCATCTTTGATGGCTACGGTTGTTCAATGAAGTGTCTGGAAAAAATAAATGTGATTCTTTCAATTTTTCCTTAGATTGAAATTTCGGAAGGTTCTGAATTGACAGAAGAATTCCTGTTAGACGAACTCCATCCAAAGAAGAACATTGCACGACAGTCTTTTGCGAAACCAAGGGGCCCATCAAACAGAGGTCCAAGACGCATGATCCGACCGCAAACGGAATCGAGTTTTAACTGAAGCTGAGGGACTTTGAGCTCTATTCATGATTTTGTGTTTAACATGTAAAAACGAAAACAAAAACAAAAATATTGGTTACTTATTTTTTTTTTTTTTGCTATTTGAAATAATGTTTGATTCGACTCTTGTAAAAAAAATGGGATTGGTTAAAAAAAAATCATTTTTGTCTTCCTTTATATCTGAACTTATCTCTTGGAATTTGAACTGTTTTTTTCAACCCCGATTTATATCTCATCTGTTTTCATCGAATTTCCTTAACGGAGAGTGGGAGAAAAAAACTGCTTTTTTTTCTCCCCCACCCCTAACCATTTGTTATTTTCTTGGACTCTGTCTATTTGACAATCGTAAAATAATGTTTTTAGAAAGAATAGAAGAAAAAAAGTGACTGTTTCATCCCCTAAATATATTCGAGGTTATCTTCTTGATTAATTTTTAGATAAAATTTGAAAAATTAATGACTTAAATTTCACCTAAAATTGTTTTACTAAAAAGGTTTAATGTTCAGATATTGTGCTGTAGTTTTTCCTTAAAAAAATGTTGATAATATTGAGGTTTTCATTGTTAACTCATCAATGTGGCCTAAAATTATCAGCAGAAATATGTTGAACCCCTAAAAGTTTCTGGGAAAAGATAGGAGACATTGTTTCTTGAACACTTCTAAAATGACCAGAATTAAGATGGCTGTTTTCTTTGGCATTTGTTGAATATTTAACTCTTAAATTCATGAACCGGTTGATGCCATTCCGATTGACAGTGGGACCCTTCTGTGAATAAACTTTTTTTTAAAAATTACCCAAAGGTCAAAAGGAGGCAACTCTAATCAGTAGTTAATACCCTTGAAATTTTAATTCAAATTTTTAAAATGAATTTGAGAGTTAAAGTTGATTTTAACTGTTTATTTCAATTTTTGGTCTGTACTTAATTTTTTGAAACTTTAAAAATTCTCAGATTTTTTCAATATGGTATATTTGAACACTGATAACAGTAACATCTAAGGAACTAATTATTCATGTGTTAGTACTAATTTTTGACTTCTATTTACCTTCATCTTGATTTTTTAGTTGCTTTTCATCTCAAAACATCAAGATGAAGGTAAATAGTAATCCAAAAATTAATGATAAAGATTTATTATACTTCATCTATGAAAAGAAAAACTAATGAAATAATTATTCATGTGCTCTTCCTACAGCGGATAACTTCTTTTTTGTTTTTTAGCATTAAGAGATTTTTTTTTCTGCAACTGTATATCATGGAATAATCTTCTATCTTCATCAAAATCTTTTGTATCTTCCTCCAAAATGACAGGAATTCTGCTTCTCCTGATACAAACACTGCCCTAAATTGTGTTCGATTTCATTCCCTTCAGTCCTCATTCGAGGCAGACGATGGGACAAAGGAAATGCAACAGGAATCTGTCAGCAAAAAAAATTCGGTTCAAAATAAATCATGTTTTTCTTCTTTCAGTTTTTGTTGTTGTAATGTTATTCTTCTCGTTCTGTACGTGTACACATTCTGGGTATCATTTGTATCGTTCATCCGTTCTCTTCTCCTTCATCACCAATCTTTGCAATGTGATGAACTATGTTAAGAATATAAGAGGGTGCTTATGCTTGACTGGGAGCCAAAGTGACTCAACCTTCACTGTAACTGTTGTTCATTTTATCACTCTACCCTTTACAAGTCTGCAGCCTAAAAATTAAGTTATACAAGCATCCTCCAATATAGGGTTGTTCGGTATATAAGTCAGGTGGATCTCAATATTTTTACCTATGATGTTGCTCACTTGTCCAGAAAATGGTGAATGAAAACAGAATTTCCAATGTTTGGGGCATGTTTGAGGTGATGTTCATCCCGGGTTAGGAAAGAGTCATTCACTGTGAATATTTTGATTTTAAACATTGAAACATGGTAGACAGTAATACCTTGAATTGTGCAGTTTTTATTAGTTTTATTAGTGCTGGGTTTTAGATAGCTGTACAATACAAATTATTATCAAATGAAAAAAAATTACCCATTAAACTATAATGAGACTTTTAACTGTGCAGTTTTGAACTGAATGGAAAATATTGGAACAAATTAACCTCACTGATCAAGGTTTACCTGTACTTTGTAATATAATGTTGCTATTTTGGTTGTATTTGGAAATGAACATGAATTCCTTTGCTTAATTGTTCAAATCCTTCTTGGTTTTTATGCGATTGATGATGTTTGCTGTCTTTTGTCTATAGCATGTCCCCGGATATCACCCATAACCACCCTGTAGTTAGTGACTCATCTATAACACACTCCGCTTTCTTAGATCCTAACGATGGTATTATCACAGAGGATGTGTGTGCAATAGTTAATTACAGGAATGGAATATATGCAGATAGTAAAAGTTATTTACAATTATAACATACATACACACACATATATATATAAATGAAAAATACAACCATATATACCCAGTGAATGTTAATATTTCATGCCTACATTAACAGATATTGGGAAAATAATTGACTGAAATGACTAATTTTTGGTAAAAAAAAAGGTTCTTTATATTCAATGTTTAAAGCTGAAAGGCTTTCTAGACTATGTATACAATATTTAATTATTTCCCTCTGTATGTTTTATTGTAAATATTGATACATTCCTCTGAATTTTTGAGATGAGGTATTATTATTATTATTCCTATCATTATTCAGACTATCCTCATCTTGATTGTTTTTCATACAACGTTTCGGCCGTTGTACATGGACACATAGCATAGTTGTTAGAGAATCAGACAGAATTACTGCAAGTAATCTGATGGTTCTAGGTACAATCCCAGTGTGAGGTAATAATTATTTGAAAATACTACTTCTACTAAGAGGGGAGTACGGTCTATATATCCCCGTCAGTTAAATAAAGGGTTCAGTTTGTTACTTCCCCACACCTACCAGATGATACCTGATGAAGGCCGTAGAGTACAACGGCCGAAACGTTGTATGAAAAACAACCAAGATGAGGATAGCCCGAATAATAATAGAAAAAATAGATACATTCCATTAATAATAGATCATTTTAGTATGAATTTAGTATATATATATATATATATATATATATATATATTATATGGAAATGATAATGTCAATACATGTCATACATGGAATTTCCGCAGGTGCGGCTAGCATGTATAATCATATCTATTTATTTATGCATATCATTAAGGAATATTGATCCACCAGAATATTTATGAATGTGTTATATTATTTGAAATGACCTCCTGTTGTTACATCAGGAATGAGTCACTTGGCCTAGACAGCATAAATAGAATAAACAATTGAAGATAAGAGGGGTTAAGATAAAATGGTCATTTAAGTCTTTTCCTTTACGTCAACCTGTTCAGCACATTGTTTAAAAGCAACGCTAGGTTGGAGCGGCTATCTCATTGGTTGCAGGTTCAGTCATTGATTCTGCTTCTTGAGCTGTCTAGGCCAAGTGACTCATTCTCTGTGAAATAACGGAAGGTCATTTAGAACAATTCAAAATAATATAACATACTCATAATTATACATATGTGTGAATAAATATATATGTATATATATATGTATTTGTATGTAAAAATGTGTGTGAATACATGTATCTGTGTATATATATATACATATATATTTATATATATGTGTGTGTGAATACTTATACATCTACTTACATATATATGTGTGTGTATGTGTATGTATGTATATTTTCATTTGTATTGAAATATATAAATGCATGTCTATATATTTGCATCCACTTATGGCAAGTGTGATTGTGCTAATCTCTACTATTTCTTACCAGCAAAATTTGTTTCTCCATCCTGTTTCGGGTCTTTTCCTACTGAGTTTACTGTCTCACAGGCCACCAATTGGTTGTTAACCTTCTACACTATTTGTTGCATATATTGTTGTACATATATTTATATGTATATATGTGTATATAATATATATATATATATTGATGCTTGTATGGGTATCCATAAGCACATTGTGTGTGTGTGTATATATACATATATTTATGCATGCACGTATATACATATATGGATGTGTGTGTGTGTGTGTATATATATATATATATATATATATATATATATATATATATATATATAATTGTGTCATCCACAGCTGTTTTGATGTATTACATCTCTTCAGTGTGGCTATAGACTTTATCCCATCCAGTACCGCGAGGCAGAATTGAAACCCTCACATCGGACCGGAGGCCGATATCCTACCTCTGGACTACGGAACTGGTTGGTCCATAAGGCTAAATTTAAGCCATATATTTGTTTACGTAGGAACTCCTTATCCACCTATTCCAATGGAAGAGCATTGCATAAGCTTACAATGGATGAGTTTCCTCACTTAAAGAGTGCTCAACCCTAAATTGAGGAGCATTATTCATATATACACACATTCATCCATGTATGTATTATTTTATTGGATTTTAATCAAATTCTCGGCATTTAGTCATTGAAGGACAATTTGTTCATGAAGTCTCATTGCAAATTTAGGAGAATTTTTTCATGTAATTACACCACCTTAGTAAAAATATATCAATTTAATGAATGCAATCATGTTTTACACATTTTCTAGATGAATCCCTGGGTGAATGAATTTTGTTTACCTTATCAAAATAATGTGTGAATATCTTACTTCAGGATTTAAAAATCGTGAAAATTAAGTAAAATATTGTCCTTGGCAACTTTTCAATTTTATTTGATTCTGTGAAGAGGGGAAAAAAAAAAGTACTTTTTGAAAAAGATTTTTCATCAAATATTTTGATTATTTTGATGTTTTTTAAGATTATTTCTATTATTTTTTTCTCTATCCTTCCTCAACTGAAATTTTGTTACTAATATTATAACAATGCCGAAAAAAAAAATTTACTGACATGATGGAAAAATATTTACTGGAATATTTTATATATTTTTTCTTTATTGTTGATTGAAAGCCATGTATGGGAGCTTTTAAGCATCTTAGTCATTCCTCTTATATTCATATCATTACTGAATTCGTGGTCGATTTTTAACTATGGAATTCAAATTGTTAAAAAATTTTATTAGCTGTCATAATGAAATAAGGCATAATGAAAGAGTCCTATTAATATCTCTTCCACTAATGTTTCTCTGAATTTTTGAGATGAGGTATTATTATTATTTCTATTATCATTCAGACTATCCTCATCTTGGTTGTTTTTCATACAATGTTTCGGCCGTTGTACTGTACGGCCTTCATCAGGTATCATCTGGTAGGTGTGTCCATAGCTTGGTGGTTAGAGAATCAGCCAGAATTACTGCAAGTAATCTAATGGTTCTAGGTTCAATCTCAGTATGAGACAATGATAATTCGAAAAGACTACCACTGATAATAGGGGAGTGCGGTCTATATACCCCATCGGTTAAATAAAGGGTTTGGTTCGTTACTTCCCTCACACCTACCAGATGATACCTGATGAAGGCCGTAGAGTACAACGGCCGAAACATTATATGAAAAACAACCAAGATGAGGATAGTCTGAATAATAATAGGAATAAATCTTCCACTAAATTGACTTTTACCTGATACTAGAACTAAATCATCTACCCTTTTCTTCTTCTTTTTCCCTCCTAAATGCTTTGGTTTCTCATGTCACTAAATAAATTTACTGTCTTTCTTTTTCTGTTATAATCCTTGTACACCATTCTTATTTTATCAACCCCTTTCCACTTTCTTTCTCTTCATGTCTCTTGTAATCAAGTGGCTGTGACTGGCTATCTATCTATGGGGGTTCCACGCAACCATGCTTTATCTCGTCGAAAAATCTAGTGAAGATGTTTCTACTGACTGAAACGGGTTACTCTGTAACTATCATGTCTTTGACCAAGTATGTAAGTACAGTTCATTTAAACCCATGCCAAAAGTATCTCATTAGAAATAAAATAAATATTCAAGAAAAATGAAATATTCAATTAGAGAGTCCCTCTCAGCTTGTAACAATGATAATTTCTGATTTTCTGAGATCAATATTGCTCTTGCTACCTGTCAGACCCATTGCAAACCAGGCAAAAATATTTGAATAACTCATTCAAAAATCAAAACTGCCTTTTCGTCTTCCAAAATGTTTCTTGATACAGGGGCGATAACTCTTACAGTATTTTTTCTGAGCATATGGGTTTCTTACTAAGCATAGATTACAATTGCACAAGACCTTTCAAAACAATTCATAGATGGTGATGAAAGAAATGATTGTCCTGGAACAGATGACAAGATATTTCACTGATATGACATCATACTTTGCAATCGTTGGTATTTAGGAAACTCAGAGAAAAGAAATGACATTTTTCACTGAGGAAATAGATATATACATGTATATATTAAATTGAACTGGTTATGCCCGACAGAATGCAATAATTCTAGTAACAATTTATTTGGAAACATATTTTGTCCGGCACTGGATTTGATTGAGTGGCAAAGTCAAAAGTTCAACCATTGTAAAATGAAAAAATATATATGCATACATACATACATACATACATATGTGTGTATGATAATTGTAGGGACAATTTATTTGACAGCATTTCATCCAGCATTGGAATTGACAGAGTAGCAAATGAACTGCCAACCACATAGATGAAGAAAGAAAATGAGTTTGTCGCAGGACTTGAACCCATATCCACCAGGAAGTAGTCCTAATACAACTCTTCTCTATTAATGAGCAAACAATGCCTTTGGTAAGCAGGAGTTAAGTGCGCTTTTTCAAACTCCTACTTACCAAGTGTGCTGTTAACTCAGTTGGTGGAGCAGAGTTGCATTAAGACCGCTTCCAAGTGGACATGTGCTCGCATCCAACTCAACATTCATTTTCTTTATTCAGTTGCATGGTTGGTTGTTCAACTCAGTTGATTCTGGTGCCAGATGAAATATTTTTCCAAATGAACTGTCTCTATAATTATCATCTTTCAATACGACAGTTATGTATTCAAGAAATGGACACATTTGGTCTGACAGAATGAATTATACATATCATTTTATGTATATATAAGTTGCGTTATATTACATAGAAATTCATATGAAATGATTTCCCTTCGTTACATGGTTAATATATCACAAAATTTAGATAACTTAAATAGAATAAACAATTAAAGAATAAAACACAATTTATATTTCATGTATATATATATATATAAATAATATACATATATATAGATATATAAATATTATGTGACTGCCAAGTGACTAAAACAGTTTCAGTAGGCCCCAAATAGGTCTTTCATATATATATATATATATATATATATATATATATATATATGCACCAACAGGTAAATCCTACTTTAAACAATAAATTCCTTTTAATTTTTACTTGTTCAAGATGAATTAGCATTAAGCAATTAATAGAGTCAACAGGAATAATATCAAAAGAAGGATCCCATGGTAACAGGATAATTGCATGAGTGAAACAGGAAGAGGTCACAGCTTTCAAACTCGCAGTAACAGAATTCTGCATTGATCAAAGTTGGGTATAGTGGGGTTTGACTGTAAAGTTATACCTTGATTAGTGCAATTAATTTGTTCCAAAGTTTCCCTCACTATTCAAGGTCTTATAACACTTTGTTTTTCCTTCTGCTTATTCTTTGTTACATTAATATGTACAGCAATACCTTAACCATACGATTTCAAACCCTCATTATTCAAAGTATTTGTGTATATACAGGGATAGATCTACAAGTCTGTACCTGGACATGCTTACTAGCTGAATTTTCACCTGAAATTTTGACTGTATAATGTTTGAGTTTAGTGATTAATGGACATGAAATTGGTTTAGATCCATTAACAAAGGAGGAGATTATCTTGAAAAATATTTCTTGTGTAAAATTAATGCTTTTTATCATTAGGCTACAGACTTATTGACATGCCTCTCAAATGCAAAAAATTGTAGAAAAATGTTCCAGGCTTTCACCTTCAACCATCTTTCAGCTAAATTGTGTATTCCATCATAAAAGAATTATTTCAGTTTTGATTTGATGAATTCTTCAAGGAATCATTTGTTATTGAAACTATTGGAATGTTGTGCAGGTTTAGTAACAGGTCTGGTTAGTCACTCAATAGAAACCATCATGTAACGAAAATCTTTAGTCAGCATGCCATGGGGGGGGGGTGATCAATTAAAAAAAATGGAAATGGGATGATTAGTGGATGAGTTACTTCTTGCCTTTTATTGAATCACTAAGAAGTCCAAATAAAAAAAAAACATGAATGCAGCTGGACACAAACTAACAGACCAATTTAGCAAAATTTCACATTGTACATTGACCCCCCCCCTCCAATGAAAATAATAAGTAATAAGTGGGAGAACTTCTCATCCAAACTGTACAATTGTCAGCTGCATCACATTTGCAACTCAGAGATAGGCATTCAAAATTATCTGCTGATTTCTTACAGTTTTGTAACAGTTTGTCCAGGTTCTAGCAGTGTGTAATAAAGAATCCCCTTTGATTTCCTCAGTCTTGTCAGGCTCAATTAGGATTAAATTTCTCATTCTCATCACCCATTTGAGCTTCATCAGCCATTTCAGGTTCCAATGTTATCCAAGAAAATTCACAAGCAGTAAAGGGCTGAGTAAACTTCAAGAACACTCAGAGGATTCCCCGAACATTGTGCAAAAGAGTCCATTGGCTTCAACCTAATCCAAGTCAAAAAATAAAAACACATAATATGAACTTTTGAAATAAGAACATGGCAAGAAAAAAATATCGATTTGACAAAGTTTTAATTTCACAACTCAAATCTCATGTACATGAATTTTTAAGAAAGTCTTGCTGGAATGTTGAGAAGTATTGCACACTTGAAGCATTACTTGTTTCTGTTCAACATAAGGGAATAAGATAAGACGGTCACTTTTCAATCAATTCCATATTGCAAAATGCCCCCCTTTAAAAAAAAAAAAAGATTTCTAAGGTTCTGACATAGTCCAAGGGAGCATTAATTGTTGTAGTTGTCTGGACCAAAAAAAGAAAAAAAAAAAAATCAGTTGAGGCCATCAGTTCAGATAGGTAAATCACTTGAAATATCTTATATGAATTATGGAGCTGGGATTGGCTCGACGGTTAGCAGCATAGAAAATTGATGAACAGAGTTCAAACTCTGACTGAGGCAGATCGTATTCACTTTGCACTGATGCCTTTGTGAAAAACATGGACCCATCTATTCTCCCTGCCCCCAACTGTAAGTAAATAGCTGGGCAGACTTGGTTTTTCAGTCTTCGTTGGCAACCAGTCTAACAGACAGACATTTCTGAATTCAAACAGAGAAAGTCCAACCCTTAATCTAGAGGCTGACAATGGATGAAGAAGTGACATGTTCCTGAAATGTTCAGTTAACAGGGCTCTGGTAAAGCTTTGACAGGTCTAACAATCCAGAAATGGATTCTAATAAATAGCTCAAGTGAGAAAAATGCGAATAAACACTGACAGACAACATAATGTGGCTGCTGTTGCCATCTCCTCATGACATCTCTGGTACAAGTAGAAGATCATAATAAAATTCCATTATGTATGGAGCGTGTGAGTATTTTCATAATTGATGATATTTCAGCAATTAATCGCTTTCAAGGAAAATTACTATGTATTTTTACCAATGGATGGTTGCCTGTGATTATACATAAGCAAAAATCCTCCTAATTCCTATACAAAACAGCATTTAGTAGATCACTTACAAAAAAGCGACCATTTTGATGTTCTACAATTTTCTTCTTTGTCCCCTGGTATATTGTTCCAGAAAATAATTTACAGGCAAAAAGAAAGAATATTTATTTTCATTTAATGTTTTGAAGTTATGAAAATTTTGATCCACAGATTTGTCTCCCTTGGACTATAGCGATAAATTCTCTTGTCGGATAGATAAAGGTTAAAAGTGCTTCTTTTTCTTCTGCAATCAAATTCAAATAATGAAATTTAGAAAATGAAAATTTGAATCATTGTACTGTTAAGGAAAAAAAAACAATAAAAAACGAGACGATTTGAAAATTTTCATACTGCTATATTTCCATGTTCACATACACAATCACTTATTCAAAATCCTTGGGACCAGAGACTTGAGAATTCAGAAATTTTCAGGTTTCCGAATGGTAGTATGGGTATCATACATAGGGTAGACAATTAACGTAACTGTTATAGAATGGCAATGTCTCTTCTTTTCTTGAGGTTTCTTAGAATTTCAGATAAGAAATTGTGAACCTGTAAGAAAAGAACCTTAGAAGATTTATTTTAGCAAAAATATAAGACATAATTGAAAAAAAAATAAATAAATAAAGATTGACATAGCACAGTATATTTCTTGGAAAAGAACTTAATTTTATCAGAAAAAATTTAGTTGGATTTTTTGCAATATGTACAAATAGAAAAATGACCGAGGAAAAAAATAAAGTTAAATTACAAGATAAATAGAAGCAAACTCATTGAAACAGATTTCAGAGATTCTCTTCTTTGACATCAAAAGGCATTAAAAATGATAAGCAAAATAATGATCATTATTTCCATTGAATAAATTCAGAAAAAGGCCACATTTCAACTTCTGCTCTTTTTCTACAAGATGTTTCAAAATGTTATCGGGGAAACTTCTGAAATCTTGCAGTCCCTGTGAAATACAAAAAACAACAAGAAGCGAAGGGAATATGATTACAAAAAGTTTTGATACAGACATTTGTAAGGAGGAATTGAAGAATTTCTTATTCTTGCTGTTGTTTCTAAGTTTTCTGTTGTTTCTATTGAATATTCTAGTAAAACTTGTAAATCAAATTGCGTAATTGATAATGTACAATGTGATGACTTCATTTTGATGGTCTTTTACCTGGACTTGATTCTTCTTTGATTTTCATAAGTGACATTAATTACAGGTAATAAATATCTTAGTTTTGCATCACATTGTTTATTGTTACTCCTCATAATGAGAAACAAAGGGAATCTAATATTCAAAAAAAAAGCTTTTAATCTGAGATCTGTGATGATTAATTCAAGAATTTAGGGTTAGGGCTAGGGTTTAGGTTTGTCACAGATAATAATTGATATCTTTGCTTTACTTCTAATTGATTCTCATATTTTACCACAACCTGAAATCTTATGAAGGCACAAACTCTTCTGAAAAAAAATTCATCTTTTTGAAATTTTACTCTTCGAATATATTTTTCAAAAATATTCAGCATAATACAAAATCATATATTTGTGTTCACTTATGAAGAACTCTAATGAAGGCATTTTTTTTTATTTTACTCTTTTTAGAACATCATAGAGTCAACTTGTTCATAAAATAAATTGATTATGGACAGAAGCAAAAATATTTGGGCTTTCCATTACAGATTAAAGCAGGAACAAATCATTCCTGAACTTCTTTCACCTGGCAGCACCAGTTTCATAAGATCATTAGCAACAAACAGCTATTTTCAGCTATTTCTAGGCTAAAAGTGGAATATTTATAGCTATTGAAAAGCGGAAAAATATTTTCCCTAATCTAACAAGGATTTTAGCTGTATAAATACTATATAGATATATATTTGTGTGTGTGTATATATATGTTTTCATTTTTTATGCATCAGGAGGTTTTCCCTAATCCAACAAGGATTTTAGCTGTAAAAATACTATATATATATATATACGTTTTCATTTTTTATGCAACAGAGGGTTTTCCCTAATCTAGCAAGGATTCTAGCAGTGTTTATATATATATATATATATATATATATATATATATATATATATATAGATATATATAGATATATATATGTGTGTGTGTGTGTGTGTATATGTTTTTATTTTTTATGCAATAGGAGGTTTAGGGATGAAATTTGGCAAATTATGGATGCTTGCGATGTTAGATATTTTTTATAAGCTGCATACTGTACATATTTTGGTGCATAAGTTATCTGATTCTAATCCTAGGGGAATGTTTTTTAGGCAAAAAAAAGAAAAGAAAAGATTTTTATTATTACTATATTGGATACTTTTAATTCATGAAATGAAAAATAACCTCGAAAATAAAATCTTTGGTGGAAAAATTGATCTGGTACAGGTTTAATTAAATTATCATTTTATTATTCTTAAAAATATAGCATTTAAAAAAAAATATGTGCATCTAACCTAGTTAAGCTCACATAAACTTTCAAATATATTTTAAATTCTAATTTTAGAGTATTATTCAAAAATTTGAAATATGATTTTAAGATTTAAAGTATATTTGATGTATTTAATTTGAACTAAAAATTCCACTGAATCTGTTGTTGAATATTTTATAGAGAATTTTTCCATTGAATTTAATTTTGTACATTACATTTCGTTGAAATTTCATGTCCTATCACTGGAGTTATGACCTGAACTTTCTAGCTTGAATTTGTTTTTATATCACAATACAAAATTCAATTGTTAAATTCTAAATTGAACTTTTAACTTGATTTTATATTGAAATTTTAAATTTTAAAATATCAAATCAAGATCATCTCTTTCAAATCAATTATCCATTGTCGTTTGAGAAAAAGCAGCCCATTTTTTCTTAAGGCACACAGGATTTACACAAATAAGGAAAAATTACAAAAAATATGAATTTTTGAAGTTAAAACATATTTATATCTCTTGCTGAGAATATAATTTTCGTTAAAAATATTTCCTATGTCAACTCATTTGAGACTCCAGGGACATATATATCCCAAGGCTTCTATGACTGCTGGGATATATATCAATCTCTTTAGAAGTCTCCTGGGATGAATGCATTACAAAAAATGAAGAAAATGAGATTTTACAAAAGCCGAGTAAATAAGATTTTCTTAGCTTTCACACTTGCAAACAATAATGTCATCATAGCATTAAACCCATGAAGAAATTAGTTCACATTACAAGACTGTACAAGAAAGCTGTGCATTTCTTTATCTAATGTTTTGGGTTCTTCATAATATAGAAAATTTTCCAATTTAATGAAAGGAGAGATTTCTTTAACCATTGAATAAGAATTAACACTTTTCGGGGTTCATTATACTCTTTTGAATATTGGCATATAATACCTTAGTAGGTTAATCTTAAAAGTCTTACAAAAAATCTGAGATACACTAAAATCCATTACTTTGATTTAGTCTTTAGCAATCAAATCAGAGAAAAAAAAACTTATTGTTTTTTCAATCAGTTTTGACATCCTTAAAAACATTTGTAATGGTGAACCTTTTGTCGAATTTTTAGAAATTTTCAATAAAATTAATTTTATTGTTTTTTTATATAATTTTATATTCTATATTGTCATGAAATTCTAAGAAGAAATTTATTTTTGGAACTATGGATTGAATCTTT
>OY735237.1:5795331-5797831 GCA_963457665.1 Thysanoteuthis rhombus
CCAACTTGATCCAAGATCATTTCAAATTTGAGTTGAGCCAAATAAGGTTAGATAAGCCAATACTCTTACCAATGCTCAAAAAAAATTGTTCATTTGCTCAACACATGCATCAAGGCACTTTTGAGATTCAAAGAATACTTGACTATAGACTGGGAAACTAATCAATACATTGTTTGGTACTCTATGACCATTATAGAGGAATTAATGTGCCATAAACACATGCAATCAGTTATAATCACAACCTTGGTTATATATCTTAAGTCAAATAATCTTTATTATAATGATACAATTTTAGTATGTTTGTTACAGTAATATAACAAAAATGGCACATTGTAGTGAGATTCTTGTTAGTGCAACTTGCAACTTTATAATAATAGTGTGAGGTTCACATTCATGCTCAACCTGATAATCTATATCATGATTCAATCTCAGAAGAGATAATTTCAAGTGTTTGAAATGCTAGTAGAACAGTTTTCCTTATTTTTTTTTTTTGCAAATAATTATAATACAAATACTATAAATAAGAACTGTCTTGACATCAAGCTTGATGGCCATCAATGTGCCGATCTACTTAAAAAAAATAGTCTTGTATAACTCTACATGAAAACTACAAAGGATTCAACGTGCCATAAAACCCTGTTCATAATAGGAACCTTGGTTATGTGATTAGAGGCTGACGATTCCACTAAGGAATACTCATCACTACATGACCATTGAAAAGAAATTAATGAACCACATTTATTCATTTATTATGGTAGTAATTCATGAAAATGTATTTAAAAATAAAAAAAACATCATGGATATTGACTTGGTGGTATACTGTGATTTCAGTGAAGATTTACATGAATAAAAAAACTGTCAGCAAATCTTGAGTATCCCCCAAATTTTCAATCAAACCCCATCAGTAATTATTAAGATCAATATAGACATTTGTTTAGGTTTTTTCTTCAAGATGCCTAGATCCATTCTAACTAATCCATTGATACAAGTAAGGCATCACAAGTTTATCAATAATTCAATCAAAAATATTGATTGAATCAATTCAAGAGAAGAAAAAAAAAATTGAATCACAAACCTATGAAAGGCCAAAGTAAGGTAATATATGAGTTTATCAAAAACTAAGCTGACCATCTATGGAGATTAAAACCATATGGAAAGTATTGAATGAGAATAATGACTGCTTGGAGCTATCATACTTGAGATGGATAAGAGAGTGGCAATTATGTTTTACCATAGATGCAGCACAGAAATTTCTCTTTAATACATATGGTCTGATTTTTTTCTGACCAACTCAAACTTTTCTTTGGTATCAGCTCAAAGCTTTGATTTTTGGATTTGTAAATTGTTCCCACTGAAGAGAGGGTTGTGATTCAAAATGTGGGTATGCATGTATGTATATACTGGACGGTACTCAAAAAATTACCATACCTTATGAAGGCCAAAAATACACCAGTCTATATATTGATAAAAACAACAGAAATGAAGTTACTGATTGTTCTATTGTTCAGAATATTGGGTAAATAAAATTGTTTCAAACAACATCCAGGTTTATCATATTGCGATTTCTCTTTCATAGGTTTATGGTTCAAATTATTCCATTAGGCTTCTTCTTCTGTCTGCAGTAATTAGAGCCAATTTTTATCTTTCATAACTAAATGGCTTGAATTTACTGGTATAAATTTTTTCAAAAATATTCAAAACTAATTCAATTTTTTACACTTAGAATTACCACATTTGATAGCATATAAGACTCGCCTCTAATTTCAGCAGGGGGAAAAAAAAAACACATGTTCCTCTTTCATCACCAAGTATTTTAAAATTCCTCCTGAAGTTCTGGCTAATATGGGACCGGACAATGTAGGCTATATTTACATTCGGAGCCATTTTTTTGTGAAAAAAACCTGGGTCTTATATGCTGTTAAATATGGAGGTTGCTCATAAAGTTTGATTAAAATAGTTTCGGCATCTCTGAGAATGTTAGCAAATACACAAATATAGAGATATTCAATAGTAAAAAGAAATTTCACTCGAGTAGATTTCTGATTGAAAGTTCATAAGAAACCTATTTGTCTCATTCAACAAGTCACAAAAACAGTTTCCAAAATTTCTTTAAATACACATAACGAGTAAACAAAATGCAGCAAAGGTTGATTTCCAATAGAAAAAAAATTCAGAGCTTCAACTGCAAGCTGGAGTGATCTTCGCACTTCAACTTAGTTCGCCATACAAAATTTTTGTGTATACAGTGGATTGCCGTTAAATGGAACGTAGTTTACGAGGAATATCCTCTCAGTAATACCAATGGTGCAATAAGAGAATCCTTTAGATTTTTTTGTCTTTCTCCTGCGAATTCATTTAATAGGAATAAATGCTTATGGGGACCTGAATCCCTTGTTTCAACGTGCTCCACATAAGCGGAATCCACTGAATTTGTGAGCATATGCATGGTAGATTCAATGAAATGAAAAAGTAGCCATAGCGATTTTTCAGACTAATGGAA
>OY735237.1:5805331-5975331 GCA_963457665.1 Thysanoteuthis rhombus
ATAACCTTAGCCAAGCAACAGTGAATAAACCAGTCCGTTGTGGGTAGCAGTGATCAAAAAGGTATTAGTGTGAAGCAAATACAAGCAGTCTCAGCTGAATTGGAACTATTTGCTGTTTTCATTTTCTGAGCTGAGCCATTATATTACGTTACACACAGTAGGGAGAAGAGGTCTCATGCCTTTCCCAAGGAATGACAGTCAAGTAAGTACAAATAGCTCTAGCCAGAACTAGAACCTGATTTACTGATTTCACTAACCATTATGCTCCCAACATCTCATCTCAATGTGAGTACATATGTTATTAAATCATCATATACATATATATATATATATATATATATATACATACATATATATATACATACATATATGTATACATACATACACACATAGATATATGTATGTGTGTGTGTGTACGTGTGTCAGTAATACTTGATAGTTTCAGTAGCAGCCTCCAGACTCTCTCCTTTCCTACCCTCTTATTGAACAACCTTTCTTTTCTCCCCTCTTCATTCCTACCCTCTTATGAAACTACCTAACTATTTTCTCACCTCTCCCTTTGTCATACTTATAGTATCAGTAGCACTCATCAGCCGAGCCTGTTTTGGTACACTGATGATAACCATCAGTAAAGCAATGGACCATACAGTAGTTACAATAGTATAGTACACTTTTGTGTGTATGTGTATGTGTGTGTGTGTGTGTGTGTGTGTATGTGTGTGTGTGTGTGTGTGTGTGTGTGTGTGTGTGTGTGTGTGCTGAAATATTTGCTAATTATGGGTTTGAATACTCAGAGACACTGATACAAACACCTCCCCCTTTCACTTCTACTAAAAATCCAAACACATTTTCATTTCATTCCTCAAATTTTAAACATATAAACAGCATACAATTTCCTGTTCTCAAAAGTGGTTGGCAACCATCGAAATGCATCAAAACCTGCCACATGATGAAAATTTTCGAGATCTAATACCTGTTCTTCTCTTAGATTTCTCTCTACTTTCCAACTGTCAAATTACCAACATAACATGACCTGTAATTACTGACCTGCGTGATGAAGTAAGGAGCTATATATCTTTTGTGCCAGACATGGTTGGCTTCATCTCTGAAATAATCATCATAGGTTGTCGCAAGTTGGTTCATGTCTATCTTTTGTCGACAATGTTCATAGTCACAAGAACCATCTTTTTCTTGGACAATGCACTGGTCATACTCAGATTTCTGCAGAAAAGAAGACAGAAAATATTTATAGAAAATTATCACCAGAAGATTTTAACTCTCCAAAACCATCACACAAATACATGCAACCATCATTTGGTGAAAAAGACATTTCTATGTTCGTGTGTGGGGGAGAGAGAGAGAGAGAGAAAGTGCATATTCATGTCACAGAGAGAGAGTGCATGTCTGTGTGTGAGAGAGAGAGTGGTTGAGAGTGAAAGCCTAAGGGAGAGTGTGAGAGAGAGAGTGTGTGCAAGAGAGGATGAGAGTGTGCAAGTAAGAATGAATGCATGAGAGAGACATTAAGAGTGAGAGAGAGTGAATGCATGAAAGAGAGTGCGAGAGAAAGAATATGACTCTGTGAGCAAGATAAAGCATGTGTGACTAAATGAGTGTACACACAAATTGTTTGTTAATGTCTTGTACACAGAGATAACTTATATTTCTGACATGCAGAAATTCATACAAAGATACTTACACCTTTTGATGGTTTGAATTGATTACAATGGTATGCATAACCATGCCATGGAATACCGAGAACAAACTTGTGGGCAGGGATCTGATTGATCACATATTCATCAATGCCTGGAAAAGAATTAAAAAAACTTGAGAAAAAAACAGAAAGCACTCAGAGAGTGTATAATTCTGACAACACCATACACCCAACTAAAAACTGAATGCAAATCAGTTTATATATTAACATGAGTGGAAGTACCGTGTGAGTTTCTCTCAATCAGGAAAAATTCCTGGATCCATACCAAAATCTAATCGATTTTTCCTTAGTGCAAAGCCGACTCTTCAATGAAATGTCATTGAGAATTTTCAGAGATACTGTGTGGACAAACAGAGATGAGTGGATACAAATTATTATTTCTATTGCTAAAAAGTTTGTTCTTTTCAATAGAGATGAATGAACTTAAAAGGAAATTATAAAACTTACCAAGACGGAGTTGAGGAAAGGGGATGGTTGCCCGAACGATGCATTTCTCCCCTTTGGTGGGCAAAAAACTTTCATCACTGAGCATAAAAAGCTCACACAGGGAATTAATTCTCGCACCAAAGTCACATTTGGTCTTGGAGCAAGGGGGCTGCCAAGGGACAAGGCACACAAGCTGCAAAAAGATTTAAATAGATGATTAAACTCATTGTAACTGATAGTTCACAGTGAAAGACAAGTAAAAACCACTGTTAAATCTGCCCAAGTTACATTGTCTTCCGCACCACTAATTCTTACATTAGTCTGTAATTCTTACGTAATATTCTGTCTATGATCTCAACATTCATGATAAACACAACCAAGATAGAGACCTCGAATTCAATCTGTCTTGACAGATGATTTCCTATGGCGTAGAGAATATAATAGGGTTTATTTAAAGTAAAAAAAATGTCAAATTTGCCAAGTATCCATTGCAATTTGTTTAATAATTTTCTCTAGTGCATTTGACATGGAAATTTACATGTTAAGACCAATTATCAAATTGGTCAACAGTGTATGTAAGGAATTAAGTGACCCGGAGAGAGAATGGTTGAAAAGAGATAAACAGGGGGGGGGGGTTAATCGGTTCATAGCATTGGTAAAGATATAAAAGATGTGATATAGAAAGTGGACAAAGAAAGGGGAATATTTTTTTCAGATTTTCAGATGACATCATCCTTTTTGCAGTGAACCTCCAAAACCTCCAACTAGATGAACTGATCAAAGAAAGGAAGAAAGTTGGCCTTCACATGAAGTTCAGAAAAACAAAGGTCATGTACAAGAAACATGTCAGAAACGAAAATAGAATAATCAAAATCAAAAACACAAAGCTGGAGAAAGTAGACCATTACATCTAAAACATCTGAAACAACAAATTCCCATAGAATCCTCAAAAGAAGAAGAAATCAAGCGAAGAATCACTCTATGATCGCAAACCACCAGTAAGCAAGTTCAAGAACAAGAAAATACCATTAGATTTAAAATGAAGAGTACACGAGGGGGGGGATATTTCAATAGAGATTAGCTTGAAAAACAAAGTTTTATTAGAGACACTAATGTAGACAGATGATATCAAAAGATGTACCAACAGCATTGCAGTTATTGAACAGAGTTTGTTTTTCTCCTTGTTGATATCAGCGGTACAACCATCTCATTCTTGTTGCTACAACCAAACTTTCAATCAGAGAGGTCATCTACACCATAGTCATTTCACTATAAAAATCACTTCTTACTAAGATTGGATTTTGTGAAGGGAAAAATAACATTTTTATGTGCACAAAGTTAACAGGGTTGAAAAATCTTGATCATTCAAAGAATGCTCATGAGGTACTAGGTTGGAATGCAATGGGTTAATCTCACTCTGGTAATTTTACCATTTGCCTGACTTTTCAAGATCAAAAGATTGGGAATCAACTGGAAAGAATGCTATTAACAAAATATGTAAAGACTTTTTCAATCTAAAAGAATTCTTGCCCAGTTACATGAGATTTCGAAGTTGATGTTATGATAACATTTATTCTTCATTATAAAAGAGTTAAACTCTCACACAAGGACTCTAACTGCTATTCATGAAGTATGCATGGAAGAGAGAGAAATAGACACTTGGAAAAGAATAAATATACTAGAATGCACAAAGAAAAGCCTTAGAAGCTAAATGACATAATATTCAGAAAAAATAAGCCATACAAAGTTCTAATCTGACAAAATGTGATGAAATATTTTGAAGATACATTTTCTTTCAACCAAAGAATCATTGCCCAATTATACACGATTCATTAATTGATGTTTACTAGAATATTCTTTCTTATTAAAGAGTCTAACTTTCACATAACTATAAATGCTATTAACTAAGTTTGTATAGACTTTTTCTTTCAAACAAATATTATCACCCAATTATGAGCAGTGCCAGGTTCATAAGGGGACAAAATGGGGGAATAGCCCCAGGCCCCCTCTATACAAAAACAGAATAATCAAAAAATTAGTTTCTTCAGTGAAAAGTAAATAATTTAAAGCTTGGAATTAATTTCATTATAATGCCTCCAATCATTTTGAATAGATTAATAAAATTACGGCTTTTACTTCAGATCTACAGTAATTGGGTTCTGAAAATAAAGTAATACTGCTAGTTCTGTAGGAGGGACCACACATCTTCTTAGGGACCACACTATTCAACTTGAATCTCCATTGTTAATGTTCTCAATTTTATGCTATTTTTACATATTCAAAATTTGTACGTATATTGTCAGTTTCGATAACATGCAATAAACAGATTTCGAAGTGTGAATTTTGTGATTTGCCATGAATTTTGACTTCTGTGTTCAAGAGGCCCATCAAACCTGAAGTGTACTGGGCCCCAAAGGTCTTAATCCAGCCCTGATTATAAGAGATTCATTAGTTAATATTTATTTTAACATCACTTTCCCATTTAAAAAAATTTTTTTTTTTTTTCACTAACATCATTCTTTATCATGAAAGTATTCAACTCTGCTATTAATAATCTGTATATATGTTTGTTTTATAGGACACTGTATACATTATTTGTCCAGTAATATATCCAGCATCACACACTTTTTTTTATATATTTGATCTGAATTGACCGAGTCTATGATGAACAGAATATACAAGTAATCTGATTAGAAAGTATTTCATTTCATTTCCTTTCAGAAAACAAAAGCAGTATTATATGTTGGTTATTGTTTATTGTTTGATTCTGATGAATCAAACATTTTATCTGAGAATTTGCCGGATGAAGGAAGGATGTGATATCCCCAACCCCACCTCCTAACTATTTTTACAAAAAGAGATGGGAATAAAGCTAAAGAGTTATTTTTTGGGGTTATCTTACATGAGATTTTGTTACAATAAACACAAGGGGGTCATCTAAACCAGAATTTGCTAGTTAATGCTAACATCAAAAACACAAACCAACTGTGAAATATACACATAGAGATTTACACAAGCTTTAAATATTGGGTTGGCCAAGATGATTGTTTTTTGTTGTTAGATGGCATTAAGAGTGCTCAGTTTTAACTTCAATCAAAAAAGAATCGCTTTTGATTATATTGTGACAGTTGTCATTGGGCACATTGTTGAAAAATAAATTTGTCAAAATTGGTGTATTTTTGTTTATTGATTCTAATAAAGAAGAAAGCAAATAAGTAACATTTTCATCATATTATTCTTTCAAGAGAGGTAGAAATGCGATGTATACAAAAAAAGTTTGAGCAGTTTACGGAGAAGGTAAAGAGAATTATCTAACAAGTAAAAAGTGGGCTGCATAATTTTTGCTGCAAATTTCTTGCTGATCAGATGGACTAGTTGAGGTTAATAGTGATGAAATGAAGACTTTACTTGAAAATGATCATGATCATACGATGATAGAGTAATCCAACATACTCAAAATATCCCCAGTGCTGAATGTAACCTTCACCATAAGCTCCTTTTTGAGAACCAAATGATTGATTTGAACAAGTACTGCTCCCGATTAGATCAACTGAAGGCAGCAATTGATCAAAATTGTCTGGAATTAATTAATAGATAAGACATAATAATCCATCAGGATAAAACCAGACCACATGCTTCTTTGACAACCAGGCAGAACTAGTTACAGATTGGCTGGGAAGTTTTCTATCATCCACTACATATTTTGGGATTATCATTTATTCTAGTCTTTACAGAATTTTCTGAATGAAAAAGTTTCAATTCTTTGGAAGAGCACAAAAGCTACCAAGAGCATTTCTCTATGAAGAAGATGAAAAGTTGTTGGAGAATGCAACTATGGAGAACTAAGTGCATGGATTAGTTGGTTATGAGCTATTCTAATCTCTACAACCACTCCCCAGCAGACATGATGTAGTGAGCCTGGCACTTTCTGATCGCTGTTTTCATGGAATATGTTCAGAGGAGCTCCAGCACCTGCTTCTACCAATATGAGATTTCCCAGTCAGAACATGTTTTGCTATCTCTAGTGAATTCCATCCCCGCTTTCTAACCATTCCATGCATCCACTGCAGTTTCAACTCAAAACAGCTTCTTCCTCCGAACAACAGTTCTGTGAAACCAAGTTCCCGGGAATGCTTTTCTGCTGAATATGATCTCCATCTCTTTAAATCCAGGATCATCAAACATCTTGCAAACTTATCATGAAATTAACTAAACCCTACACCTAGATTGGCCTCTGGGCTTTGTATGGGTGAATCTGAGTACAACCCCCAACTAACCCCCCCCAACCCATGTTACTCAACAGTGGAAAAGAGGCAATGCCAAACAACCCTACCTTGCCATAGAGATGATATGAAGGACTTGGTAAATCAATGAATCAACTTGTACCCTATAAAAAATTTTCAAAAAGAAGAAATTCCAATGACCTCAACATATTTTCCCCTAAAGTGAATTCAAAAGAAAGTATAAAAGGAATTACTTACTGATATATTGTGATGTACGTGATACAAGCTTGTTTTAATGATTTCTGTTGTATTTAGGACCAGTTCCAACATTGTACTGTTCATGTCAGTTGAAAGCACTTCAAGCATATTTAATAAAAACAGATCCACAAAATTCTTTCTGGCTAAATCAGTTGTATTGTACAACCAAGACGTAAATGTTGGATTTTCATTTTCAACTCCAGACAGCAAAGAAGGCACAATTTTACCTGATGAGGAAAACAAAATTGAATAACAAACTAAAGTGTTAAAACAAAGATAAAAATTGTCTATAAATTCAAAAAGAGTCATAAAAATAAGAGTTGTTCAGATAACTGAACCCATTCTTTGTGTTGCTGGCATCAAGTTAATTCATCACCGGTCAGCAGTCCATTTGTTGATAGGACAATTAATCATCACTTTAAAAAAAAGTTCCAGATCAAAAAAAAACTAAAACCAAGTTTAATACATTAGATACTGAAATATTAACCCATTAATAATGGAAAGTTGTGAAGAGTAATAGTTATCAATCAAAAAATAAAAGCCCTTGTCCATTGCCAGATAATCCATTGTAACTTATACCTTCAAGATAAATGCCCTGACTAACAGATAAAACTGACTTGCCAACAATCATAATAAAAACAAAACTGTACTAAGTTAGCCATAGAATTGCAATGACAGAAATTCCTGTGATTCACATTGTATATACAATTTTCACACTTGCAATATATAGTAGATCCATCAGCATTCTGTTAATTTTTTGTACATATATGATTTACTTAACATTTGTTGACTAAATTCAAATATGCTAAATCAGTATAAGATCATTTGTCCAATGAGCATGAACTGATTATTGCAGACAATGGAGACAAATTGCTTACCTCATATCAAAATGACCAATGATCAATTCTCCTAGAACCACATAGCTGAGGTTGCAACCGCAACTTTTCAACCAAACCATTCCACAGAGAAGGATTTTTTTTAACAGAACAAGAGGGTAATCAGAAAATGTTGGCTTATATACCAACTAGTATCTGCTGAGCAAATGTAATCCAACCATGCTGGAATATATTGTAGCCTCACATAAGTCAATGCATTCCTCTTCTTTCAATTTTCTCCCTCTCTTGTAGAGAGATAAAAAAAAAAAATCTGGTATGGTAAAGAAGATTATAATGGGTGCTCTTCTCTCTTCAAAGAGAAAAGCGCTTATTACCCTGTCTGGGATGAAGTCCAGATAATTGACAGAATACTACTAGAGAGTGAGAAAACTGAAAGAATTAGCATACAAAGTTTACCTGGAGAATATCTAGCTATTTTGAATATTCCGAGAACTGGTTGCACGGCTTTGATGTAACTTAACAACTAATCTGAGTAGACCTTATTGCACATACATGAATGGATAATTTTCTGTGGCATTAATAACTTGGCAGAGAGACACTTTTGAGTGAGCTTGTGTACAGGGGGACTGTTGCATTCAAAATGGCTGAGTGAGTCATTGTTCATATCTCACGCAGGGATTTTTTGACAAAGCACCACATCACCCACGTCTGTCAGCTCCCTTATTTGGCTCCCTGCGACTTCTGGTTTTTCCCAAAGATTACCCGAAATTAAGATAAATTCAACGAGGCAGCTGATGTCTATCCCAAAAGAGTAATACGCTTTTGAAAAACAGAAGGGACAATTGCAATAGTTTGTGAGGCTTAAAAGGAGTACTTCCAAAGGAAATGAGATAACACGGCCTTATGTTGCATTTTTTTTGTAAATATTAAACTAAATGGTTGGACACTTTGAGGACGGACTTTGTACATCAACCTGTCAGCCAGTGTGAATCCCAGTATAGTAAAGTTTTCTTTGCTCAACAGGGAAACAAATGGGAAATACCCTTTTATAACACTAGTGGTATTGAATGTCAGCATCTGTGCGGCTCACATTGCTGGGAATGAACTGAGACTTTGGCTACTATTTTATGTTCACAATCTTATTCTGTGAAAAAAAGGGGGGGGTCACACTTTCCTTATGGACTATACACCTAAAGAAGGCTGTAGGATGGATTTTCCAAAATGTTGTGGTAACAACATAGGAGATACAAAGAATGAGTTTAATTGTCCAAACAAATCTTGAATAAGTTGTATAGACATGATTGATTTAAAAAAAAAAAAAAGGACATGCAAACCAATACCGAATCTGTAATAAAAACAAATGTAATCAATAAAAAAAAAAAATTATTAATAAATTTTGAGATTGATAAAACTTTATGAACAAATAAGCCATGAGGACAAAAAAATACTATCACCTTTTGACCTGGAACCTTGTGAATGCACAGAGGACACTTTGTAGACACCTTTGGAAAATGATGGAGGGGAGGGCTTATCTTGAAAAAAAAATCGTAGGGTACAAGTATTGCTTTTTTTTTTAGATGAAATAGGAGCAAAGATACACATACATATATATATATATATATATATATATATATATCTATATATATATATATATATAAGTGTTGTCTGATTTGCAATGAAAGCTTTTCACCCACTTCCTATAAATATGTATGTATTTTTTTGTATTTCAGAGAAAAGGGAGGTAAGTCTGAAGGATCATTCCCATATATACATAATAGTTAGGAACGTTAGACTTCATAAACTATTAAACCTGATAGGATAATATAAAAATACATTATTCAAACATAAATGAGCTCTTGGTTATCATAATAACAAGAACAAAACATATTGCTGATGAGGCATGACATTCACCATCCTTGTAATTCTTATTAAATATATATATATATATATATATATTTATATATATATAAATATATAGATAAATAGTAGAGTGTGTGTGTGTATATATATATATATATATAACTACCATAGAGCAATAACCAGCAAGCTTGTCCAGCAAAACATAGCTACTGAATTAAATCCTCACTAGCGCTGCCAGTAGAGTTGAACTTGTTAAATATTTATCAACCAACATATATTTACAAGCCTCCAAGAAAGATTTAAATAAATTAAAAGGGTAACCAAATACTACACCAATCATCCATTTAATAGACAGGAGGCCAATTTCCATAGTTTGAGCTGAACAGAAAGGGAATTGAAATATCAAATGTTTTCTTACCTGAGAACCCATATCTTCGACCTTCTCTGTGGGTTTGACACATGAGGGTTGTGTCTGGATCTCCAGCACTGATGACACTTGATATCGCAGACCAATGCCAACTTTTCCAAGTTTTTCGAGGTTCATGATAATCCATAGACATTACAATGACCTACAAAAAGCAAAGAGAATCAACCATAGTGACAATGATCTACAACAGAAGGAGATCAAAGTTGCTCCCCACGTCTCACATCATTTGAGGCAAGGATTTTGTCTCCACTTCTTGAACTATCCATGAAAACCCAACCCAAATGAGTTTTTTCATGGGGTATGAGTACTAGCCAGACACCCAAGATGGACTCCCTTACAGGTCTAAAGGGCTTCAACTGCCCCGCTATTTACTCATGGCTGGGGAGGGGGAGAAGAGATAAATTCATGTCTTTCCAAAGGGTATTAGTATAAAACAAATGCAAACTGTCACAGCCACATTGTTCATTGATTTCATTCTCTGTGCTGTTAACTGTTAGGCCACCCTCACCTCTTTCTTACAAAAAGGCAAGAGATTCAAAAGACATGACAGTGTTCTATAACAAGTTAGAAGATAATTTTTGTATCTCAATCAGGACAGTATTAGGCTAGTGAATATCAACCAATGGAGCCATACTGTGATTCATCATTTGGTTTGAAAATTCAAACTTGAACATTCAGTGGTCTTTTTTGATATTTTATTTGAATGGTTATGTATGGAGAAAAGACTTTGGCTTCTGATAGTTTATTCCAGACAAGAGTGGATCCATCTGAGAAGAGCTCTTAAACTACGGTGGGTGTTTGGATTTTGAAGTTTCTTGCTGTGATCTCTAGTTGTATTGCTCAGGAACGGCTGCAGCATTATCTTACCTGGACAGATCCTGAACTCAAAGTTTAGACTGATGATATGTCAAGGTTATCCTGTATATTTCTAGTAGATCACAACACGTTCTTCTACCAGATAGTGTCTCTAGATCAAGCTCTTTTAGCCTTTTCAAATATGGCGGGAGTTTGATGCTGGGGATCATCTGAGTAGCTCTTATTTGTACTCTTTCTTAGGTTTTTTTTTATCAAACTTGTGTTGGAAGTGACAAAAATGCAGGAGCTGAATTCCAAGTGTGGCCTGACAAGTGTTTAATACAGCATTTTAGACGTCTCTGCATAGATAAATCTATTTTTTTCCATTAGGAAACTTCAATTGATTCTACACATTTTACCAGTCAAAAAGCATGAAACTAGGAAACACTTACAGCACGTACCACTGACAAGACCATTGTCAGAGGAAGCCATTGTGCATGGATCCTTCCCAAAATTAAATGTCCACCGCCCATTTTCCCACAAAACTTTATAAAATTTCATTGGAAACCTTTGGAGATATTGTGATGGACAGATAGATAGAAAGACGTGAGCAAATACATAAACCTCTTCATTTAACTCATTCCTTTTATAGCTTCTTCAGGTGGACAGTCTACTTGTAAAGAAAGGATAGGATGCTCTCTCTCTCTCTCTTGGTAGTTTTCATAGTCAAATTATAAAGGTAAATGAAAAAAAACACGCATGAATAAAAACTTACTAGCAAATAATATATGATAGACGAGTTAGTAATGTGATGGCATTAAATTTGAGTTCTATGTTCAATTGTTCTTAAGTATTACACTGGTCCCTCATTTTCTGGTCATACTAGATTTAGTACATTTCTGCTATTCCGAGAGGATTAATACTTTTTTTTCAGACCCGAATCATTGATAACAATTATACACAGATCCAGTTCTCTTGAATTTGTTCAATGATTCACAAAGTCTGGTTTTTACAGCTTGTTTTAGAGAAATTTTTCCTAATTTCATGTTTTTTATCTCACATATTACTTCATAATCCTGTTTTAGTGCATTTATTGTCAATGACACGGGTTTGAAGAAAAAATATCAAAGTTAATCAAAAGATTTTTGTAAAGCAATTGAAATGTTACAAATATATGAATATTGGGATAGAACTTTGCATTCAATTATGCCAGTATAACAATTACTTGAAATCTTCTTTATTTCTCCAAAATATAAGGTTACTTCAGAGACTACCAATATAATAAAGAGGGGTGCCAGACTCTCATAGCTTGGGGTCTTGCTAGGAGAAGGAAACTACTGTCAAACCTATGACTGCTATCCATAGTGGACAATAGCAATCAAACCATTGGTTTGAAGGGTGGGGTCGACTATGCTTGCGTCGTAGTTTACCTTAAAACTTGATTGTGTAGGCCTTTGGGCTATTCATGTTATGTTATTAGATTCATGAAATTTTACATCCTGAAACATTGAATAATGATAAAAAAAATCTTAATATAATTTTCAATTCTTTTCAGTGTTTGGGATCAAAGAATTTTGATAACAATAACCACTTGATAGCATTATTCATGATTATAATAAACCGTTTCATCTATGGATATTTATACCATAATTGACGGCTTATAAATCTTCCTCTAAAATGTAAACATAACCTTCATTGCCAAACACCCAATTGGCAAGAATTTGAGGAAGAATCAAATAACTCGGAGGTAAATGAGAGGAATTCATTCAAATGTATTTATAACTGCAACATAAGTCGACAGAAAGTTGTTGATAAGACAAAGGAACATAATAAGAGACAGAAAGAAAGAAAGATAAATTGTTTCTATTTTTATCACACTTCATCATATTACTGCGTTTTTATAAAATCAATTCCAAAGATTAAAAAAAAGAATGCAAGAAAGAAGGATGGAAAGAGAGAGAGAAAAAAAAGCAGACCAAATAATATTTGTTTATAATCAACAAGTACAAATATATATATATCACAATACAAATCAGGGACGCAACATAATATAATACCATGTCTGATGTATGATGGGTTCATCTCAGAGTACTCGATACATCCAACTTTAAGCACAGAGTTGATTTTTAGTTGATTTAGAGTAGAGCTTAAAATATAATGGAGTAAAGATTCACTACATAAACATATTTATGTTTCTACCCTGTGCAGGCTTCTTCAGGTGAATGATTCAGTTTATTTCAGATTCCTACTTGGGACAGTTTTTTGTGTGTGTGTGTGTGTGGGGGGCATCTATTATTCTAAGAGGAAGGGATTTCTTTTATTTTATTCATGTATGTTTTAGTTTTTAGTAGTTGGCAATAGCTGGTTGTATTTTTTGTTTTATTTGAGGGGTATTTATGACTGTTGGTGGTAATAAATTGCAAACCAAAAGGTATGGTGTGAGTGTTTTCATTATCAGTAACAGCCCCATTAAATGAAACAAAAATTACATCATGCAATAGCTAACCACTAAAAACTAAAACATATACAAATAAGATGAAAGAAAGACCCTACCACCTAGAATTATATACCCCCCTCAAAAAAAAAAACTTGTTCCAAGTAGGAATCTAAAATAAACAGAATCATATGCCTAAAGAAGTCCAAACAGGGCAGAAACAAATATTTTTGTGTAGCAAATCCTTACTCCATTATATAAATATGTATATATATTTTTTCTTTCTCTTTGCCAATGAATTATATTGCATTGCATTACATTCTGGATGATATTTTCCTCTTATTTTTGATGCGATGATTATTTATTTTTGTTTCGGACAAACTTAATAAATCAGATGGAAACAAATATTTTCTTATATCATTAATATTTTTATTACGGAAACAAATATTGACAAATGTTGCCAAATACTGTCAAAAATTGTATTAACAACGTTGCAGGTTTTGAAAAAGTATGTTCTTTTTCTTGTTTTTTTCCTTATATTCCCTACTGAACTTGAGTTTGGGTGGGGTCTTGTGTTATAAGATACAGTAAGAACTATTCAGCGAAATGGGTGCAGCATTTTCTGTGAATTCCACAATGAACAACATTCCTTGTGAAAAACAATACTGCTTAGTTATTCTCCTTTGTTCTACTCATTTACCTGAATTCATACATTTTTAGAAAATCCTGACTATGGAAAAGGCAGCATAAAGTAGCTCAATTTGTAAATATTACACAGCAATGAATCTTAGAAATGGGAGGATGCAGTTGGGAATACAACAAAGTTGGTTTTGGAGTCAAGTTGAATTAGCCATTATTGTGATGATGGTAGATTTGGGAAAAATTAACAAAATAGCAAGAAATGATCAAGAAATGAAAACAACTTAATGTTTCAGCCAAGTTTGGGTGTTGGCTTTACTATGGACCACACCAACAGGACTTTTGTAGGTAAGCTGGTCGGTGGTAACTTGAGGTCCTCCTCATCATCATCAGTCTTTTAACATCCGTCACTGGACATAGACCTTCCCCTGGATCTGCCACATTTCTCTATCCTGGGCGTCGCAGAGCCAGTATTTTCTGAACTTGTCTCCATCTTGTATTTTGTCGGCCTCAGTTTTGCATGTAGTCTCTGGGGATCCATGTTGTGCGTTGTGATGTCCATCATTTGTCTTTCTTTCTCGCAACATGACCAGCCCATTGCCACTTGAACTTTCTAATGGATTCTATGATGTCTCTGACCCCCGTTTTCTCCCTGATATATTGTGCTGTCTTACGATCTCTCCATGTGAGGTTGAGCATGATTCTTTCATGCGCATGCTGCATGCTTCTCAGTTTGCAGATTTGTCTCTTGGTTAGGTTCCATGTTTCAGCTCCATAAGTGACTATCTGGAGGATGCATTGGTTGTATTCTCTTCTTTTTGGGATTATTGAGATCATCTGGTTTTTGAAAGTTGAGCTTGCTCTGCCGAAAATTGCCAAAAAAAAAAACTATTAAAGCTTTGCTTGTAAAGCCTTACACCTCTCTCATATCATCAAAAGGCAAGGTGACTGGTATTGCCCGGGATTGTAAAGTACAGGATTGATTGGGCTGATAAAATTTTGACAAAAAAGCAAAATAAAATTCTTCAAATAATGTCCAAGGGAGATAAATCGAATCACAGCAGACCAACAAATGACCCAACAATCAGCCGTGTGGGGTACAGATTCTGCTTTTTTAGCTTGGGTGTGTGTGTATGCATGTGTGCGTGTCTCTATTTCGGTGCTCCTGGTCACATTTTCAGGACTACAACCTTGAGGATTTGCATGAATATACCACTAGGTACCATCTAAAAACAGTTTTTTGTTCTTTCAAAACAGTGCTTTATTTGGTTTCTATTTATCATTTTGGACCAACAACAACCGAATCTTGTGCTTTTATTTATCTATCTTTTAATAATTTTAGATAAAAGATCTATCTCTTTAGATAACTAGTTCCTGTACACACTTAAGCTATAGTTTATTTGTTTATGCGGGTACAGCTATTTACTTACTTTTTACAATCTAGAAAAACTTGGCGTACATTAGGCAAAGCTAATATCATTTGAAATTTGCCTCAAACAAAGCACTTGCTACTTGCCTCATGATTCATAATAAAGTCTACAGATCAATGCTAAATGAATAACATGATTTCATACTTAATCTTTGTTGAAGCTAAGAAGAAACAAATTTGTTTTGTTTACTGAAAAGGCAAACATTTTAAAACAAAATAGACCACTCAAACTTTAATTGCTTCTTGATATTCACCCAATAAACTATAAAATCTAACTAATTTTGTGAGAATCAAACTGTTCTTGAGTTATTTAACTATCACCAAATAACAGCGATAAAAATATTGAGACTAATTTTCATTACAGCCCATGTAGTTATGAGAAAGAAAAAATTCTTTATTGCCCTCTTCTCAGGCACCTACTATAGTGATGGTTAACAAGCTCATCTCATAGACCAATTTGTTAGAAATTTGATACGCAAACTGGGTGCCCAACTACTGTGCCAAGCTAAGCAAAATAGATATAAACTAAGCTTAGCTTGATCGGGTTGAAGACTACCAGTATAAGGCAACCAGTGAAGACTGAACTTACTACACTAGCTGATTGGTTTGTAAGACATAGCAGTTAACCATCATACCCACAGCTGAACTTACAAAATAACTTCACACCACTTGTAGATATTTGTACAATATACAGTCTATCCAGACTAAAACCCAACCATTTTGAATATTTTGAAAAACGGTTGCTCAGGCTTAATGTAACTTGGCAACCTATCATCAGGGACCTTAATGCATATGTGCAAGCAGACATTCTCCAATGGGATTACTCGGTCACTAGTTATAAACCATTGAGTGACCTTGTGTACTATGTGACCATTGCATTCACTATGAACGAGCCTGTCCATTCTTCAAGTGAGATGTAGAGTCTTTTGACAAAACATCACATCACCCAGCCCCCCTATTCAGATTTAGCTCACTGTAACTTCTGGCTTTTTCCAAAAATGAAAATTTGCTGGGATATTTCAGACCATGGATGCAATTAAGGAGAATGTGATGAGGTAGACTTAAGATATTTAATCTTTATTTGAATTACTGGTCCACAAGAGGCAATAAAAGATCATTATCTATATAATATTCAAAGTCTCATTCTGTTCATCTGTAACCTTTAAGTTACCACAAACCACACTTTGTAATCAGAGGTATTGAATTAAGGTACTTCTAAAATGCACTTGAGAATGCAAAGAAAAATTTGAGTGATTTTCAGGTTTATGATAATATTTTGTGTACTGTATTCACGCTCACCTTATCTATATTATGAAAAATTCATCATGGGAGAAAACTATTAAATGCAAATTACAGAATAGTCTTTGATTGCAAATGTGTGAAATATCCAGGTTCATTCTGGTCACATCAAATTATAATAATTCCATCTCGAAGTTGTCCAGTTGTTTATATTTCTTTATAGGAACAACCTAGCCTGTCTGCCATCAGAGATGAGATAACACATCTTACTTACCAAGTTTTCAGTCCACTGCCATGGTCATGCGAGACGACTCATCTTACGATAGAGCGTTATTTTACAAGATGGCATAAACCCATTAATAGTGCAAAGTATGTTTACAAAATGGTATGAGAGAAAATATGAATGTAACAGGTAGATCCATGTTCCAAGATATTTCATACACAAATTCTATTTCAACACAGAGAAAAAATCATGGCACAAGAGTTACATTAAAAATATACTTGGCAGCTAATAATTAACCTTCATGTTTTATAACCCATACAGAGGTTGATGTGGGACACTTGGGAAACTTTCCCAAACTTAGTCCTTTAATGTCTTTGAATCTTATTCTCCCTCAACTCTATCACACTGCAAAATATCTTGACAAAATATCTTGTCACTGGCAATCTCCTAGAGATACTTTTACACAAAGAATGTGAATTGTCAATGTGTCCTCATTCTAACCAGTGTCACTTGATCAAAATGCTATTCCTGCTCCAAATATGTCCATGACTATTCATACATGACTAATCTAGCTTTTCCTGTTGGTTTCTCCACTCAATATGACCAGCTGTCCTCGGTAAGAAAGAAAGTCCAAGAGGGAATCAAACCATCCTATATATTATTCTGCTTGTTAGTCTCCACAGCTGTTAAGCTTTTTTATCTAAGCTCCAAGTGTAGTATTGGTGCAATCCCCAGCCTTTCTGAGCCGGAGTCAGTTAAGCTTTCTGAATGAGAAACTTACATGATAATATCGAGCAGGAAGGAATTGGGACAAGTGAGGGAAAGAAGGAGGGGAAAAGGGGGTGTCAAGGAGGAAAAAGCTAAATATATACACAATTAGAGAGAGGCAGAGGAAGTGGAAGAAAGACACAGGTCTGGTTGCTCACTCAATAGAAAGTCAGGTGACCAATGTCTTTTGGCAGCAAGCCATGTTGAGGATGATCAATCAAAAAATTATAAAATGATTGATTGATGGATAAGTTACTCCTCTCGCCTTTTGGTAGTGAACACTAGAAGAAAAGGCAAAATTTTCAAAATACAAATTTTAATGTTGCTGGACACAAGTAAGGAGTAAATTCAGCATAAACTTACATGGCAAATTGAACCCCCAACGAAAAACCTGTTTAGAAGGTGAATTTTCAAAACTATAAGAAAAACATTTTTTTTAACATCATCATCATCATCATCATCATCAGCCTTTTAGTGTCTGTTGTTGGATATAGACCTTCCCCAAGATTTGCCAGACCTCTCTATCGTGGGCATCATGGAGCCAGTAATTTCTGAACTTATCTAGTTCATCACATCATCTCATATTTTGTCGACCTCGGTTATGCATGCGATCTCTGAGGAACCATATTGTGAGCTGTGATGTCAAGCAGTCATCTGCCATTCTAGCAACCTGACCATCCCAGTGAAAAGATGTTGAGAAAACCAATTACATGTTTTCATATATAAACTAGATATCAACCGTTTGTCTTGTAATAGGCTACAAGAGAAGTTAATAAATTTTAAGGAGGATTCATACAAAATTATCTCCCTTACATTGTTGTTATAAATCCACACCAAATAATATTGCCAAAATTTCATTTGCACACACATGCTGAAGTCAAAAAACATGACAGGCTGAGTAACAGAATTTTGGAAACAAAGTGTGAGCCAGAACTAGGACTATATAAAGAAATCAAGCAAAAGAAAGATGATTATTTATTATTCAAGCTGCTAACATAATAGTTATAGTAATAATAATGACCCAAGAGTTGCAATAGAAAGCAACAGAAATAAGATTGAAAAATTATGTGAAAAATAAATTTAAGTTAAGACAAATACATAGAAGTCATTGGCATGTGAGACCAATGAATAAACAACTTAGATAACAACAACAAGATAGGCAAAAAAACATTTGAGATCATACTCCAACAATGATTTGCTTGATTAATCTATTTCAAGTTTTTCATCATTTTGACTTGCTGAACTTATGCCAGATTGTGGTGACATTTCATCATGTTTGAAAAACTAATACTACTCATACACTTGTGTTTTAGCTGGAATTTCTTCCTTAAAAGCAATTCAAGAGTTACAGCTGCAGTTTTCCCTAAAAGAAAACAAAACTTCAAGCACACATCAGCTATTGTGAAAATCATAAAATGTGCTAACACCAGAAAAAAAAAAACGATGAGAAACAAATGTCAATTCAGAACCGTGTCACACAGCAGACTGGCCCAGAATAATGACAACTTGTGACATGTAGTAGCACAATGTACAAACATATCCAATTCATATACAACATTCAAGTTCTGGCATTGGGGGTATCCCCTTGTATTATCATCCTTCTCCAGAATTTATACAAGGAAAGATTTGAGAATCTAAACTATGTAATTCTAAGGTAACCAAGTCACACATTGGTATAGATACTTAGGAACATGGACCATAATGTTGGAAAATTAGATTTTATGAAAGTATTTATAGGATGAATATTTCATTGGGAAAATTTCAAGATGTAATTCTGTTCTGGCATAATTGGTATTCCAACAATATTGCTGCTAGCCAACATTCAAGATTTACATACTTATAGATAGAGTTTGACATGATTCTTATAATACAGGTGAAGAAAATTTACCAAGTCTACATTCAACCAAAGTAGGAAAATATATTCTTGATAAAAAAACGAACAGGCCCCTTCCATTCTGAACTGATAAGTTTTAGCCAACCAATTTCCCTGGCATCAAAGCTGCTATTTTTTCCTCTGAAATAAGTCTTGAAAATTCATTCAGCAAACTACAGATAGAAGGTTACTTCTTTTCATAGGCCTATTCTAACCCTAAAGGAGGTGATCTATGCAAGACAATAATCTGAACTCCGGTATATGACCTCTGAATGAAGCATATGAATTATACTCAGTATAAGATAGTGAATAAGTAAAAAAACATCAAATAATTTTTACAGATATACATGATTACAAAAATTAATTCCCTAAATGAAAAACTGAATTATGGAGTATCATAGTGTAGGTGTAGCTCTACCATGGTACTTACTTATCCAGTAGGCTAGGTGTAATTTACAGTCTCTATATTGAATGGGAAAAAGAAAAATGCAGATTATATATAAGTGATCAAAGTCAACATGTCATTAAGACACTCACAAAACATCTTGGTAAGTTAGGTGAAAGTGCTGTAAACTTAATTCTATGTTTATTCATCTATTTTTTTTTAAATTTTGCAAATCAAAATTTGGGTGTGTCCTTGAGGCCAGAGTGTCCTCAACACCGGAAACACAGTAATTTATTTGAATAAATCGCAACCAATGATTGCGTTCACTAACAAATCATTCAGCTAAAATGGGTCAGTGAAGTGTGATATGGTTGGGGCAGAGAGCAAACACGCTCAGAACAGTGAAGTGAGTCAGGACCAGGGTTGCCAGATAGTTGTAGATGTTTCTGACCTATGACATGTAAAGAAATGGCCAAAAATAGCCAAATGAGAAGATTATTCACAGAAGTAACTATTTTTTTTTTTTACTAGATGAAGTATCGTAAACCATCATTATTGATTTTTTTTTTTTCTATACTGCTATTGACCTTCATCTCAATTTTTCAGTTGCTTTTTATTGCAACTTTACTCAGGCCATCATCATAAAGTTGCGTTTTAAAAGCAGCTGGAAAATTAAGATGAAGGTAAATAATAGTGAAAGAGATTAATAGTAATGATTGTTTATGAATAATCGCAATACTGCAGTACACACCATGAATAAGAATCTATTGAAGATACTACTGCAACAGAGTCAAAATGACCAAAAATTTAGATATGGCCAAACCAAAATGTTTACAGCCAAATGCTTTTCAAAAAGGCCAGATTTGTCAAATTTGGCCATGAAGTGGCAACCCTGTTCAAAGCACTAGTGAGTTGACCTGACATCTATGGTAGCCAAGTAGAAAAAACCTGTCCTTTTGAGGGAGAGGAAGATAATTGCAGTTTCACAATGAATGAGGATCTAATTCTGGTTTGTCTCTTTTAAAACTAAGCCTACAGTTAAGAAAGCTGTTGGTGGTAGACACAAGTAATTTACTTGCAACCTGTTTAGGCACATCTCCAACTTCTTTAATGAAACAATGTGCGTAGTTATTGTTTATAGTTTTGAGAAGAGTCATTATCATTCAAAGAGTTTTTTGGACAATGGAAGTCATTCATTTTGTTTACCTCTGCAAATGAAGTTGGGAAAGGTATTCACTAGTGTCTGTCAACCTGTCCATCAGTCCACATGATATCTTCAAAAGTTCTCAACAAAATTTTGTGGAAAGGTTGGCCATAGGCTATGGAAATTAAATTTTGGGACGGTTCCACAAACAGTAAATCAAAAGGCTTGAGTTATATTTCAAGGGAAGTAATTCGATAATAGTACATTTACAATTCCCTTCCTTGTTTCCTAATACTTTTTTTTCAGAGTTTCTAGTTAGCTCACGCCATTGGTAGAGGAATGTGCTCTCTGAATTATTCATATTGTCCCAACAACGTTTCGGTTGATCCTTTCTACAACCTTCTTCAGGGGTACTGCCTGAATTGAAAGAGTGGGTCTAATTCTCCTGAAGTACAGAGCTAACAACATTATGGATCAAATTGTACTGCAGGTGTTGCTAAAAATAGAATTACTGATATCATAAGGGCTGTTAATTATCAGGGATGGAAATAGAGGGGGTATGCAGGTGTACAGAAAATACATACTTCTCAATGTCCACTATTTTAATTGAGACATTTATAAGTAGATATCCTCAGGGCCACCCTAGTAACGGCAATACAGGATGTCACCAGTCACTTCTCTCAACCCTGATGTACCCTCAATGATCCTAGATACAGCCACGCCGTAATTCCTAACATATTCATAACAAACAACCCCTTCTATTTAAATCAAATTAGCTTACAGGCCCTCTGTAATACCTTTGTGGATCCCATGTTGGCAATCATGGACGCTACAGGCCTGCAGGACCCAATGGTTGGGAACCACTGATTCATACCAAGTTCCTAATAAAACATTTCCATCACTGCTGATACCATCAATTTTCTTTTACTTGGCACTGTCTTCTGTTTTACACAACGGAGGGGGGGGGGAGTTATACTGTTAATAAACCTGGAGAAAGTCCTAGAATGGATTGTGGAAATAATATAAATAACAAAAAAAGGTGTAAGATTCTTTGAAAAGCTCTGAGGTGTGTAGTATTTTTTTTAAAAACTTTAGGCCCAACCAAGACTCAGTTTTAAGCAGAACGGTATGATTCAATCAAAACACTTCAATTTAAGTATCAAAATGAACAGGTCTGGTTAGTTGCTCGGTATTAACTCTCACATGACTAGCATGGGGATGATAAACTAAAAAATTGGATAAAGGGGTAATCAATGAATGAATTACTTCTCCAGCCTTTTGCAGGGCAGTGATCACAAACAGTCTAAATTTCTAAAAGGCAAGCATGAATGCTGCTGGACACGTCCTAAAGGATCATTTTAGCATAAATTTACATTGTAAATTGAACCCTACCCCCTAAAAAAAACTTACTTTGGTGGGGAATTTATAAAAAACAAAACATTTTTTTCTAGACCTAATAAGGAGAAGATGTTGAGATTATCAGCTCTCATTGGTGCAGCCTTTATACATGATACATACACAGACAGCCAGACCAACTAAAAAACCGAAGAAACCTATGGAAATAGTTTTAGTTGACAGTTTCTAATAGATAAAGAAAATGGGGCAAGATTTGCAGATGATATAAATTTGGGATATACCCACCTCTCTTTTCATTTTTTTTGTTCGACTGATTATAAACATGAAACAAGGATTGTCCAAAACAATATCAACAACACAAAGAAGGAATCCAATTTTCTAAGCAAAATTTGGAAATATTTCCAGTTTATCAAAACTTAGTAAGGCTCTTTCCTGAACATTTTGAATTCTTCAAATAGAATTCTATTGAAACACAGAATTAAAATGAAACTTTAAAGTCTAAAACATCCATCTTGTTTTCTCCTTAGTATATTTCTTTAACAACAAATATATTTCAGCTTATCAGGTTGTTATCCATGTCCACTCAACAATTGCATTCAGATATTACAAATTGGTTGGAAATTATTTAGAAGCATGATGACGATATGTTGCAGCCTTGGAATGACCATCAAAGCCATTGTAATCAAGAACAATGACATAATCTTCAGCACTTAATAAGCTCTGGTAATATCACTAGAGCAATATTGTTAGAGGTTCCCAGCTTGACCTTCCAGTGGTTTTCGCACTAGTCTAGGCCCTTGGGGTTACATTCCTCCAAGAACATGACCTTGAATGCTTAGTGGAAGTTTAGAGTTTGTGTGAGTAAACTTGGGTGTTAACTTTCATAGTGTTTCAATAGTGTTGGACTGTCGTATGGTTCAGACTTGTCTAACTGGGTGCAGAAAATGACATTAATATAGAGATATAAATCCCCTTGTAAATCATTTGTTCTATAGTTTGGCATAAATGATGAATTCTTGCTTTTTCTTTGACACTGAGAGATAGAGAAGTGGTTCCATAACTTTTTTCTCTTGGCTGCACTTTCAGAATAAAGATTTGCTCGTGTCACACTAAATTTTCCTTGATAAGAAAAAGATTTCTTAAAAAATAACCCAAAACCTCCAACCCGTGCTCAATTCATAATATAGGAAACAACTACATTGTAATATAATGGAGCACCTAGAAAGTATTAGACAATGCAGCTACATAAAAACAAGATTCATTCCCAAAATGAAGACAAGCATCTTATGTATGTAAACTTGTGTATAAGAACTGAGAGAGATGTGAGCTTTTTGTTGAGTAATTTCAGTCATATTATGTCTAATTTGAGACAAACTCATTGCCTTATCAACACAAAGAAGCCTTTTTCTTTCCTGACCTTTGATATTTTCTACTCCATTCAACATCCTTTCTCACAATGTCGTTTGGGACAAAGATAGAGTCATTTCTAATCAGTAAAAGAGAAAAAACAACTTTTAGGAGAATGGAGGCCTTCAGGAAGCAAAGTATTTACAGCCAAATAACATTGGATGCACCAGTTCTCTTACTAACACCGGTTAGGCTATGTCGAGCCTGGTCAGTACCTAGATGGACGACCAACTATGAATATCAGGTGCTGGGATCATGCAGAATAGAGAGCCTCCTGTGGTGATCCTGCAAATCCAACTGAGGAGACTGAACTCTACACTTCGCTCAATAATGCAAAAAACATTGGTCACATGACAGTTTCTTTGCCATGAACTGCCTCGTTACATTCCCCTTAATCTCATCTACAGTCTGAAATCTCCCTTTCAATGGGAGTTTAGCTTCGAGAAGAGCCAGAAGTTGCAGGGACTCAAATCTGGACAGAAAAGAGGCTGATAGACCTGGCTGTTGTGATGTTCTACTAAAAAAATCCTGCACAAAACATGAAGAATGAGCATTTTGATGCAACATTCACTGTACACAAGGTCATTCAATGGCATCTTCCAGCTGACTTAATAATCCCATTGGAGAGTATCTGTTTGCACATGCCCAGTTAGGTTCCCTCTTATTGCTTGCCTAGTTACATCGATGTTTTTGAAATATTAAAATGAATGGTACTTTCCCCAGATACATACAACCTGTTTCAAGCCATTTGGACCAATTGCTCCTCATTGGGCCCCTGCATCTAAGGGGTCCCTGCACAAGGGTATATTCTAGTCGTGTCAAATACACACGAACATTATGCAACATACACGTAACATCATATCGCAAGTTTTACAAAGAACAGCAACAATATCAATTTTCTTCTGAATTCTCAAAGATTCAACAGTGTTTGTATACACTGTTTATATTTTGGATTTTCTGTTACCTTACTTGAATGATCTTGATCAATTACAGAACAGTGTAAAAAGTTATTTCTCTGAAATTTTCAAGTGTACATTCCAATCGCTTTCCATTCTACCATAGAGATATTAAGTTTAATACCTCTCAGATTCTACAGAAATTGAGTGTTAAGCAGATGCCTGGCATAAAATGCTTCTAATTGGACTCCCGCAGCTCCTGAGGCTGGCTTAGCCAACACACCTTGTACAAGAAAAACTTGTATGGTCTTGAATCATTATCCCATTTACTAACAGAGTAAGAAGACCCAGGAGAAAGATATTTCTCACATCTCATCCCAGCTGCTCCCAAGTGGTTAAAAGATAAAACAGCAAAGTTTGGGAAATAATAATAAATAAATAACACATGGCGTCTTCTTGCTGAAGTAGACTTGTCCAACAACAGTTGCTGAATAGTCTACAACTGAACTGTACAGAAAGTGAAATTATATCTGGTGGGTGTTGTTCATTGGCAAAGTAAGTAAACAATAGTGAAGGTGGGGAGGGGGTGCAAAAGGGGATTTCTCAGCCAATCCTGTGTTTACAACAAGATACTGGTTGGCAAGTTATAATTAGTAACATAATTCTGAAACAGGGTTGTCATTTGGTATTTTTCAAGACCAAAATTGAGCAAATTTGGGACTGAACAAAGGTATTTGGTTCCCAAATTAAGATTTGGTACCAAAGAAAATTCTACAAAAGATATCCGTACCTCACATGAAGGAATCACCATAGCCTGTGTATGTACCAGAACTAATTATCAAAAAACATAGGTCTTTCATCTAAAATCATCTTAAGAAAAATACCAGCACAAGATTTGGGCATTGTTGGTCCAAAATGGCCATAGAGATCCCCATAAGATAGAAAGAAAAAAAGTTTTTAGATGGTGCCTAGTGACGTTCTCGTGCAAATTTTCAAAGGATAGCCCCAAAAATGTAACCAGAAGCTCCTGGGGATACACAGACAAGCTAAGAGAGAAGAATCGATAGCCCATTTGGCTTGTTACTTAGGCAAGCCATATTGGGGGCTAAAATGATTCAATAACAATCCCTTGCATACAGATGATATGATACATGAGACAAGAAATACATGAGAATAGATTTAAAATATGCGTATTTTAATGCATTTCTCCTGCAAGCTTAGTCAGATGATGGATTTCAAGTAATTTGATTATTTGGGCACTGAAAGTACTTAATTTGGTGAAAAAAACCATACAAATTTGGTCTTCTGCAGCAAAACCTTCTTCAGGAGGCCTCACAAATTGTTACTCTATCTCCCAAGTTTTACAAAACGTATGTGGAAATGCTTTACACTTGTAAGTGGGAGAAAAAGGCACCGACTGAGTGGAGTTAAAAATTATAAGCCAGTTTTGTCAAAATATATCTATATAATGAACAGGGTTATTTTTTTCTGTTCCTCTGTTCATAATAATGGACTCTTCACCATAAAGGTAAAGAATTTTGCTGATGAAAATATCTCCTACACACTTCTTAAAATAATGGAATCTCCCACTTAAATGATTTTCAGTAGTTTCTTTTCATGGATTTTATACCTTACACATAAGAAAATTGTATACCAGAGGTTCTGAACCGGGGGGGGGGGGTTATACCACCACCAAACATTCTTGGTTATTAATAAATATTATCAATAAAAAGTATTGATAACCTTTTAGCATGTTTATTGGAGTTACTTTAATCCTGTATGAACTGTACTCATTCATTCATTTCTTGTTGCTCACATCCAGGCCAGTTAGATAGTGGGGGTAGGGTTCTTGTGTTATTGAGAATAGTGTAGAGATCATTTTCCCACCTTAGGAGGATTAATGAGATTGCTACTGGTATTCCTGGACAATCACCCATCCCAGTATCAACCAGGCTCAATATTGCACAGCTTTGGCGATCATATGAAAACCAGTATATGAAATCTCATGTGGCAAGGAAATGGGTAATCTGTTTGATAAATAAGAACAATAGAGAATTGATCCCTGACTTTATGGCCATACCACATTTTGTGTAGTGAATATTGATTACCTCTATTATGCCTTTCAGAGTTACTCCCATCCACTCTATTATGAAAATATGTAGAATCTAGTCAAAACAATAGGGTTCAGTTTGATACCTAAAAGTGGGAATTGATCCCCCACTTTATGCCATCAGATCAGCAGGTTTGTAAGTATTACCTACAAGCATGTTTTTCAGACTCGCTTTCATCCTCTGTGAATTATGGATTTGTATGGAATCTACGATGGCTGGAAATTTGAGGGTCATTTTGAAACTCAAGGCCAGTCAGGAATTGATCCCCTGGCTTCTGTCAATACATCAACATGCTTAGTAATCAAATATTGATTACCTAGATGCATATTTTTCACAGTTATTTCCATCCTCTGTGGATTATGAAAATTATAAAAATTTATAGAATCTTCCAGCATTTCCCAGCAATGGATGAAATGACACATCTTTTAATCCAAACAAAATTACAAGTAGACATTAGCATTTCTTGCAGCTCTTACACTCATTGATTTAGTGGCCATTAGTGTCATTTTGTGTAGAAGCATGACAGACAGACTTGAAATGTCAGAATAAGTCACATGTAGAGATGAAGACAGAGATAATAGGACACAGAGAGAATAGGAAGAGGAAAAATAACTTGGAACACTTTCTAAACAGGTCTGGTTAGTTATTCAATGGAAACCGTCATGTGACCAACATCTTGATAGTATGCTGTATTGGGGGTGATCAATTGAAAAATTAGAAAAAAGGGGGGATCAATGAATAAGTTACTTCTTTCACTCTTTGTGACCAACATCTTCTGATAGTATGCTGTACTGGGGGGTGATCAATTAAAAAATTAGAAAAAAGGGGTGATCAATGAATTACTTCTCTCACCCTTTGTCGAGCAGTAATCACTGGAGTGTCTGAATTTTCCCAAAACAAGCTGACCCAAACTAAGAGATCAATTTAGCATAAAGTTAAATTGCAAATTGAACCCCCACTCGACTACATTCCTATTTAGGGGAATAATGTTTTTAAAAAAGAAGTTTTTTTCAAGACATCTGTTCAAATTTTCAGCCCTCTAGCTACATTGGTACAGTCATAACATGTGATATATATATAGCCAGCCAGCTGAATCAACTTGAAAACTGAAGAAACCTATGTTTGACAGTTTTGTTAGAAAGTTTCTAATATAAAACAAAAATATAAAATGATATAAAAACTGCAGAAAGTAACAGAATCATTTGTCATAACAATTGTCAACAAATAATGCCGTTTTAACAATTCCCAGGAACTAATATCAATTGACATAAGAAATGAGATCACTCTAACATCTTCCCCCCTCAACTGCCAAAATGAATGGGGGAGAACCCATAGCTGACAACATATTCCAATCTATCATTCTTTTTCTATTTATAAGGGAACCATCACCAGCTTTTTGTCGGTTACAAAAAACCACCTTTCAAAGTGTGAAGGTGAGTGTGACAAGAGTGATGAAGCACTGAATAGGACACCATATGCGAAAGGTCCTGACAAGTATGTCTGAAAATGTCAGAGCAAAAACTGCAAATGCTTTCAGAACACAACCTGCATTATAACAGCATTAGAGAACTCTACGGGGGTGGATTGTGCAAATGGCTACTCTAGAAGGAAGGATATTGAAATGATCAGAGATAGATGTAAATTTTTACAATAGCTAAAAGGATTCATTTTAATGGACATGAAAAAAAAAAGATCCCTCACTTTTTCAACATAATTTTTTTTATTAATCAAACATTTATTAGTTTGTTTTCTAGATAATAGAAATGTATAGAATCTATAGCCACAGAATGAGGGATCATTTTGAGATTAGTAAAAAAACTGATCTCCCATTCTATGCTATCACAACACTTGTTCGATAATATTTGATTAAAGTGAATTCTTTCTGAGTCGTATTTGTCGTATCTGAACTGTAGAAATACTTATAGAATTTTCTAAGGCCAAAACACGAGGGGTCAGCTTCCTAGATAGATATAGACAATAAGAAATCAATCCCTCCCCTCTACGTATATGTTCGAATCCCCCCCACCCCGGAAACCTTATCTCACATTACTAGTATATTTCAACAGATAAGACCTCCTTCGAAAAGATGGGACTCCATTTTCAGTCAAAATTTCATGGTTTTAGCACAACGCTCAGTAGATATATGAGTATCTGGCCCATAAGATTCTTAGGGTGTTTTTTAATTTCTTTTTTAGGTTGTTTTTTTGATACTTTAAGACTTCAACGCCTGTCAAACACGGATAGAACACTCACAGAAAAACAAAAACTAATTTATAATCATTTGAATATATGTCACCAACAGATGTGATATAGATAATAAGAAATTGATCCCTCACAAGGTCCCCATTGAGAATGGCTGCCTGACCACCAATTTAATTTCCAGTAAGACAAAATTTTTCTTATCCTCTAGGGGTAAATAGTTAACATATTTGAGTACATGAAAAACTGGTTTTCCTTCCTGTTCTAGAATGGCTCAGAAATTCATTTTGCACTTGAAATTCTACAATTCAATGAATTAATTCTCAAGTTAGATTAAAAGAACTACATTTCCTAAAAGCTTCCTGTTGACACAAGGGTCTACTTTAGGCATGTCTCTGGATTAATCCAGAAGATCATTGAGGTACGATGCTGGATTCTTCACGACGTTACTAAGAGGAAAGGAAATTACTTGGTGGTGCTCATTTACTCTCCAAATTGACAAGGAAAATTAGCACACAAAATTCCAGCCAAGGCTGCAGGAGATCAAGTCACACTGTTGCTCCTGGAAGAGGCATGAATCCTTATATCCATGTGCTGAAGGGTTAGAATGTTATTTAGTTTAAAATATAGTTTTAACTTTTCATACCAAAACCTGACATTTATCATGGTTTAAACACTTTCTCTCGAAAATTCAATAACAAAATCCACATATGTAATACACAATGTGTGTGTGCATGTATATATACATATACATACATATATATATATATATATATATATATATATATATGTATGTATGTATGTATGTATGTACGTATATATATATATATATATATATATATATATCATCAAGAAATGGATATACAGTTCAACAGAAATAATTATAAATTGTAACATAATATATTGAAACTATTTGAAATGATCTGTTATTACACAGTGAATGTATCATTTGTCCTAGACAATGTTGATAGAATAAACAATTAAAGAAAATGGGGATTTTGTAGGAATTGAACCTATGACCAATAGGGTAGCTGTTTCAGCGTTTCTCTAACCATTGAATTGAACAGCCACTGGTAATGCAAAGACCCAAATAACTGCTCCAACTCCAGATTCTCATTTTTGTTTATTTACTCTCTTTCTCTCTCTCTCTCTCTCTATATATATATATATACATATATATATATATGTACATATACACATATACATGTATAAGAAATGGACATATTAGGTCTGACAGAATGAATTATAAATTGCTTTACATTGTACAGACACTTATTTGAAATGATCACCCGTCGTTACACGGTTAATACATTCAGATAATGTTGTCTAAATTAAGTGATATATTAACCGTGTTAACAGCAGGAGATAGTTTCAAATAAGTTTCTCTATAATGTAACAAAATTTATAATTCATATATATACACACACACACACATATATATATATATATATATATATATATATATATATATATATATATATATATATATATATATATATATATATATATATATATATATATATATATACAGTCTGTGGGGAGGGGGTTTGAACTTTTCAGTATCTGCATAAGATCCTAGGCAGAAGTGGCAGAGAGAGCACTTCAATCATAAGCAGGAGTGCCAATCCATACGTCATTTTTATGGCTGCTATGCTCGTAAATAAAGTATAATAATGGCAGATGCCTTAGAAAATTATCAGAAAACCAATACCTGCTGGTAGATACCATGGTGAATATCTATTAAGGGTCAACTGGCACAAATTTACAATGGTGGAGCACTCAGAGAGGATCAATATTTTAGAAAATAGCTAGTTTATCATTACTTCAGTGGCAGCACTACGTCTGACTGTGCCCCCCCCCACCCACCTGCAATTTTTTTAGAAGATTTTTTGGATCATTTTTTTTTCGTTTTCAGAACTTCGGTACACAGTTTTGGAGTCTGCGGGTTACACATGTTGCCTTTAAGGAAGACACTCTTTCCTTAAGTGTTATCAAGCGACTTGACTGAATCATATTATGAGACAGTTGCCCTTTTGATAGAAAGAAATGCAAAAATTTTGGCAATATCTGTACCTTGCATACAGGAATCACCATAGGCCATACATGTACCAGAACTAATTGCCTAAAAGAAATTATCTAAATAAAATAGATCTTTTATCTGAAATTATCTTTAGAAAATTACCAGATATGGATATTAATGGTCCAAAATGATCATTAAGACCCATAATAGCACTTGAAAAAAAAAAAAAAAAAAAAAAATGTATTTAGATGGTGTCTAGTGGTGTACTTATGCAAATTTTCATGATTGTAGCCCCAAAAATGAAAACCAACATTCCTCAGCAAACTGAGAAGAATTTGTTGGTTGCTTGCTTGCTTAGGTGGACCATTTGAGAGGCTATGGAGATTAGATTAGAGATAAAAAATTCTTGAGACTTGAATAAGTGAAACGTGAAATCAGGTTTAGATTTGTGGTAACTTGCGCCAGATAAATCTTGGTAAACATTTGGCAGATTGTCTGTCATATGCTATAGCTGAGGAGCCAAAACATTATGACCACATGTCAAATAAGATGTTGATCCTCCATGTACATGCTAAATACCTTTTACCCAATTAGCCATGGACTTCACATGCCTCTAAAGGTTTCCAGTATGAAACCAGGAAGTTCACAGCAGGTTCTTCAACTGCAACAGAGTGAAATCTTCTTCATATTCTTGAAACTATTCCTGCACAACTTGTGAAATGTGGCAAGGGACATTGTCATGCTGAAAGATACCACTGCCATCATAAGAGACTGTTGCTATGAAGGGATGTACCTAATCTTTAATGATGCTGAGGTAAGTGGTATGTGACAAAGTACCAGTCACGTGAGTGATAAGACCCAATGTTTTCAAGAACATAGCTCAAACCATCAAGGTCTCACCCAACTTGTTGTTTTCCCACAATGCATCTGATGTCATCACTTCCCACAATGACGATGCAAATGTACACTGCAATTCACTTATTCAGAAGAAGGCAAGACTTATTGGACAGGACGACCTTCTTCCAATGGTACATGGTCTATTTCCGACTAACACCAGCCTACTGAACATGCTTTTGCCAATGAACATTAGTTAGAATGGATACTCTGACTGGCTTATGGCTATCCAGCCCACAATAAGGATCAAGGTAGTGTTGTGAGGAGAACCTCTATTCAGTTCTCACATCAATAAGTCTTGGCCATGCAATACGTTGTAAGCAGTTGATGACTTTTTACTCTTTGGTCCCCAGTCGATAGATACGTGCTTCAACTGAAAGAGAGCATTCCACAAACTGCAGTTTGGAAATGCTCTAACCAAGTCTTCTTGCTATAACTTATTTGGCTTTTAGTTGATTACTCAGATCTTTCTTGGCTATATATACAACATTCAACACATCAAAATCAAGTACTTGTGGCCAGCTTACCTGCTTACTGATGCAGAAATATTAAGTTATTATGAGACTTTAGGTATCATTCTTGCAATGTTGCTGGTCATGATGTTCTGGCTCACTTAGGTATACAAAAGCAGACACTCAGAAAAGCTCAATCGTAATGAGGATAAAAAATACTAAATTCTCTTGAATCCAAACAAGTAATCACCTTCTTCCTTGGTATCAGCTCCAGAGGCCTGGACAACATAAACTGGCTTTGTTTCCATCAACTGTACGACAGTTTCATCAGCAATCCTACCGATTGTTTATTTCTGATTGCCTTGATTAGAAATGATGAAAATTGAACATTTACCAATATCTCAAAGCCTTTGCCAAAGACCGTTTTCAAAGTAAACATTACAGCCATTGTAATACCAGCATCTCAAAGGGTAGAGTAATAAACATATAATTGATAAATAAAAGAATATAAGAGGATGCATCCATAAGTTCGCAGACTGACATCAAGTTATTAGCTGAATTTTCATCTGAAATTTTCACTGAATAATCTTTGATCTACAGGATTAGTATTCACCACTGAATCAAGTGCATTGACAAGGAAAGTGGTTCTGTTCAAGAATACATATTTGTTGAGTAAGTTAATGACCTTTTTTTATGGTTATGCAACAGACTTATTGATGTACCTAATTGTATGTATGTATGTATGTATGTGTGTGTGTGTATGTACATGTTTGATCTTCAATACTCCTGAAACAGAGCTATGGTAAAATAGCTAATGAACTCTATAATAAAGAATAAAATTACCAAGATAAAACTCAAACAGAAATAGATTACATGAACCAAGATCCTGAAATTAAATGATAAAATGCTTATAAAATAATATTGATCAGATCAAAAATGACTTGTATGGCAGTTAATGAATACTCTGAGACAATATATAAAAATTCATTTTCAAAAAAATTTTCTTCCAGCATCATGAAATGAAAAGTTGATGAAAAATAACAAATGGAAGGTGAAGAGAAAAAACTTGAGAGAAAAGAAAATGTTACTTGTCAAAAAATGTTATAATCATGTTACCAGAAAATCAGTGATGTAAATGTACATAACTTGACAAACTACAACAGAAAAGGGTTTTATAAAACTTTTTCTGAACACCAATTCAGAGACTCAAATCTAGACCAAAAATTAGATAAATTTATAAATGAATCTTCATAGCATGCGCATGTACCAGAACTAATTATCTAAAAAAAATACCAGCATAAGATTAGGGCATTGTTAGTTAGTCCAAAATGACCATAGAGACCGAAAATAGTACTTCGGGGAAGAGAGAAGAATCTGTAACCCACTTAGTTGTTTGGTCGGGCGGGCCATTTGTGGGGCAACGGTGATTCGAAATAGGACCCCCTCCCAATCAAGACTGTGGTTAAGTTCATGGAAACCCAAACTTTAACTGAAACAACATTAAGTGAAACGAACAACCTTGGCACTAAGGCTGATCGCGCACACAGCAGATAAGTAGAAGTCATAAGAAATACGAGTCCTGTCATAAAAATATTCATTGTTAAAACTTATTACTTCCCCTCACTATTTGCCTTGCTACTTACTAAGGTTCCCCTACTCATCTTAGTCAGTCAACAACAACTAGTAGGTGTTTCCATGGCAACAAGAAGTAGCGAAATGTAATTTCTTGTAATATACTTATTTTATAACCAACTTATGACTATTCAGAAAAATGACTTGTATCATAGTATATCTATAATTTTTTTTCAATGATGTCAAAATAAAACAATGTTAATCAGGGAGTTCCTATATATGTATGCCTGCACCTTTACCAGACGAGCCACAGCGAAATCTCACTAAGTTTACAACTAAGAATTGGATTTCCTACTACGAGAAATTTTGACTATAAAATGGTGAGATGGTGGCTATTTTGACCAATAAGTTTTTTTCTAGCGCTTTGTGCACCCACAATGACCGTGACATTTAGATTGATTTGTTCAGGTAAGGAGTGAGTAATTGTACTCAGAAACAAGCAGGTAAGCTAGTACAGAGGAAGTTTTCATTATAATCATGGATAATGTTATGAAAAATTAGTCGGCCCCGAACATTTTTCAATCTATTTCAAAAAGCCAATGAACTACATATAAATTCTTTAGTTGTTGATAACATAATGAATTTACAATAATGAATGTATATTGTTCCAATTTTTAAATATTTTGCTTAATGTTATCGGCCGGTTATTTATATCTACAAGCCCTTGTCCAAAATTGATAATAAACGATTCCCTCTATACAGGTGTGTGTGTGTGTGTGTGAGTGTATATGAATATATATATATATATATATATATATATATATATATATATATTATATACATGAGGCTACAAACCATTAGTTTTTCTGTGCAACTAGTATTCTTAATGATGATTTAAGTTGGTTTGCATGCAGTCCGAGATTAAAACCGACACAAACCGATTTAATATTCGCATGGGTGAACACTCAATAGAAGTGACACGAAAAACAAGCTATGTCTGTTGTTATACTTATTGATCCCTCATCATCAAATACGTTTTTTGAGAAACCTACCTAAGTAAGCCCTGTGTTCAAAAAATCGAATTATGTATAGTATAAAATAACATCCATATACAATACGTTATAATAATACCTTATACCAAATAATAAAGTATATACAATTTGACATAAGCTATAAATTAAAATCATAGCTGGAAGGGGTATCAATACTGCTGGGGAGCCATTTTGATAAGACTGTTTTGTTTTTGAATCCTCTAAATGGTTACATAGTAAACAAGTGGTGATCTCAACAAGAAAAATTCATACTTAGTACCATGATATCTAATTATGTGTAAACCAAACAAATACTGAAGAAAATTACATTAATAGATATTAGAAAATGAGTGACGAAAATGTCATTAATTTTAAAAAAAAAAGATTTTTTTATATAATTGTATTTTTAGAGTTTAAAACTGTTAAGCTTTCTTTAGACTATATATATATATATATATATATATATATATATATATATATATATATATATGTAAGAAAAGGACATATTTGGTCTGACAGAATAAATCATAAATTGTGTTATACTATGTAGAAACTTATTTGAGATGATCTCCCATCATTATATGGTTAATACATCACTCATCCTAGACAATGTAAAATAGAATAAATGATAAAAAGAAAATAGGGCTGCTGCAGGCATCGAACCTGCCATTGATAGGGTAGCTGCTTCATAGCGATGCTCTTACCATTGAGCTAAACAGCTGTCGATAATGCAAAGGCCCAAATAACATTTTTAACATCAAATTCATTTAATCTCGGTCTATTTGTCTCTTCCAACGCATTAATTATGTACTATGTTTATAGAATTGTTTAATTGTTAATTCTATTTTACATTGCCTATGGTGAGTGATATAATAACCATGTAATGATGGGGGTTCATCTCAAACAGCAATTTATAATTTATTCCGTTGGACAAAATATGTCCGTTTTTTGATACATCAATATAATATAACCCAATTCATAATATATATATATATATATATATATATATACACAAACCCAATATCTTATTTTATCAAATATCTAAAAACTTCCAACAAGTGTGGCTTTTCCTTACTTTTTGCTTCTTTTCTGAAATTCACTGGACCCTTTTGTCGAAATCAAGTATTCTTCTATTTTTTGGGGGGAGTGAAAATTTTTCGATGAGAGCACATATACTACACTTTCATCGTATTTACTCGCTTCCCCACAAGAGTAAGATGTGACATAAGGTTATTTTCAATGATGGTTTCTAGTTACAGGAAAGCTGCAAAAAAATTGCCCCAGTCCCGCATAACTAGTGTTGCAAGGGTGTCAAGGCAAGCCCAACCCATCCTTTTTAGTGCAATGGAACAACTGCCCCAGAGCATACTGTTCCCCCGAGCCTATCTTTTGATAGAGTTATCTTTTGAGGCCACAGGACAAACCTTAGGTCTCTTGCGTTAGACCAAGCCTCATTGAGTCATCATTGGTCATGTCATTGCACCAGCACGAAGCCAAAGCATGTACAGCAAACGGATACTGATCTAAGGCAGGAGGCCAGGGTGCAACACTTTGATCTGAGGTAAAGGCACTGATACTCTGATTCTCCTTTCATCTAACTTCAACTTTCCTGTTCCCATGCAAGTCATGTAGGTCAATAGTTAGTGTACAAACAAATTGTCAAAAAGTTTTCTTCTTAAGTATTCACAGACTGATGCTTAACCATTATTATCAAGATCCAAGACCTTTATGGCTAGGATCAAAAACAGTGATTATTGAATTGTTATAATAAACATACACATATGTGAGTATATCAACTGAAAACCAGCCCAGAGGGTGAGATCTTCAGTTAGTTCTAGCAAAGAGTATAAATGGGAGCTAAAAACTGTTTTTTAGGGATACTTTAATTCAATAACACAGGCAACAATGCATTGTTTCAGCAAATTGGAGGTCACATACAAATAAGCAGACTCGTAGTAGATAGATAGATAAATAGATAGATGGATGGATAAATAGATAGATAGATAAATTGATAGATAGATTGGATCATGGTCATTGGTTAAGCACACAGATTTATTATTCAATTGCAAATCATCTATAGATAAACAGAATCAGACTTTTAGTCTTATACAGAAATAAACAGAAAAAATGATCATTACTATTGAAATGAGTGCAAATGCAGAACACCATAATTTTTTTCTCCAAGAACTCCAAAATATTCAAAAATTCCACTTGGTCCATTGAGTATGCATACCAAATTTGGTTGGTTCTCTATAGCGAGACATACAAACTCACACATAGACAACACCAAATTTTATATATATATATATATATATATATATATATATATATATATATATATATATATATATATACATATGTGTGTGTGTGTGTGTGTGTGTATGTATGTATTATTATAACCAGATACAGGATACAACTTGAGAAAGACAGAAAACTCACCAATTGAAAAACAAGGATCAAAATAACAAAGATGAGGATACTTATCTAAATGATTCATCATTGACTAAGGTTTTTCAGGCACAACAAAAGTAACATTATTAGTTGTAAACATGTCAAATCAGGTGATAAATTAACAGTCAACACCAACTGGTTGTATAGGTTGATAAGTCAAATAGGTGAAGTTATGACATCGTGGGAAGTAAATATCAAAACTACTAACAACGTAGTGATAGATGTCATAGCCTGTCTATTTCTTAGATAAACCACTGTTATTATTATTTTATTTGTGCAGCTTTGATCCCTATTCACCTCAGAATTCTTCAGTCCTTGAGGAAGCAGTGTGGATTAGAAATAAAGAATGAGCCTCTGGTAAGATTTGAAATCACATCCCTTATTCCAAGGTCTTATCAGTTAGACCACAACTTTCATCAGTGAGCATAATTCAAATTAACAGCACATAGCCATATTCTTTACTTTCCTAATTACTACGGTAAGCCACCTCATCGTTTTGTTTATTTACATTAGTATTGACGTTGGATTTACAGTGCTTCGAATTTGGATAACTTGAAAAGCTTCAAGTTTTGAAAAATAAATCAAAAGTAAGAAAATTTAAGAATGATTGATTATTCAACTAGTCACATTTTGTAAACATAAATTATTTTGAATTTTTCGATGGGAAATCAACAAATTTCCAATTAAATATAAATTAGATTAGAAAAAATTACTTGAACTATTAGCAAGCAGAGAAATGGGAAGACAAAAAGAAGGGATGAAAGAGAAGATGAAGATAAAGAAAAAGAAATGGAAGAAAAGCGGGAAAAAAGAAAAGGAATAGAAAAAGAAAAAGTAAAAAGAGAAAGAAAGAGAAAATGAAACAAGAAAAAAGAAAAAAATGAAAAAATATCAGATCTTAGAAAAAAGTGTTTGTTTTTTTAAACAGAGACTAGACATATCAAATAAAGGTAAATTAAGCAATTTTACAATTAATTTATGCTTCTAGATAGGAATAGTTTCAACATACCCCACCCCAATAATGGTAAAAAAAAATAAAACAACATAAATAATTAAATAAACAAATGAAAACAATGAATTTAGAGCCAAGTTTGATTCAAGTTTGTTACAAAAATATTACAATATATTTTTCAACAGTTGGGGTATTTTCTCAAAAATGAGATGACAGTCCCTCCTCAATGTCATTGGGCAACCATCAAAAGCGGCCTGGGTACAGAGGATCCATTCCCCAGACTTCACCTCCCCATTGCACTGACAATTTATGACCTCTGACCTCTGATCTATGTGGCATAAGTATTTTTTGACAATAACCTACATAAAAGAAGACCTGGCGTCGTATTTACATCAACTGGGGAAATGACAAATCCAAGACTGAGCTACTAAGAACATTGAATAAAGTTCGTGAGCCAATTTCTTGGTTAGCGAGCTCGTTTTGTAAATAAAACCATTAATGCTATTGCTGTAATCACAGTGTAGAGAGTTTGGTCCTGACTGGGTGCCCAATATTAATGGCCTTTTGGCAGGATAAACTGGTTTATTTTGTCTGAATTCCTGAGATGAATAATTAGCATTATCATATAACACTGATTTACTCGGCCTAGAGTCCACATCATCTTGGTCATTATACTCGTGACGTTTCAGTCGTTGTACCTTCCGGGCTTCATCAGGTGTCTGTCGTAGTTGGTATTGGTAACCTTCTAGGTAGAAATTTCGAAACGAACCCTTTCACTGATCAAGAAATAAAGGACATTAAGCTTAAGACATAAAAATTTAACCACCTGATAACACTAACGGGTTCAGTTCGAAATTCAATTTTCAGAAGATTAACCAATTAAGATAGGCACCTGGAGGACAGAAGATACAATGGCAGAAATGTTTTGACTAAAACAACCATGATGAGGACACCAGTTTGAGTTAATCAATGATAAACTAGCTTATGTTATCCCCAGCTTCGAATTAAAGCACAACACAAAATTTAAAAAAATGAAATAAGGTATGCTATGAATGATGAGTAATTTAACTATTTTGCGGGTAATTAAATTATTAATTAATCAGCAAAAATATAGAAGGAGAGCGGGTGTAATAATTGCCCCAAGTTGTACAAAAAAGACGAAAAGGTCTCAACAATTAAATTATCCTAACGAAGACAATCCCAAATCCCATTATTATAGTATAAGGGAGAGGCTCAAACAGGTGGGCTTTCCTTCTTTTTTTTTCAATTTTATTCAAAATTCTTACGAGTAAACAAAAATAAGTACACAGTAAACATCTTAGTTTTGTTGTATGGCAATTCTAGCTCACTTAAAAGACCGAATTTCACATGAATTAACATAGAATTATCTTAATGTTCCAGACTATTTTTTGTACACACCTGTCCCCAAAGGTGTGTGTTTTTTAAACAAAAAAACTAACAACCATCGTGTATATATCCGTTGCACTTGGCTTCAAAAAATCTCTCATGAAATCAAAACGCACAATCATGCAGGATAAATAATGGTTAATTAAATAAATAAAAACATTTTCTATTTCTAAAGGGAAAACAGACATTATTGAGTGTTTCTTCAATTGAGATCGTACCTTGTGCCAGGTGTACAGATGACTAAGCCTTTAATTAATCTCGACCCCAAAAGATCTTTACTTAATAGTCTTACTACGAGAGATATTTCATTATTTCAATTTTGAAGTAGGTTTTGCTACATGAGTTGGGCTTTAAAAAGAATTCAACCTATTACAGGTAGAGGGTTTTTTTTCTTACAAAAGGAAAAAATCTGTCTGGACGACAAGCGAACATTATCAACTAATTAATTAAGTAGATAACATTAGAATAAATTCCCATAGACAAAAAGATTTCTTTCAGTTTCAATTTAATAAATAAGGTGTTTCATGAGAAACTTTTGTCAGCATTATTTCTTTTTCTTTTAAAAAAGGGTAAAAACTTGGTGTTTTTTCACTCGACCGACAATTTCGAAATGAACATACCAAATAAAAACCAGTTTGAATGAAATATATATTGCTTCTTCTTCTTTAGACTAGTTAGTTACTAAATTACTTGGACTTCACTTATTTTCGGTTCATTTTTCAAAGAAGAAATCGTGGTCATTTTTCAGAAGTTTTGATTTTTTGGATTTTATGGTCATTCACTACTAGTAAGGTTTCATGAATCATTTGTTCGCTCCTTCTTATCCATTTAATAATAATCAAATCAAAGGGATTTTTATGCGACAAAAGGAAAAAATAGATGAAAGTAAACTTATTTGTTTATTTTAACTGTTAGTGTTTAGATTAGTGTTTTGGTTTATTTTTACAGTATTGCGAAAAGTGAAGCAATTTCATTATATGAGTCTGTAAAACAAAACAGTTCAACATTAAATGAATAAATAAATACAAACCTCTTTATTGTGTTGTTTCAAATGGTCCACCTTGGTTATACGATCACATTGTTCCTTATCTTCACATGGACAATTATAATGGATTTTTCGGAAACTTCCAGGAATTGTCAATGATAACACAACCAAAAGATGAAGAAGTCCAAACTTGAAAGAAATCAACATTATCACCAATTTAATTATTAATTTCTTCCTTCGTTTTCAAACTTGATTAAACTTTTTTTTTTTTAACAATCTTTATATTCACAGTTTACTTTCTCTTTGTCGCCTCTCGCACTTGTGGCTTGTTTTTTTTGTCTCTATCAATTAAACCAATAAGGAAATGAAATTAAAACCATCGTAGTTGTTGTAGGTTGACGGGTTATTGCCTGGGTAGGTAAGTATAAGTAAGTAAAAAGCGATTTTCTGCTCTCTTTCTTTCTTTCTTTCTTTTTCACTTCCCACTCGTCGAAGTTGAAACTAGAGAGGAGAAAAATATCAAAATAGGTGTCCACGTTTGGCAAATGGTTTCGTATGTACCCTCGTCGATGATTTACGGGATTCAATTTAGTTATTTTAAAAACCTTTTCAGTGTTTAAATGAAGACGAAAGCGTTCTGTGTTGTCGAGGAAAAAGCCACGTTTTTATGATTGGATTCTTTTGTGGTGTGACGGACACGATCGCCATACTATTTGTGACGCAGAAGGGTTACCAGATGGTTGGAGACATTTCTGGCTAAAAACACAATAAATGGCCAAAAATAGCCAAATCCTGAATTAGTTTATAACAGTATTTTCTAAACTGATAAATGATTTTCACCGGAGTCAAGAGTCAACTGAATTATTTTGTGGGTGAATGGAACTTCACATGAAATGATGAAAAAAGCATAAGGAAAGTCTTAGATGAATTAGATGTATTAAGTAATAATAAAGACTTGAAAGTGAATGACGCTAAAATAGTTTCAGAAAAAACTGGTTTATAGGACATTGAAATACTGCAGTACACAACAAAAATGAGAATTTATTAGAAATACTACCGGAACAATGTTAACTTCTGTGTTCCGTACGAATGGGAGGAACTAGGGGTCTAATTTAGCATTACAAACATTGGAAATAGAACACTCCACATAACCTTAAAATATTGACTTTTTTTTCTAATTGGCAAATTTCTTGATGAAACGAAGGTTTTAATGGATGGATGGGAAACACAATTAATTACTCGCCAAAAATTTGTAAAAAAATTTTTCCGAATAAGATATTCAAAGGAAATGAAAAGAGTCCAAAAATGGTCAAAATTAATTATGGCCAAAGCAAAAAATTCATGGCCAAAAGCTTTTCAAAAAGACAACATTTGGCCATAATATGGCCCAAATGGCAACCCTGTAATGTGACGTCATAACAATCAGTGATTAACGTCCCGACCCACACATAAATCCTTTTCTTTTTTGCTACTGGGTCAACTTACCTAATTTGAAAAAGCGAATTGATAATAATAGACGAATTAAAAAAAATAACGTTGGGTAAGATTGACTAATTTTACCACGTCTAGACATTTGCTCTTTCTTTTATTTAAAACAACGTTACACTCATAAGAGAGATGTTTATTTGACTTGAAAGCTCGGACTATATTATGTACCAACGAAGTACTAACTTACGTACCAACAGGTGGGCGCTTGCCGTAGTCAGTCTCGCTATTGTACACTAGTATAAAGATGTCGATAAGTAACACTGGCTACTACTTCAGCAGTCCCTGCTTGGACTCCACGTATGATATTACTTACTCGTTCCGATTGCGATATGTGAATTATCAGACTCGGAGAGACGACGAGCACCCGAAGTGGCGTCACACACTTCACTCGGCGCTATTTTACCCGTAGCTGGGGGGGGGGAGATAGATTCATGCCTTTCACAAGGGCATTAATGCTAAGTGAATACAAATTGGAACTCAGCTCGATGAGTCTATTTACTGTACCATTACCAGCTCTCTCATCCGCACCCTACTCTCTGGGTGGGCATTTTGCGGTCTCCGATCATTCTGATTGGTAAGCTACTCCAGGGTGTGTCTAAATTGAAAAAATTGAGCAAGGGGTCCCAAATGAAATAAAAAATTCTAAGCTTAATTCATTATTACTTTGGATTATTTGTTTCTTGTTCGTAAAATAACTTCACCTAGATATCTAAAAGAGAAAATAAGTCCTGCTTTGCCCGAACAAGGGCAGGGTCCGGATCCACACTCTTACACTAGAAAAGATCGTAAGCTCGGGTAGTAAGTTTGATTCTAATCAATGCTCCACAAGAATGGCTCTGTGCTAGACCAAAGTAAGCAAAGTAAATATCAATTTACCAAGTCAGTTTGATACTCACTGGGTGACTCCCTATCACAGTGGTTCTCAAACATTTCTTGCCCAGGCACTTGTTTCACTATATTTCAGAGTGTGATTCCCCCATTCCAAAATTATCTGACTTGAAACATGCATTCCTGTATTCAGCTCATAGAAAGATCTGTGATCTCAATCCCCCACCCTGAAACTCTGAGATCCCCCCCACCAATTGGGAAATACCCCTCCAGGCAGAGAACCTCTGCATTATGGTGTCCTTGTATCAAACTAAGCCGAACTTGGGAAATAACTGTTAATGCCAACAATAGCTATAGCTTGATGGTTAGTGAGGGCATTTTATAGATCATTTGCTAAGTTGGTGAGGTCATACTGAATGAATCACTATTGTTTTAGAAAATGACCTGGGGTGCATAACATAGCTTGATGGCCACCAACCTCTTCTCACTGACAAGTATTGTGAATTTGATCCCCACTCGGTGCCTCATTACTGTAGCTTTGTTAACCATAGTATGTAGGAACATCAATAAGACTGTACCCTAAGGATGAAGAAAGCATTTATGTTATGCAACAATTTTTTTTTTTTCATCATAATCTTCTTCATCATCAATGTACTTAATTCAGTGGTGAATATTAATCACATAGATTAAACCTTATACAGTGAAAATTTCAGATCAAAATCTAGCTGAAAAGTTCATATCAGATTATGGACTTATTAACCCACCCTCAGAAATACAAAGGTCGCCTTACTGTAGAATAATTGTCAGCAAGCTAGCTCTGTAGACCATTACAACTGTAGGGAGTTTGATCTTCACTGGGTGCTCCCCTTGTGCCAGACGAAACTAAACCTAATGACTATTTTTAACAAGTTGAATATTTTTGGAAAGATGGTTGAAATGTAACAAAAGTTCATAAAAGCAAAGATAGGCAATTTTCCTTGTAAACAAATATCAAACAATGCTGCTAAACAACTTTAACCTCAAGAGATTTTTTTTTACCACGAAACAATTATCTTACCACCCAGTAAAAAGCTGTTACACCCATTGTCAATCTTGACAGAACCCAGCCAGTCATTTTCTGCTAGAAATGCAAGATATTAACTTTGAAGACATGCTTAGAACATAGAAAGGGTACATTTTGGCCCCTTTCAAAGAACAATTTGTTATAACCCCCTCCCGGTGGGTCTTAGTCTTAGTGAAAAAATAGCATCTTCTTTATTTTCATATTTTTATCCTAATTCATGAGAAGTCAGTTCATCCTTTCATAGATGACATCCTACCAGATAAACAATAGAATGTATTCACATTTGGTGCGGGTTTTTACCAAATTGGTTTTTGAAAATCAACCCCATATGTTGTTGTTTTTATTTGTTTTTGTGTTTGTTTTTTATTTGGGGGGGATGAGGAGTAATTTTCTATGCAAATTCATAAAGTTGACACATTTTTGTGCCTACTTTTTCAGCTGAATCTGTCGGGTACTGATGAAGAACTGCTTGATTTCAAAGCCAGCAGGAACTTTGTATTTTTCATAGAGAGAAGGGGAGAGTAAGACAGTTGTATCAGCTCTTGCTAACAGCGGGTAATTTGGTATTGTTTATAGGGAGGGGCTGAGTGTAAGAGGAGGAATATATTTTCTATTTGAGTGTATCTTTCTGAGTTGAAAATATTACTTTTTATAAACAATTGAACTCTGTTTGATTTCCTTCTAGTTTATTTTATTTTATTTTTTTTGATAGCAATTCACCCCGTCTGTTGGTTGGTATTCAGTTAGGTGAGAGAGAGAGAGAGAAAGAGAGAGAGAGAGAGAGAGAGAGAGAGAGAGATAGAGAGAGAGAGAGAGAGCATTAAAGTAGAAGTAATAGGTCAGTCTTATAGTATTTATTGACAGATTCAAATTAAGGTCATTACTGACAGAGCTGTATGACAACCTGAAAAAAATCTAAAATTGTGTCTAGATTAATAAATAGTGCACCAAGATTGTTTTTTTTAGAAACTCTAAACCCGAACTATCAAAATATGTTTCTTCAGTTTTCAAGTCAGTCCAGCTGGCTATGTATATATGAATGTGACATACATACAGACCACACCAATGTAGCTAAAGAGCTGAAACATTAAACATTTACCCTCTATTATGCCTACAAAAAACATTTTTTTGTTTTTTCGAAATCCACCCTCTAATAATTTTAAGTGGGGGGTCAGTTTGCAGTGTAAAATTATGCTAAATTAGTCCCTCTTTTTTTCCCAATTGATTTTTGAAAATTCAGACTTTTCAGTGATTACTGCCCAACAAAAGGTGAGTAACTATTTCCTTGATCACCCCATATCTTAATGTTTCAATTGATCTCTCCAAACACGGCATGCTGCTGAAAAATGCTGGAGGATTTCTATTGAGTGACTAACCAAACCTGTCTTTTTTTTTTTCTTGATACTTTGAACAAAATATTCCCACCATTATTATTTCACTAGAATAGTACCCATCAAAAATGATGGGATTATTTACATATAGATGAATTATACAGGTACATATTTTAGGATACTTGCTGAAAACCTGGGTTTCCAGTTAGTTACTACGGAAGGCCTAAATGAGGCCTACTGATATTTATCTGGTGATATGAAATTTAAAGTCAAGTTTATATCTTTTTTAGTATAAATGTATTTATTGCAACTAAAAAATTAGTTGGGCTTTATAGCCATGAATCGATCACACAACCTTTCAATTAGAAGTCAGTCATCTTAACCACTCAGCTACCAAAAGAAACTCAAATTTAGAACTTAAATTTAAACTTAAAATTAAGTTTGTGATCTAACGGAGATGTGTAATCAGCAGCTATAGGTAGCAGTGGCATCATTAGTAAAATTTCTCTAAATGTGAGCAATGTGTTATGGAAAATTTTACTGTTTTTAGTTTAAAAAAACATTTTTTTTTCTTCAAAATAAATATCTGTCTTAATCCAGTAAAAAAATTTTCATTCCTTTTCTAATTCATCCCAAACATGGTGGTTTAGGATTTGGGTAAGGTTTTTGGTAAGGATTAGGACTAAAATTTCTTTAATGTTTTTGAAATGAAGGCAATATTCGTTCAAAACACAATGGTTGGTGATGGAAAGAAAATGCAACAATCTTTTTCTCCTCTATAGACTTCAAAATTATGAAATATAATTTTAAATATGCCCTAATAATATATCTTTCACTAAGAATTTTCTTTTCTTTTGCTCTAAGAAAATGTATCCATTTTATGCAAAAAGTGCTTACCCCAAACAAAATTTATCTTTCTGTTGATTATTTACAACTCATCATATTTTCTTTTTGTTTTAAAGTAAATTTTAAACAATACGACGATAGAATTTGATAAAAAATTAAAATTAAACATAATAAAATCATCAGAAGTAGTAGTGATCTTACAAACAGCACTTGCCTCCTTAGCTTTGCCAGCAGCAGCCTATTTTGTGTCTGTGTGTCTGCAGTACCTCTCTCTTCTCTTTCTATTTCACTCACTGACTAAGCCTTTTTCATTTCAAGATACCAGTTTTACTCCTTATTGATGAAATAAAACTACAGTCAACTCAACTTTAGCATATCTGATTAAACTTGAATTGCCTTAAACAGAAAAGAGGAAATACAGGTATTTTTCACTTTTCAGAAGTACACTTTAAGCCACATTTTCGCTTTTAGAGAAAAAAAAAGAAGATCGCATTCAACATTTGTTTTGCAACGAGCCATTATCAAGACTCTACACAACCTCTTCCTCTCTTTCCTTCACCCTAGTTTCCTGTACGTACTGCCACTCAAACCTCTGATGACTCAACCCGAATACCACTATCACCATTTACTGGCTCTGGAAATGTTCAACTATTTATGAGTTGAGACGCTCATGAGATAACCTCTATTGCTAAAAGAAGTAATTCGAGTCCTGGTAAAGGTCAGAATTTCAAAACAAATTGAAAATCTCCTTAATGGAGATTTAAAGTTACACGAGTGAACAGTACTTGTCATATCAGCAGCAGCACGCAGGCACAACAATAATTAAGTATCTATAGCAGATTATCTCTTTTTTGCCTTCATTGTTATATACTGTCATTTGTAGCTAATAATCACGTTCTCCCATATGGTCTAGTGGTTAGGATTCCTGGCTTTCACCCAGGCGGCCCGGGTTCGATTCCCGGTGTGGGAACGTGATATTTTTTTGTCTTTAATTAGTAGAAATGAACTGATAGTCAATTGAATGGAAAAGAATTATTTTTTTTATAAATAAATTTATATATTTTTTCGTCAACTTCCAAGCGTACTATATTTGACAACCTATCTTCCCTGTTACACAGAGTATTTATCTCTATATCTCAGTGTATCCATATCTATCTCTCTATCTACTTATCTATCTATATCTATATCTATATATCTTTAATGAGCTGGGAAAACGCTATTTTTTAAAATTCTTCTTCAAAATAAGTTTTTAGTAGGGGTTCAATTTACAATGTGAGTTTATGCTAAACATTTAGTCTGTGCTCAGCTGCATTCACACTTGTTTTTTTTTTAAATCGATTTTTTTTCTAATTTTTTGATAAATTACCCCCAATAAAACATGCTGCTTTAAGATGGTTTGACAGTTTTTTCCTAATCATAAATTCATGGTTCAAACCATATTGGTACTATAATAGATTCTCTAAAGATGAGACAATTCTGGCATTGGAAAACACTAATGAAGAAAATATGATACTTTGCTACCACAAATGCTTAATTCATAATTCAAATAGATGCATATATGGATGGTGGTGATTCATAATTTCCTTTGGAATGCCAGTTTCATTCAACCCTTTTCAATTGACACACAGATACTATAAGTGATCTTATGCTCAAGTTCAAGGGAGCGACTCTTTGATCCTAGACAGTTTCCAGAGATAATCTAATCTTAAGCGGAAATGCTGATCCATACGTAAATGATCCTGCCATTTTTGATTGGTACTATGCAAGTAAAATAATAATAGAACGATTTAGAGCTGACGTCATCACCCAGTTCGCAGCTAAACCAGTAAAGAAATTAATAATGAAATAGCTCTGGCAGAACCTTGCTTATTTGTTATTTCATTGTTTTTTTGTTTATTTCAAATGCAATTTTGAAAATTTAGATAAGTTTAGGTCATTTTATTGATATTGATTTTTTTTACGTTTATCTATCGGTATTTTTAAGCAGATGACAAGCATAAGCAAAGCATCTTCGGTTCAATGTTTTGTTTTTGATTGCAATGAGCTATCAGAGAGTCACCTTTACAGATTTTCTATAGACGATAGATGATCCCGACATTGGAAAACAACAATAAAGTAAATACTGTACATCCTTATAGGTTTGAAGAAATGTTTTCAGGATAAACTTTACTGAATGTCAAAGCCTAACAATAACCAAACCAAGTATATTGGCTGTGTATTATTTTTTATTTATTAAATGGAAATTAAAATGAGAGAATTTATGAAAGAAGAACCAGAAGCCAGGTAGATGACATCAGCATTTTGTCACTGTATTAGCACAACTTTGTTGTCTTTTTATTAAGAGCCAATGTTGCATAATTTGCATAAGCCTCACACTAACTCACAACTGTTACGAAGACTTGTCAGGATAACTGAACTCATTTTTTGAATTGCTTTGGTAAAGGTACCACAATGTTTCAACCAATCTAGTATACAACCACTCTTCCCAATATCCTTACTAGATTTGGTTCCTCACAATTAAAGAGTTTGACAAAAGATGGTAGTTATAATATCCCATGTAAATGTGGAATAGAATATAAGAAAAAAACAGCTGTCCCTTCAACTTAAAAATTTATGAACTGCTTGAAAACCAATCTTAAATGAAAGTGGAATTCTTCCATGAATAGAATAAAGAAAACAATGGAACTCTTTTGTAAATTGAATGAAAAAAAAAAGAAGCAAGAACCACAAGTTCAATGATATGTCCACCATCTTACATCCATAATCTTAATTCCCAATTTCAAAGGGATTCTAAACAAAGTAGTAGAAACATTATTAGTTATGGTAGTAGTTGGAGGAAGAAAATTAGGATGGTTCACCTGAATATCTGGCTAATGAAAAAACAAACAATTAGTAAGTTTAAATTGAAGTAAGCGTATAATTTTTATCAATGATTTATTCCAAAGTCTTAGTGTATGGTTATTTTTTTTTATGTATGCTTTCAATGAGTATCTATAACATTTTCAGCTATTAAGTTAGCGGGAAATTTTTTAAAAAATAGCTCATTTCGGCCATTTTTTAACACAGCTTTAGCTATAAAAAAATATGATATTTGGCAACACTGTAAAAAAAAGCAAACACTTGATAAGTCATTTGTTTATCAGAGTATATGTTCTTTTCCTGATGTCACACATTCTCTTCTTTCCTCTTTCTGTTGTTTATATAAGCTGAACCAATTGGCCTGCCGGCTGAAGAGCGTATTATTGAGCTGTGCAGACAGAAGTCCAAAGGGAAGTTACTTTAATCAGCACTTATTTAATTTGATATTGTCATTCAATTTTTTAGATGAGGAGCATGAAGAAGCCACATCGAAAAGGATGGTAAAAAATGGCAAACCATACACATTTATATATATATATATATATATATATATATATATATATATATATATATATATATAGTCTAGAAAGCTTCACAGCTTTAGACTCTAAACATTAAAAAACTTATTCAAAAGTTTTTTGGGGGTCACTTCTGTCACTTATTTCCCAATATCTGTCAATGCAATTTCTGTAATTTTCTTCAGTGTTTTTTCCATTTCTCATATACTTTGTTATTATGGTACAATGTATAAATTGTCTCTTGTTAGGATCAGTTGTTTACCATGTATCAGTTTCTGGGATTTCAAAAACAAAACAGTTATATAAATATGGTACCCAAGCAGTATCGATCCAAGATCACTTCCCTTTCTTATTATATAGTTTATATCATACATGTAGTTTGTCATTTCAGATGAGGTCTTATGTGTATTGTGTATTGATTATTTTATATTACATATCTATTTTTCAAAACTTTTCTGACCATGAGAGATCAGTAAGTATAACAACAGACATGACTCACTCTTCATATCATTTGTATTGAATGTACACCATGTGATTATCAAATCCATTGTGTCGGTTTTAATCTCAGATTGCATGCAAACTATCTTATCATATCATCTTTAAGAATACTAATTACACAGGAAAAGAACTTCTTCAAAAGGATTCTCTACCAACATATTCAACCAAAGAATTTGACAATTATTTTCCACTAACCTCAAAGTTGATTTTTCCACAACATATAATATCAAGCTTCCATCAAATGTTTTTCTAAACACTTTTAATTATCAAATAAAGTATATATATATATATATATATATATATATATATATATATATATCCATTATCCCATCCAGTATCATGAGGCAGGATCGAAATCTTAGCTTCAGCTGGTATCCTCACTCTACTCCACAGAACTGGACGGTCAGTGAGGTTGAATTTAAGCGAAATATTTATTCATCATATATATTCCTCACCCACCAGAGTGCTCCATTCCATGTTGGAAGAGTATTATATACATATATATATATATATATATATATAGTGAGAGAGAGAAAAAAAGAACACATTACCCTCTTTGGAATAAGATCCAAATAATTAATTAGGGAGTGAAATAGAATCAGCATACATCAATTTGTCAGTTAGATCGGGGGGGGGGGGTGTTCAGTATGGGATTGTTTTCTTTGCTTAACAGGGAATAGGAGAGAACCCTAATGTATTAATTAACATCACCTGCCACTATTACATAGGTGGCTGTGAATGGTATTGTCAGTGTGGGTCATGTTTATGAGAATGAGTCACCATCTGGTTCTGAAGAGGGGGAAAAAAAAAGAGATCCTTTCCTTTCCTAATGGATTGTATGCATGAAAAAGGCTGTAGAATGTATCAGCCAAAAAGTTATGCTAACTATAAAAGCAAAATAAAGGGCAAGTTCAGTAGTTGGAACAGAATCTAGGAATGATAATGAATCATTTCAAAATTATAGTGGGTATCTCTCATATCGGTTTTACACCTGAAGTAGGCTGTAGAATGTTTTGGCAGAAACATTGCGGTAACAATAAAAGCAACATAAAGAACGGTACAACTGGAATTGTTGGGAACATGGAATACAAAGATAAAGTAATACTTCTAGCTCTGTAGGAAGGACTGCACTTCTTTATGGGGAATTGCTCAAATCAAGTAATACTGGATAAAAAAATAGTTCCAACAGTGTTTTTGTTGTTGGTGTTTGTAATAAAGTAGATTCCTTCTTATGGCTTGGTGGTTCTTCCTTCACTTAATGTTTCTCAAAGAACAAGAATAGGATTATAATGATGAGACAATGTATGACTGAAAGGCAAATTGCAGATAATGGAGGAGCTTTAGAAAGAAAACCAGGGATGAGGAAATTAAACCCGCAGAAAAGACAGACTGTTGAAAGGGAAACTATAAATTATATCTAAGAAACATTTCAATCTATAATCCCATACTTGTGATCATTGATGTTGTAATTTCATATTTATTGCGAGAATTGAATGGGAAAAATGAATAAATGACGTCAGTTAACAGAGTGCAAACTAAATAACTTGTAGAGATGTTTGACTTGAGCGAAACACCAAGAATTGTGACTAGTTCAAGGGAAATAATTATGTATTCTTCCCATATATTAACAGAATTATTTCCCTTCATATTCAATCTGCTAAAAGGATATATTGAAAGTAGCAGCTTTTCTGAAGCAGAGTAACGTGACATCCTGGTGTGTTGCAAACAGTGGTTGAGAAGGTGTCACAAGGTCTTACTGATATCAAGATTGACACAAATAAAACATTAAAAAAATATGAGATTTCTCAAGATTTTTATGAATTTCTCCCGTTTTCCGAGTGAAACAAAAATTTCCCTGAACTTCAGTTTACATTGCTTTATTTTACAAGTATGCATATGACCAGTGCACATACGTTGAAATTGTTTGTAAACAAGATATCTTCATACATGATGTCTATATAGGGGTAATCAATGAATAAGATAGCCCTTCCGAAAAAAAAAAAAAAAAAATCTTATGGGATGGGGAGAAATTCTTAAAAAATCGTTTTTTGTAGACACAAGTAGATACCAAAATTTCAATCCTCTAGCTACATTGGTGCAGCCTGTAGGTAGCCAGCCAGAATCACAGAAGAAGAAGAAAAAGAAAAAAACGATGGAGAAACCCATGGTGGCAGTTCTGGATGACCTTTTCTAATAGAAGATCATTTTTTGAACAACATATTAACCATTTTGTTCCACTATTTTTGAACATCTCCAGGCAACATTGTAATTCCATCTTCCCAAAATATTCTATCTTTCTCCACAAAGAAAGCCCAACTCAAGACTACACCAGAGTCAGTCGTAGTCCAATGCATGCCTCATAACATGTACCAGAGAACAATCCTGAGATCATAATGTGTGGGTCACTACTTGACAAGTTGGGATTCACTTTGAACAACTCTACACCATCAGCATTTCGCCTCTTTTTTGACTATTATCATCTTTTTTGCTGTTTACCCCAACATTTTCAACTGATCTATCAAGTTTATTATATGCTTCAAACCTAAAACCAACTTGTTGCCAAGGGTGAATTGATTTAGTCTTTTTTGAGTTTACGTCAGTGAAATCTTGGTTAACTCCAATGTTGAGATATTTTTCTAACCTTCAGTACTTAATAAATTCACAAGTGCACTCGTATCTTAGAAAACGATGACAGTTTTACTTCATCTATATCAAAATATCTGCCTGTCTAGGCCGTTAGTTGCTTTCCCCTATGTATACAATCTGACCAATATACTTACCATATATACAGGCATACAATGCGAGGTAAAATGTCACATCTCTTAAGAGACAGCTCTCAATGGAGTATGGTTTCCTTAGCATGCATCAGCATGGTGATCCTTGCAAGTCTCTACGGTTGAGACCAGGACTTTATACCAACAAGTTTTTTTGACCACTTGCTTGGTAGGATGCAAATCCACTGAAAGGATATCCCCACCCTAGTAACACAGTTCAGTGTTCTCTATTGGTTGTTGAGTGCACAGGGAAATTTTTCCGAATGATGAGTTTTCCATTCTCTTTGCTCATATTGGGAATCAAACTCAGGACCTTTTGTGCATGAGGCAGATGTGCTAACCATTACACTATCCAAACAGATATAGAAATAAACCTCTTAATCATAAACAATTTCCCCCATTGGATCATATTAGTCTATTTAGACCCTAAAAACAGTTCTGCCTTATTGTGGGACCAAACTGATCTGGTGAATATTGAACTAAACTTGAATTAGACTTTACTTGGGGGGGGTGGCGATTTAAGCTAAGCTCAAGTTGCCCTACAATCTGATCAAATTATGGTCAATTGAACTGCAAGTTGAACTCGAGTTGGTTTTAGTGAAGTTCCACGGACTTGTATTTTTAATCGCGGAGCAAGACGTTTTATATTCTTTTTTTTCATGTTATGCGTTATTAATTTTTTTTCAATTAATCACATTAAGATATTCTCAAATAAAAGAAAAAAAAATGCCTGATGAAAGTTACACGTGATATATGCTGAGAGTAAATCTTTTGAATACCCTGTCTTTCCAGCTCAAAGGCGATCTCTTCAATTGCTTTCTGCTTCAAATCTCTCTTTGAATATACTCTTTTAACTTGCTGTTAAAAAAAATAAAAATGGCGGCATTTTTGTATCATCACAAGAAACTTTGGATGCAAGAAGAAGATGAGAAATTTATAGAGCTTCGGAGAAAATATTTATTTTTTAGCTGAAAAGGGAGTGATGTTGAATTGATTTTCCCTTTTGATTGGTAACAGAATCTGACTAGATCGTAGAAAGTAAAACATATTTCTATTTCTAAAATTCAGTGGGACTCAAAGAATCGGAGATTCGACAAAATCTAATCAGCGACCAATTGTAAGTGTAACTTGAGCTTAACTTGATATTTTAGCATTTATGATAATACTTGAAATTTCAATACTATATCATTAGTACAGCCTTGCCCTATTGGTAAGATAACAGGTTGCTAAGGTCTGCACTGGAATTCAAATTGCAGCAGTTCCACCTAATCTTATAGGTGTGTGTGTGTATATATATATTACAAAAAACAAATAAATAAACAGAGACACATCAATAATTACTAAACATGTTCTGATAGTAACATCAAATAATTCACCATAAACACAAACATTTACATGGTATTTTTTATTTTAGTAATATTTCTTGTACAACAAGTCTAGAAAACAAATATTTCAAATTCTATTAAATCCATTTGTTTTAATGAATGCAGATATAAACACACCTGTAAATGCAATTTTAAATACATGGGTACAGGTAAGAAGTTGGAGAAAAAAAATTTGATGTCTACTCATTTGTGTGTGTATGCGTGTATTTTTACTTAGCTTTTTTTTTTCAATTTGTGGAAAAAAAAAAATTTCAAACCGAGAGTGATTAGAATGCTTTTTACCTAACCCCACATTTTCGTCCACATTTTGGGAAAAAAAAAAATTTTGATCAAAGTTGATAGGCTTTTCAAGGTCACAGAAAACGACCAACCAAAAAGAACAAAACCAAGTGAACATCAAGTTTCATTGAAGCAGAAAATACTAATAAGGATAGGTCACAATTGAAATTATCTCTATAATGCTATACAGCTTGATTTTGTTCCTGGGTAATAAGTGTTATTTTCTGATAACTTATGTCCAAAAAGTCAAGAAAATGTCAATTTTCTCTTCAAACTTTACTTCTACAACCAGGACAGTGATAATTTGAAAGCTACTTCTTTTCAATTTGCACATTTTCAATCACGTAAAAAGGAAAATAAATACATTTGAATATTACAGTTACAGAAGCAAAGTTTGAAGGGAATGATAGCCATTTTCTCAACTTTTTATGTACAAGCAAAGAGAAAATAACACTCACTACCCAACAACAAAAATTGTGTTGCATAGTATCATCGAAAATGACAAATTTATAATATTACTAATGGAGGGAGGAGGTGTATTAAGCCACATGGTGATCATATTGCTATGAGTTGACTGAAGAGAAGCAGGTATTTAACCCTCAGAACAGTTTCTAATCATTACCTGCTCTAGATTTTACCTGTGCGTTATTTACCCCTGCTTTTGTTATTTGCGACCTCAAATAGCCAGTTAACATTGCCCAAATCCTTAATATGAGGTAAGGTAAAAAAAAATAATCAAAAAAATTGAAATAGTGAGCAGATTACGATCAGAACAAAATTTTGTTAAATTTTCTAGAGGAAAAAAAAAAAAAACAACTTTTTCAAAAAAAAACAAAAAACAAACACAATAATGAAAACAAATACACCCCGCAAATATGTCACCATCCACATGCACACATGCTTACACACATACACACATGCATATGCACACATACAAACACTCACACACATGAAACAAAGGTTCTGAGGAAACCCCGCAAGGAAAAACCTTGCCTGTCTGCTGCACAGCTGTGAGCCAATCAGAAATGAGCAATTGGCAGTTGACGATTGGGCCGACCAATGGGAAGTCAAAACACGACAGCAGGCAGGAACAGAGGCAGCAGCAGCAGCAGCAAGAATTTGTTCGAGTCTTAAATACAGATTCAAATCTGCTCAGATGTCATCTACATTGAATGATTGGATGGGGTGCAGAGAAATTTATTATCCTTGTTGTGTTAATGCATTTGCTAACCTGGAAGAAAGAGAAAAGGAAAATATTAAAAAGGTATAGAAAACGTGTCCATCAGATAACCTTAAGACAAAGGAAGAAATTCAAAGTTTCGTTTGGACTATTAAACTCATTCTTTCTGATACTGATTGTTGTGTTGCCATGTTATTAAGTTAGCTGGACTGAACAGTGTCTAGTTTTCAGAAGGCAACTTCAAGGGGTATCGGTGCAGCTGAGAAAAAGAGCCGTGGACACAAATAAATGTCGCATGTAACTCATCTTATACACTTGCCGAGACAAGGAAGCAAACATGATGTACAGAAAAACATCTCTCATTTATTTTTTGTGTCAAACCAAAGGGATACGTTATTTTTAAAACATGAAAAAGTACTGGAGTGATGACAAGCTTCACTCCTGATAGACATGGCTCTGTCCTTCACCATCTCTCCTTCCTGTATCTCTCCTCTCTGGGTTGGTTTGCCAAAATAAATAGTGTTCCCCTTTTTTTTGTCCTGTCTGTCTCAATTTAGTTTTCTCATTCATCAGAGGCTGCAGTAAAAAAAGACAATCTAAATTTAGATTTCACCTCAAACTGATCAGAGCCCAGAAAAAACTCCAACAATATCATTCCATTTTATCTTGTTACATGATGTTCTCACCACAATGTTTTGGCCGATCCATTCTACAGCTTTCTGCAGGTGTACAGTTCATGAGGAAAGAGAGACAGAGATTTTTTTTGTGTAGAACAAGATAGTAAACAGAAAATGGTAGCTAATATAGAATCTTGTTCTGTTGAAAGAACAAAAAAACAACAAAAAACAAAAAATAAAATAAAACCTCTTTCCTTAGGGATTACATAAACCTGAAGAAGGTTGGAGAATGGATTTAATTGTGGTAACAGCATTAGAAACACAAGGAAAGAGTTCAATTGTCAAAAAAAAACTGGAATATTAATGACTCTCTCCAAAGTTATAGACAATAAAGAATGGAAGTTAGCCTGGAAGACATAACTGGACATGATCGATATTCATTGAACAAATGAATTGTGGAAAGTTTTGTTTATATTTTCATATTCATTCCCATGTGAATGTACATGTTTTGAGAATATGAATAAACATGGAAATATCATCAAAACTACTCATGCATAGACAAAGTATATCAATAAAATAGTAAAAATGAGTGAATAACCGGTTTTTGTCATAAATTCATTATTAGATGAAGAATCATCAATCAATTTTTGACCAGGATCTCAATTTCAGTTGCTTTTTGTCACACTGAATAAGTTTTGACTTGATTTTCCACACCTAACAACAATGACAATTTTAGACTTCCCAATTAATTCTACAAAGTGAAGAGTTGTAAATGATGGATAAAGAAAGGAAAAGAGGAATTCTATTCCTACGTCATCAATCAACAAAAGAAAGAAGAGAAGAGAAAAAAAAAGAAAGAGGAGAGAAGAAGAAAGACAAAAATAGAGAGAAAGAGAAATATATATAATATCGAAATTGCACCAAATTATAACTAGAATTTCATGCTATTTATCTAGAGAAATCTCTAGATACTAATAAGTCTCATTACAGATTTAAAGATCTTATCCAGTTAAAGGAAACATTTTTATAAAAGTCAAAATATTTTTTAAACCTATAAACTTCTGTCTGCGTGGATTTTGACCCTGAAGCAATCAGCATTGCTATTGTAATTTCTGAGCTGTTCATAAAAAAACTATTGAATGATGGTCTTGAAAGTTGTGATAGAAAGCAATTTAAATTATTAATTATCAGTAAATCATTTTCTTCCCTGGAAAAAAAAATCCAACTTTTTTCTGATAATGAATAGATCAAAAATTAGAATATGAGTGTGATAAAATTCTCCATTATTCCCCTGACATATTGTTGTTTATAGTTCAAAATAGCCAATGCAAAAACCAATAGAAACATTGAAAGTGTGTGGTCTGATGTGAGGGAATGGAATGTGTGTGCATTGGGGAGATAGTATGTGGGGGGTACAGATTGTGCATGTCAGGGTGAACTAAAGAGAGTGAACATAAACTATAACATCTACATGAAATTTTGAAAAGTTTATACAATAAACTATGATCACTAATTTAAACAGAGTTGAAAATCTGAATGAAAAAAAAAAAAAGAATTATAAAAAATTTGATACCCAAGTTGAGACTAAAAATAATCTTTTCAACAAAATATATCTAAAGACTAGTTCCAACTAATTTTCATAGCTGAGAGATTAACAAGAACAAGAATGAGATTCTCAATTTTTTTCATTTTGTCTATCCCCGACCTTCACCCGGTTATGATCTAGTTCATAACTTTTTTTTTGTTTTTGAAAACTAGGCAAGTAGTCAATCAGGTGCATAAAAACTAGGTGCTAGGTCAGTCAATAGGTACCAACTATACTAATTTCACTTGAAAAATTAACATTTGCAGTGACTATAGCAGTAACTATATCACCTATGTTCATTGATTCAGTACCCTTATCAGTTAAATTTGCCTATCATATCATTCTGTTTTAGCTGCTTTACTTATCAATTTGTTTAAAGAAAAGCTATAATTTGGGAAAAACAAATGATTAACACCAAGATTTGTTAGATTTAGGATATCCACAGGATATAGAGATAAATCAAGAACCGTCCCAAGGCTTTTAAGGTCAATAAAAAAAAATTACATGGCGGAAAATAGCTAACTGATAAAAAGTGGTTAATTAGAGATTTTAAAGTCTATTGGTGAGTTTCATGAACAGAGGGCAAGAGAGTACACCGATCAAATTATCAAAAATACAGGCAAATCCTTTCAAGAAGTTGTGATATTTCAAATTGTACCTTATCACAGGAAATACTTTTCCATAATCACTAAACAGGACAGGCTTCTCTCCTTACCAGAAGAATTAAGTATAATCAATGATGTACTGAGTTATCAATCCAGTTGGCTCTCTAGAGCGGGATTTACAAAAAAACATTCATAAATGATATCAAACCACATTGATATTCTGGTACATCACTAAATATAATACCAACATTCAAACTGGTCAAAACTGCAGACATCCTGAGTACAGGACATCCTTTGTGCTGGACTGAATAATAAGTTCCTAATTTGAATAATCTGAGATTATTGTGATGTATTGGTGCAGGCAAGGAATTGATATCTGTGAATGGGGTTTGAATTCCAGACAAGACGGCTTGTGTTCAATTTACATTACTGCCCTAGGGGAAGGTATGAATCCATATCTTCTCCCTCAAGCTATGGGTAAATGAGAGGGCAGACTGGGCTCTCTAGCTCTGGTTGGCAAACAGTCTAGGAGAAGGACAACAAATGAAGGAGTGAGAGATTAATTGAATAGAGAGAGAGAGAGATTAGAGAGACGGACACAGAGATTAGAGAGACGGACACAGAGATTAGAGAGACGGACACAGAGATTAGAGAGACGGACACAGAGATTAGAGAGACGGAGACAGAGATGATGAAGAGAGAGACAGAGATGATGAAGAGAGAGACAGAGATGATGAAGAGAGAGACAGAGATGATGAAGAGAGAGACAGAGATGATGAAGAGAGAGACAGAGATGATGAAGAGAGAGACTTACCATTCCATACCCTCATCTAAACCAAGCCCAGTAATAGCAGAGGTTTTGAATATCTGATGTTTCCAGTTTTTCAAAGCATGTAGTCCAAGTGCATTGCTGACTTCACTGACTGTCATGGCTCCTTCAATATCCTGTTTATTTGCAAAGATCATCAAAACAGCTTTCTTCAATTCTTCCTCCTGTTAAAAGAAAAGAAAATCAAGAGGATCATTAGTTGATTCTTGGGTCCATAAACATCACCCTGATATTGGGAAGGGGAGTGATAGTGCCATGTTAGCCGAGTGGAACTACCACCAAAAGACAGTCATGTCGGTGGAAAATGGAAATATGTTGGGGTTTTTTTTTGTCAAATCAAAAATAACATACCAAGGCTACAAAAAATTCTGATTGCTGCTAACTCAAATGGTTCCTATTCTCATTAGAAACAACCAATCAACTTTCCGAAGATCCACAACTTAATTAGGTGGAGTCATCTCCCTCCCTCCCAACTCAGCCAAAATCTTGCATCAACTTCATTGACACCAGATATCCTAACATCAACCATTGGGCCATCACTACAACTACTACTCAGGGCTCTCACCAACTAACCAGTTCAGAATTTCTTGACATTTCCCTGACAAAAGAGAAGTCAACATAGGGAAGATTGATGGCCTCCTACCTCCCATTCAGTTACCCCTAGCCAAATTCTTATTCAAGTATATAAAAAAAAAACATCAAAAATGTCATCAACCTGTAATCCTGAAAAATATGCTTAGATAAAAAGAATAAAGCTACAATACGCTTTTTAAAAAGACTTGCATATTCAAATGTCCAATAAATAAATAAATAGTTAAACAAATAAAAATAAAAATAAAAACTGTACCCCCCTCCTAATTAAGAAGTAGCAGTACTTGGCTTATCAATTTCTAGATTTCCTTTATATTTGCAGGGGGATGACTTTTTTCCTGACAATATATTTTAGCACATACTTTTTTGCCCCTCCTTTAATTCGCTGAAAAAGGAACAGACAACCAAAATTATGAATCAACGGAAATGAAAACCCCAGTGCAAAGACTTAGTGTGCATTCAATAATATTGTTGAGAAATCTCTTTGACTGGTCCCATTGACAATGTTAGGGAGGGCCAAAAATTTTCAAGTTCTATTTGATAAAACTTTCTTTTTTTTTTTTTTTGCAAAATCTATTTATGTGAGGGATTCAGCTGTACAAAAAAAGAAGAGCTGATTTTTCTCAGACAAAATACAAAATTCTGACATTTTGAATAATTTTTGGAAACCTCCCTAACTTCCAGACAATTCCCTGACTTTGAGAAATTTATTTTTTCCCCTACATTTACCTGAAAGGTGAGAACCTAGACTAACTAGAATCATCATCTTCAGTGTATCAAATTCTCACTTTCCATTGTTCTTCTCTTCTCAAGGGCAGAGGTTTCAACTGTGCTTTAAAGAGGGGGGGAAAAAAAGAAAAAGAAAAAAAAAAGCCTTTTGGGTCTCCTGGGACACATATCCCAAGATTTGACTATGGGGATGTATGCTCGGTAGACCTAAATGTCTACGGGGATGGAAATTAATCTTGACGATAGAATTTTTTTCCAATTTTAACTGGGATGTACGTCTCACGTAAAATAAAGTATGAGATTTTCCTTGTTTTTACAAACGGAGACAATTACATCATCATAGTATGGAACCCATGCAAAAATCAGTTAGTATTACACGACTTAATAGAAAAGACATGTTGAAAAAGTGATCTGTTAATTCCGTGTTTTTCATCTGTCCTAAATTTTATGCCTAATGGGACAAATGTATCCCATCATGGTTTTAGTTCTTCAAAATGAGAAAAGTTTTTGATCTAATAAAAGAATGATTAGAAACCGTCAATCAAAACTGTCATCAATGGGGGGTCATTTTACAAAAAGAACATAAAATCTTGAGGAATTGATTAAAAATTGAACACAAAAGTTTGTGAACAAGAAAGTTGCACATGGTAGTGAAATGGTTTATTCTTTTAAGATGTGTGCACACATCTCTATTAGATACTTTCCGGTCTATCAGTCAATCCCACTTATGTTAAACAACAGAAATAGGAAGAGGTGTGATGTCATTAATAGATTTGATGTCATTAGAAGACCACTATTCCGTTCAATCTTTTTACCAGCTGCTAAAGATATCATAATAGAATTTTTGTTTAAAAATGCAAAAAATAACCATTTACAATTTTCATTGGAAATTTCTATATTACAATATTTTTCAAATGTGAGAATTGATTGACTCAAAGAAAGACTACTTGCTCTTCCTGCTGCTCCTACTACCATAGATGGTGGACACATAGCTGAACTTATGGTTCTTTTTATTACAACACTAGGAATTCTCAATAGTTTTCCCTTTTGTTTCTTATTGTTCTCCTGTTAAAACACTACTCAATAATCAAGCCCTGCCATTTTTTCACCTGTACCAGGTGAAAGGCTCATATTCTCTTTATAGGATTAGAATTAAGTATCTTCCACAGGCCAACCATTAAACAATAGAGACATGTAGGGACTTGCACTGATACAAGTCTCAATTAATGCTAACACTTTCAATTTTTAAAGTAGCTCTTATGACAATCAATAATTTAGGTAGTGAAAGGGGAGATGGGAGAGATTCACTCATGCATATACATGACTTGCTCTTATTATGGAGATCAAATGTACAAAACCATTCATCAGTCATTCATTGCATTCTACTATAATTGTCCAACTGTCTGTACATGAGAGTTCAAATCAAGAACCACATATCCCTATGAAACTTTCTAATGGGACCCTGAGGCAAGTTTGTAACTACCTTCCACAGGAACCAGCTAAAAATCCATCTAGTAGGGCAGTTTTCAGCTAGTATTTGTTATGCTACAAACTCAGAATTAAGAGCAGATATTTACAAGTTGACTTAAAAATTGTAAATTACAAATTTGGGTTTATGGCACAAATAATTCAATATAATGGTCATATAATGGAAAATAAAATTCATTTGTAGATTAACTATGTATGTAATCCATAATTCACATGTAGGATTTATTGAACAAATCTATCTAAACTTTCACTATTGATTATAATGTATAATGACACAGTAATATATTAAAAGCATACAGAGAAATTCATTGGAAATTATTTTACTAGAGAAATGCTCGGCAAATATAATTTGCAATTCATTTACAAATTAATATATCTGTAAATGCATTGTTAATGGTTTTATGATAGAAATGCATAGTGCATCATTTGAATACCAGCTGTATGAGATATTACAGATAGTGTTTAAAAAATGAAAACATCTAAACTGTTGTTCACTCAATTGTATACATACAAGGTTCTTATACAAAGAATGCAGCCATTTCGAATACCTCAAGATCTGGAGACGCAGCTTAAGTGTAACTTAACAACTGATCAGAGGGGACTTTACTGCGCATGCGTAAAAATATGCTTTACTCAGTCAGCACTGAGAAACCACTGGATTAGCTTGTGTACTGTATGACTGTCACATTGGTGAGTAGGTGCTTCACATCTCATTCAAGATTTTTTAGCAAAACATTGCATGACCAGGTCTATAGATTTGATTTGCTGAGGGATGAAATTAAGGAGAATATGACCCGGTTGGAATAAGAGTGCATGGTTCTCAAGACTAGATGGGCCAAGAGAGTTTGAGTAAATGTCCGTTAAACTTGGCACCATTACTACTAATTTAGCCACATTAATTCATTGCAAGAAGTGGCTATGTACAATAAGCAATGTAACACAATAAACAAGTGCCAATAAGTGATTGATTTAATTATCTAAGCATCTGGGAATTATCACTAATTATTGTGGTCAATAATTAAGAAAAAAAAAAATGATTATTCAGTAGATGCTTTGACGATAATGAGACAGAGTGAACTAAGATTTTATTGCAATTACCACATTTCCAGGCTTCAAAGATGCACCCTAATATAGACTCGGAAAAATTAAAAAAAAAAAAGGATAAGCCTATGAAAAAGTAACCTTTGACCTGTAAGAAGCAGGGAAAAATTTGAAGACAGTGGGGGGGGGGGGTTAAAAAAAAAGAAAAAAATGAAGGATTTTCTCCAAAGATAGAGATTTCAGTCTTTCCAAATTTTCAACCCTAAAAAACACGTTTTCATTGTGCCACATGGTTTATAGAACTCACACAAAAGTTTTGATGTTTTTGAATAGTTGTTTTGCAAGAGAAATAGTCCTTTAATTCATAAAAAAGTATGTAGTGTATTATTTCTTAATTTTCAACATTATCATTATGTGATTGAAAACACAAAAGACAGAAGGTGTAATATAAATCCGTCAATTGTCCCTGCTTAATAGTCTCATGCTCATTTGTCACCCCATGGATGCTAAAATGATCATTTCATAAAAAAATATAGTGGTTATGGGCCAGATAACGAGAACATAAAGCAGCCGAGGCCAGAACACAAGAATATGTAGCAGCCCTGATCCTGATTTTATTTCAAATAGTACTCCCACTTTTGATGACTTCAAATACCAGTTTTTTGCCCAATATTCAGTTGATGCGAGTATATTTCAAATCAATATCCAATCGAAAAATTTCCCATCATTGTTCACAAAAGTCAGTCCAGGAGCCTCTTAGTGTCTATAAAAGCAGCACAAAGAGGAAATTCTTTACAGTCTTTATTAGAAGCATGGAAGTGGTCATTCACCATATTTGGCTTCTCCTCATTTTCCACCTATCTTATCAGTCCCCTTACTAGCAACATCATTTTTGTATTACAATGACTACCAAACCACTGTAATACTATAATACACTAACATATCTCAATAGAAAACTTGACCTTTAGCAAACCTTAGATGAATCTTTTCATAGTTGCACTATCCTGAATTGTATTGTAATTGATAATTAAAAGTTATTTTACCAAATTAACATAAACAGCTTACAATTCACACCTACTAAAATGAACAAGACCAGTTTCACCAAATGTAATAAGCTATGGAAACTCTTTAACTGGTAACTATATATACAACTTAAGGAAGGAAAAAAAGGTAACAGCTGTTATCTCTTTAAATCCACCCAAAGTGGAAGATGTAACTTACCTCTAACATGGACATTAATTCCCGTTTTGATATTTCAATTCTTTCTCTATCCATACTGTCGACAACAAAAATGACAGCATCTGTATTGGAATAATAACATCTCCAGTACGGTCTGAAAAATACAAAAAGAAAAAAAGAAAAGAAAAAATTTATGAAATACAAGTAAACCAAAAACCAGGCAATTCTTATACTACATATATAATAAATAAATAATTGGAAAATATATGTATTTATTTATTAGAATGAAATAAACCCTTGCATACATTTGATATAAATTTGAGTAGACATGTAAGACTTGTCAGTTTGGATCAGTTGGCAAGAGAGTTGGCTTCCAATCACTTGGTTGTGATTTCAAATCTTGACAGGAAATGTTTATTTTATAGATCAGTATGGTTTCCGTGATGGAGCAGACAGACCAAAAACTTTACTCCCCTAAATTAGTTGAGAATTGTTCTTGTTGTTGACAATTCCAACATCTGACTTAGACTTGAGTTTGACAAAAACAAACAAATTAAAACAATTTACAATTTTAAACACCATTATCTATGATTCAAAAACTTTCCAAGATAATTTTCTTTGTGAAAAATATTCTCTTTTGCCATACTTCTCTTGTCTGCTGAGCTATAACTCTTACATTTTATAATTCACCTGCTGTAAAAAAAAAAAAAAGAAGCAATTAAGTTGCTTGTGGCTAAATACTAGTTGTGGTAAGCATACTTTACAGAGAACTAGTCCATAATCATTCGCTCTGTTTTATTATAAATATGCAACAACACACTTGAATGACAGTAGCTACAGATACTATGAGTGCGATTGATATGGTAAAAAAGTAGTTTAATAAGAGGAGAGGGGGAGGGAGAAAATAAAGTTAGGCGATTTAATAAGAGGGTAGGAAAAGAAGGGAGGAGAGAAGAAAGTTAGTTTGATAAGAGGATAGGAAGGTAGAAGAGCTGATAGTTCTACTGGTACTATGAGTGTGACACAGCCTTTATAACATATTAGGTAGGAAAGAAAGTCCTGGCGCATTTTTGCTATGATAACTTTAGATTATTTTTTTATTATGTAATGCCTAAAAAACTGACCATCAAGCCTTGTGTTCTAATCATTCCTCTTATTTAATGTCCTGTAGGAGAAAATTTGAATTGTTTTGACCTTCAAAAATGTGTTTAGATTAGGCATATTTGAGACACTGCTTGCTCTGTAAAGTGTCAAAACTTGGTCAATGGGTTCTACATAATCTGATCGATTCTTAACTTAATCGGAGAGTCATCATCTGTTAATAATTAAGGGCACTACTGAAGCATTCCAGGAAAGGATCGTTATCAATGATGGAAAATGGTCCATTAAATTCATATTTGGTGAGAGAGACAACAGTTATGACCCAAGGAAAAGCTTGTACAGCACCAAAACCAGGATTTCACCCTGAGAAGATAATGCCTCGTGTTCAGTGGGATATGAAGGGTTTCATCAATCATGAAATTTTAAATTGTAAACACACAGTCAATGCTGAGAGATATTGTTGTCAATTTGAAGCATAGCACCAATTATTGTTAAAAAAGTGGGCTTCACTCGTCAATCGGGAAGGTGTTTTACTCCTGCATGATAACACGCACGTTGTATGATGTACCAGGGAAAAAAATTATGGCTTTTAAAAATAGTAGTTTCCCTCATCCTCCCTACTTGTATAACCTTGTTTTGTATGATTATCACCTCTTCAGAACTTAACTTTTCCAAGATGACAAACAGTTCATTAATTATGAACAAGTTAGAAATGAGAGTGGTGTTTTTTTTCCTGAAACCCAATGGATTCCACACAAAAGACATTAATAACTTGCTTACAAGACTTTCTTTTCAACCTAACATATGATTTAGTATTTGGCTTTCATTTTGTGTCATTAAATGGTATGGACAGAGTTTTTCCACGAACCAGAATTATCAATTGATCAAGAAGTAACGAGATAACCTATGACAGAAAAGTCTATTTGATTTTGGAAATTGCAGCAAACATTTCAAGAAAAATAGTACAGTAAGAGTCATTTATCATAATTATGGATAATGTTATCAAACGGTTATTGTTATCGAACACTCTAAAATTAAGAATTCACATTAATAAACAACTTTGAATTATAAATTAATTTAAGGTTTGTTTATAACTGAATTTAATAACACAACAAAATAACCTTTGCTTAATGTTATCAGCTGGTTATTGTTATCTAAAAAAACCCTAACCCATATGATCATAATAAGTAGCTTCCTCTACACAAAATAACAAGCCTGAATAGATGTACTGGTTTGATCTCATGGATTCCTTTGCCTTCACTACCCACAACTGACGGCTTATTCCTTTCTAAGCCTTCTCCGTTAGAAGCACTTTCATAAAAATTTGTTTCAGTATGTCAGTCAGTGACTTTTAGAAGCTAAATTTGCTAAAAAAGAGTTTAATCTAGCCCCCAAAGAGATAAATTGGCAAATTAGTTTCGGTATGTCAGCCCATAAGTCAATAATGTTCATAGATACTAGAGACACAGGAGTATGAAAAATTTCAACCAATGGCGTCAAATATTCAAGCTGGGAGTGCATGAGTATTATCCACCCAAGGCTTGACAAACAAGATTGGTGGGTAAGCAAGTTAGGGTGAAGACAAGCATGATTTAACACCCACTCAGAAGGTTGTAGACATGCCTATTCTTTTCTCTATTTCTTATGTAAATGAATCTTCAAATTCTAAATGGGAACAAGCTACTTATATAACTCTGTGATATCATAGGTAGGTAGGATTTATTAAGCAAATACATCAAGACTTTCATTCTTGTGGCACAGTAAAATTTGCACACATTGAACCACCATAACCACCAAAGATGGCTTAGGATTCTATCCTTTTATACGTGCGTATGTGTGTCTGTTTACATGTTTGCGTGTTCCAGCATTCCTGGCGATACCGTTTTGTCTGCAGACTTGAAAGACAGCATTAGTACACCACTGAACACCTTTTAAAAAATGTTTTGTTGATTATTGGAATAAAAGCCTTCTTTAAAGGGTTTATTTATAAAAAAAACTATATTCTCTAGAATCTAGATTTTTCTAGATGTTTTTCTGTGGGAAACAGCAGTGAGCCCATAAGTAGAATTTATCTTGGCTATATAATTTCTTTAATAGAATTTTCTATTTCGAATTTTGACACTATGGTTATTCAATTATTGACTGTGATGGCAAATTCAACTATTTTTGGTTCATCTTAAATACAGATTCATTGTAAAAATAATTCTATATCCCCCAATTCACCAAAATTATTTCTTGTACATTTTTGCTAATGAATTTAAAAATCAATTCATTTAAATCAGTTTATTAAAAATCAACAACTTACCTTATACTGGTCTGTCCACCAAGATCCCACACTTGGAATTTTAAATTTTTGTATTGAACTGTTTCAACATTGAACCCAATGGCTAGAAATAAAAACAAAGGTAGATATGTAAATCAGCAGAAATAAGTTATTTCATGCTTGGTTATCATGAGTATATAAATCTGTTCCTCTAACATATTCTTGTATCAGTAATAGATGGCTGAAGTTATGGACAGAGAAACAAAGAGACAGAGAAAGTCGGCTGAAGATCAAGTCCAACTCTAAAACAGAACTAAAATAAAAACTCCAAGTTTAAAAAACATTCAACTTGTTTTCTCCTCAGCATATTTGTTAAATGATGAATATATTTCAGCTTGTCAGGCCTCTATCAATGACCAGTTGACAAATGTATCCAGATTTTATGAATTATGAGGATGATATGCAGGTCTTGGAACAGCAATCAAGGCTGTTTCAATTGAAAACTATGACAATCTTCAGCACACAAATTTCCATAATGTCTGGATATATCATTTGAGTGATAATAATATAGGATCCCAGCTTGACCTTCCAATGATTTTCATGCAAGTCTAGGTCTTTGGTAGTGCATTCCTCTAATTTTTTGAAAATGAAAGTGAAGTAATTTTGGTAGGTTTTTTCTGAGCTTATGTCCATGGTTTTGGGTGTTTGTATATCAATTCTTTGGTTTTCTTTATCATATCTTGTACCACAGGAAGATTTTTTATTTTTCCCCATTTTCTGAATGTATTTTTAGTGATCACAGCCCAATAAAGGCAAGAAAACCAACTCATTCATTTTTTCCTCCCAACTTTTTTTAATTGATCACTTCTATTGAGTGACTAACCAAACCTGTTTTTAACTTATGCCTCAAACCAAACTGGAAGTATTTTCATCAGGGTAACTTAATTTTACTACCTCTGTCACCCCTGCTCAATTCACGTGGTAAAAAACAGCATATATGGATGGTGGTGGTTCATAATTTCCCTTGGAATGCTAGTTTTAGTTGTTTCTTATTGCAACAACCCATTCAGTCTATGGCGATCAGTCAACAGTGCGGACCCTAACACACTGACTAAATTTCATTCTAACCCAAGTTTTATTTCGTAGTAAATTTACAAGTAGTAAAGATTCCACCAGGGTCTTAATGCCTTCCACCTATGCAGTCTGAGATTCATCCTTGACACCAGGTGAACTGACCAAGTCACCTGCAGCAAGGTTCAGGCAAACACTTGGGCAACCAGCCTTTTCACCTGACCGCCAACACCGTATACTGCACGTTGGATGGGAGTATCCAGAAGAAAAAAAAAAAAAAAAAAAGAAAAAAAAATATCAGACCCCGCTGAACAGGGAACTGACTTCCAGTTAGAAAGCTCAAAGGTGGCCCATTTGCATTTCAAAATGTTTGCTAAAGAGACATGAAATCACTGAACATGAAAGTTGAAAGATGGAAGAACACTCTTGCTGGAAGCTGCAAAAACGCAGATCTAAAAAATGGAATGGAAGCTTCTGAAGGAGAGCACACTCGCTGAAATAATGGCGCCAACACAATACCAGGATGGTCACTTTCATGTTGCTCTACCAACGCAGACTGAAGCAAGACTTCCTAGGTGCAGATCCATGGTCTCACGAGACTGATGTCACTAAGAACCTTTACATACATCTCACCAATAAAATGAAATTATTATCCAACAATGTTGTTATACAAAGCAAGTATATGATAATATATAATATCAACAAATTAGACATACAGATAACATTCTGAATTTAATAACATTTCATATTAAAAAGTAAATTAAAAAGGCCATTACTTACTCGGAATGGTGGTGACGACTTCCCCAACCTGAAGTTTATATAAAATGGTTGTTTTTCCTGCCCCATCCAAACCAAGGATGAGAATCCTCCTTTCTTTTGTTCGAAATAAATCCGAGAAATAACTTAAAAGTCCACCTGGAAAGACAAAAACAAAAATAAATAAATGAATAGAGGAGAGGAAAATACAAAAATGAAAGAGTAAAACTTCCAATTGTTAGCAATCGATTTATAAAACGAAGTATGTGGCAGATCCTGCACACCATATGGTATAACAAGGTACCAGTCACAGAAGTTCAGTAGCACATTTTTGGAAAGCATACTCCTCCATTCAGTGTAGTGATCACCAAAAGAAGACTCGAATGTCTGGGTTATTTTCTGCGGATGTTGTCAGAGAGATTTCCTTACATGACTCTTATGAGCTGGCAACAGCCATCATGGAGGACCTTGCAGGGATCTCCTGTGATGACTTCGAAGAGGTTCTACAAGGTCTGATGTCCCCTTTGCCATTGTCAGCCAGCAGTACTTTGCCTGGTTGGCATTCAAAAGAAAAAGACCCATCCACTTGGCTGACATTTATGAAAAATCTGGCAGTCAACAAAGCCAAGTTGAAAATATTCCTGGTATATATATTGGAAATGAGATCTGTGGGAATTCCACGGGGCTTATTTGCGATTTGGGAAAAACTGTATTGTTTGATGAAAAGTTTCAATACTTGAGCCAATGCTTTTCTGGATCACCCCCCCCCCCTAAAATGACTGAATTATCAGAAAAAAAAAAAAGAAAAAAAAACAATTATAATAATATGGAGAATAAAAGAGGAAAGATGACAAACTAATTTTTAAAAAAAAACAATTTGAAGTCTTATTTCCATCGATGTAGTCAAAATGTTTTGGCCGATTCATTTCAACAGCCCTCAAAATATGATATCCATAAGTCATAACTACATAGGGAAGAAGAAAGATTTCAAATTGTCAAAATAAAAAGTTGATATGTTAATGACTAAGTTATAAACAAGAGAGATGAAATGTTTCACGAGGATAACTGTCTTTTATCAAGTTAATGAAAATCAAGAATAATGGCAATTTTTTCAAATACCTTCTACAGGCAATTTTTCTAAACAAAAGTATATAAATTTCAAGCATCTTGAACTTTATATCCATGATATAAAAAAGAAATTATAATTAGTCTTTTTACTGTAACCACTAGAATTTTATAGAGATGGTTATATTATCATAAGAGGATCATTATAAAATGGTTATTGCTTCAAATGAATATCCTTTATCTATATAGAGATGGTTATATTATCATTAGAGGATCATTATAAAATGATTATTGCTTCAGATGAATATCCTTTATCTATATAGAGATGGTTATATTATCATTAGAGGATCATTATAAAATGGTTATTGCTTCAAATGAATATCCTTTATCTATATAGAGATGGTTATATTATCATTAGAGGATCATTATAAAATGGTTATTGCTTCAAATGAATATTCTTTATCTATATAGAGATGGTTATATTATCATTAGAGGATCATTATAAAATGGTTATTGCTTCAAATGAATATCCTTTATCTTATGAAGAAAAATGATATTTCATAAGTAACAATCTCATATTTTGTTCTCTATACTTATATAGTAAAGGTCAATGGTGCTGTTTGTATAGGTAGAACAGGTTATTATTGTATTCATTATTATTGGTTGGGGTGGTGTTTCAATAGTAGGTAAATTTTCTATGCTCTAAAAAGCAATGGTAATTGTCTTTGATGTAACAGGAAGAACAAGAGAGAAGGAATATTAATATACATGGTTGGGTTCTTTTTTTTTTGTGAAAGATTTCACAGCTCAGTGTAGCATGACCAAGCTATGGGAACCCAGATATTGCAAAAAGCAGTGTGACAAAAGAAAATTTCGCTGGCAGGTACCTATCTGAATCGTTTGAATGTCTGTTTAATAGTATTAGATCATACATTCTCTCTTTTGTTGAACTAACAAGCACTGCCTTGTTGAGAGGGCTTCGAAATGAACATGCTAAACAGGTTATTGAGACAAACATGATATTCACCTGGGAAAAAATTTTAAAAATCACCCCCTTCCTGCCAGGTGTTTTTAGATAATTTTTAGAATACTATTAAAGTTTTCAAAAAAGTGTTTTCATAAAAGAAATGTAAAAGCTGCCCCTAACTACCCGCAACTCCACTTTGAACTCTTTGAAGCATAATGGGTTGAATATCATCCAACTTTTGTAGTGTTGTTATCTGCATGATGGGTCATCTTTAATGCCCCTCCTTTATCTTCATATATCAAAGAACACTAAAGGTTTATATTTTTTCATACTATTCGGTTTAATACATAGGCTGACCAACAGATAGAAGAGTAGTACAAAATGTAAGAAAATAAATGTGCCCCAAAGAGTTAAACCACATTTCAAGTTTTCAGCTTTAGGGATACAATAAATAAATGAATAAAAGTTCTGTTACTTATGTAATTGGCAACAAACCACTGAGTTTTGACTACTATTTTAGCTGGTTTTATTTTTTCCAGCAACACTTGATGAGAATGACAATTACTATCTACCATTAAATGAAGAGTACAGAGGCAAAGGAAAAGTGATCTAGTTCTACTAATTGAAAAGCAACAATTCCTGTTCAAGAATAGAATAGTTATAATGAATTAAACATTATTTTAACAGGCCAAACATTTTCTATAAAACTGCACTTGAATCAGCATAGCCGACCCGTGTATCAGAATTAATTTTCTTGGAAAAAAAAAAAAAAAAAAATCATCTAAAATATCAAGAATTACCTTAGAAAAAAAACATGAGCACAAAATATGGTCTTTGTCGGTCCAAAATGACCATAAAGACAAGAACTTATAGATGGTGCCTAGTGGTGTACTCATGCAAATTTTCAAGGTTGTAACCCTCAAAAATGTGACCAGGAGCACCAGTAGAGACACACTAAGATGGGCAAAGAGAAAAGAATCTGTACCCTACTTGGCTGGTTGGTTTGCCGGGCCGTTTGTGGGGCCATGGTGATTCAGTAGGAATATTCCAGCTGTTTATACCAATAAACTTGGTACATAAGTACATGACCATTTTTTCTCTTTAATGAAAAGGGGAACTATAAATCTAAATTGGCAGATACAAGAAACAAAAACTTTCAAAGAATCCCGAGGATTTAAATAGTCAAGTTCAAATTAGTCCAATTACAGGAAAAAATAAATACAATAAAGCATCAATTCCTGATCACTGACAATCCTTTTGGTCCTAATTTTCAATGCATTTCTATAGAAATTAGAACTACATTAACATTATAAATATAATAGCCCGATTCTGTCAAACTGATGAGAGCCAAAAGTTCCTTAAAATTCTGAGTAAAAAATTGCAAAATCTAATGTTTTATCATCAATTTTTTCCTTACCATCAGAGATATTTAGTTTGTTTATGCAGAAAATGGCTAAAGCTAGACAGGAGAATGGTGGAGAGATCATAGTCAGAGGTCAGCAATAAGAGGCTGAAACCTTGCCAACCTTTACTGGGTTCAAATGCAGTCACTGCTACAGCTACTTTCAGTATATGCTATGTTACAATAATGGTAATCATCCAAGTGGATGACAACTCTACTCATGACATCAGGATTTATATAAATAGCTACAAAATTAATAATGACATAAGCTTTTTTGATCTTAACCACAGAAAAAGATGAGATAAATTATTGATGTAAAAAAAACAAAAAAACCAAGAGGTCTCTTACTCTCAACAGTTGAACAAATTTTAACATTAGCTATTCACTTTAAAATTCTTGGGTAAACAGACAATACTAAAGAGAATATGTTCAAGGTCAATAATATTAAATCAAACTAGCCATCACAGTCAATAACTGAACAACCACAGCATCAAAATTTAAAATCATGTGAAAAAATTGAATTATATTGTAAGAATAAATTCTATCTATGACCCCAACAATGTTTTCCGTTAGGAAACATCTACGTTCTGAAGAAACTAGATGTTATTGATAAACAATCCCCCAAAAAATAAAAATAAAAATAACAACAATTTCAGAAGAGAAATTTCTAATGCTATGGCTCTCAGTAGGATTGCTTATCCAAGCTTTCATCTAACTCCAATCCAAGTTGGAATGTACTTGATTTTCTCCCATAACAAGAACAATCTTCAACAAATTCAGGAGTAAACTGTTTGTCTATCATATAAAAACCTGACAGGTATAAAAATCAACATTTCCCAAACAAGAGACTACCTGGTGGTTTTCTCACCTACTGAGCCAAACCAACAAGTCTTTTATATCAAAAAATTCATTTATTATGTAAACATTAGAAAAGTTCAATTGAAATAGAAGTGGGAGTCAAGTTCGACCCTGCAGAAGTCAGACTCGTTTTTCTTCTTTTTTTTCTAGAAATTGTGAGAGAAGATTCTGGTGTGACTGGATTTTCATGATTGATCTCATCATGGAGGTGACCACAAGGATCAACCCTGATGACTTGGAAGATGTGCCACAAGGACTGTCATCCCTCTGCCATTATACGACCCGGTTGGCTTGTAAAAGAAAAGAACCCATTTACGTGACTGACAACTATGAAAGATCTGATAGTCAACAGGATACAGCAAAAAGAGTGCATCAGGACCATGTTGACAGTCGACAACAATGACTAGCAATGGACGAGCTGATACCAACAATTAAAGATCTTGTTACAATTTGCTTTAGCAAAGTTCGTAAGAATTGCTTTTCTAATATGGCCAGTTGGCTGGTTCCACGACCTGAGGTTACAACACCTCTAAAGTAAGGAAATGTTTTTCTTTTTCCTTATCAGGTGACAGGAGACAGATGTTACTGGGTTACATGGTATCAGGGACAGGGAAGAATCTGAGACACAATTGCCTATTCCAATGCATTAATGCTGAAATGAAATGCCCACAGTTAATGTCCTGTGGTCCAAATTTTTTTCCTGATTCAGCTTGAACCACATTTAATAAAAGGAGGTGCAGAGTGGCCTAATGGTTACCTGCATCATAAATAGAATCAGCCCAGTTGCAGTTCTGAATGAGGCCGCTTGTGTTCACTTTGCACTAATGCCCTGTGAAAAACGAATAAATAGCAAGGTCACTGGAGCCCTCTAGTCCTGTTAGGAAAACTATCTGAGAGAAGGTTACCCTAACAGGAACCCCCCCCCCCAAAAAAACATACAGTTTTGGCACAGGGCTAGAAACTCTACTCTATCAAAATCTACTTGCAACTGAAATTACAAAGTAGCACTATGCTCCAAAGGGAATCAACAGGAATAAACAAAAAAAAATCTGACCCAACCAGATCCTGCTAGCTAGTTTCATATTCCCAACTCATAACCCTTTTTATAAGTATTCATGGCCAAAGTCAGAAATTGAAAAAAAGTTTTCTTCATGCATATATCCATGATGTGATCTGACAAGGTGCTTCACTTTCATTCAAGCATTCTTAACACTGACATAAATCTCAAGAGGTCCGACCACGCAGTTGAATACATTACAAAAAGTTGGCACTACACATTTTCCCATATCAAACAAAGAGTACACCATGACAAATATGCATTTTATATAGAAATTTTTTTCATTGAAATAAACTGTAATTATCACTTTTCAGCAAATACTTCTGGAAGAGTATGCATGCCCAAGCAATAAAGAGCTCAGTAAACTGCTAAGAAACTTTATGATTTTCCTAAAATTATATGAAAATTGCATTGGGAACTTTTGCTTCAACCAAATATTTTTAAAAAATGATAAAAATAGACTGGGAAAAAGAAAAAAAGAAAAAAAAAAAAAGAAACAAACAAAAGTACAGTCTATAATTTTGAGAAAGGTCATTAACATTCCATGAGTTTTTCATTCAACTGAACTCCTTATGGTTAATACAATGTTTCAGATGATCCATTCTATGGCCTCCATTAGATATACTTTCTTAGTAGGTAGTAAACAGAATTTTTTCTCCACTGGTAGCAACGCTTATAACATTGGATTCAGGGGTTTTATTTTCCTTCCCTTGTTTGGCATGGATTTCCATACCTTGTTCCTTTTGAGTAGAGGAGGCCATATTGGGTTGAACTCTGCACTTCTCTAATTTATCCACTCAGTAGACATTTTAATGTGGGCAGTTTATTTAATTTTCCTCAGTTTCCAAGTATAATCCAGATTTTTGCCCTCCTCTCTTCAGATATAGTTCACACAATCACATTCAAATAGTTCACCTAAAGAAGGCTGTAGAATGGATCAGCCAATGTCATGTTAATGACGCAAACAACAAGTAGGGGCTCAATCATTCAAAAAACTCTTTGAAGAAATATTCCAGTGGATACCTATTTTTAGATAGGAAAAAGATAGGTTGTTTGACTTTTAAATTCCATTTAATGAAGCCATTAGTTCTGGAGAGAGTTTGAATTTGCTTAACAGCTGGTAGTTTAACAGCTGTGACAAATATACTGAATCATATAGTATTAACTTCGCAAACTTAAAAAAAAAATTCCGTAACCAGCTGTAACCCGATGTTGGACACAGATGTAGTTCAACTCATTCTGAATTTTCAGTTTGGTGGAAGGTGGAGTATGGTCCTTATTAGAACAGAATAAACCTAAAGAATTTTTTGTGTAATAGTTGTAATGTGGGATGAGTCAGTGACAGTCAGAAGATCACAGTCTAAAATAATCATTCATGTCATCTGATCATGTCAAAATAACATTATTTTAAATGGTATTACATACAGAACTACAATGTAAGAAATAAACTGTTTCCTTTCTGTCAATAAGATTTTAATCTGAAAATATTCATAGCCAAAAGAGAAATTGATTTGTTAACTAGAATCTTCAGTTTTTTGTTACTTTTTATTGTTTGTGAACATAATTTCCTTCAGCCTTCATGTTATATTGCAGGAATAGCTCATAGACACAGTCATTTGACACCCAGTGAGGATCAAAATCCTAATACTACCAAATCAGCCATCTAGACAAAAAAATGCTTGAGCTACGTTGACAGCCAAGAAGCACTAAATAGTGTCCTAAAAATACAAAAATAAACAAAAAAAAACCCACCAATAAACGCCATGAAGATGCTAAAAATGGCCAAAAAGCACTTCAGCATTAATTTAGCAATCTTTGCACTGCCTTTTTTGAATTGTTAAAGATGGAATTCCATCTGGAGACAGAGGTATGACATCCATGCATTTAACCCGGGTAGACATCCTTTTCAGAAAAGACAAAGTGGGAACATGCTGCAGTTGTGTCATTTGAATTCGTCAAAGCTCACAAGGCCTCAAAACCATGAAAATCAGCAGTGGGATTCACATTTGTTTCATGTCATTTCACAAGATTTCACACATGGTTAGTAAATATTACATAATGCACTTTTTGAAGTCAATCTTAGAATTGAGACAAACCTCTACCAATCACACACCTATCAAATACATGTAGAGTGAAGTCATATGAGCAGACCAGCAAGGGAATAATGTAACTTGCAGCCATCACAACAGAGTCCCTCCTAGCAATTCAAATAAGCGTTAAACTGGCCTGCACATGTTCACATCACAGGCAGTAGTTCAGGGTGCCTAATGCAAGGGTGTGCCTGTCAAGCATCTGAGATGTTGAGACTTTCCATAATTAAAAATTAATTGAAAAAAAATAAAAACAGGTCTGGATAGACACTCAACAGAAAGCGTCATATGACCAATATCTTTTGGAAGCATGACATGTTGGGAATGATCAATTAAAAAATAGGAAAGAGGGGAGGCCAATGAAGAGATTATTTCTCTCGCCTTTTGATGAGAAGTGATCACAAAACAGTCTTAATTTTCAAAAAACAAGAGTGAATGCTGCTGGACACAAACTAAAAGATCAATTTAGCATAATCTCACATGGCAAATTGAACCCCTCACTAAAAATCTAAGGAATTTTCAACAACAACAAAAAAAAAAAAAGAAGAGAGAGAGAGGTGGGGGGAGGTGGAGTAGATATTTAAATTTTCATCCCTCTAGCTTGATTGGTGAAGTATGTGCACATGATACATAGCCATACCAACTTGGAAATTGAAAAAGCCTTTGCTGACAGTTTCTAACAATAAAAATTGAAAATTCCCTGATGTGAAGTAAGATTTTTCAGAAATATCTAATAGTTGAATACTTTTTAGGATGCCAAGTTAAGCTTGCCAGAAACACTATGAAACCAAGAGGTGGCCTTATCATAATAATCACATTTGATTTTCACGTGATATAAGTCACTTGGAGAACATTAATAAAAAAAATTTAAAAAAAGATGGTAACAGTTGTTCTTGCAAAAATGTATCAAATAGATTTGCATAATTAGGACACAGTGATATCAGGCAATTATTCTGATCAAATGTGGCTTTCTCTCACATTCCCTACATGAAAAAGAGAGGCTAGAAAACCTTATTATAATGAATAATTGAACACTGAACAGGATGTGTGTGGGTGGCCGAATGTTTTATATATGTGTGTGTGTGTGTGTGTGTGTTGAAAGTGACTATTGGAAGGTGGAGAGAAAAAATTCAAGAGAAAAGCTGGTGTTATGTCACATGGGTACGTTTTGATGCATTTTGATGATTGTCAACCATCTTTTTCAGAGAAACTTGTAGCAATGCTGAGAAAATTGTACGCTGTTTACATGTTTGAGATTTAGTAAAGAAATAAAGATATTACTGTGTTTTGGGTTGTTTGGTTTCTGTCAGATCATCTCACATTCCTGAAACAAACATTATATATATATATAATATATATATATATATATATTACACACACACAATCACACATGTGTGTTCGTGCGTCTATTGAACTTTAAATCCTTAATAAAAGGTTCAATAATAGGGAAATCACAATTGGTGCTTTTACTGAATTCTAATCAACCTAAATATTTTTTAGAGATATATCAGCAAATTATCATTTGTGTGGGCTGTTGGGAAAAGATCAGAAAATAGGTCATATTTTGATTGAATATTCACCAATTTTTGTTAATTATATCATCCTTTATCCTACTATTAAAAAACACATTCTACATGTAACAACCACATAGCATAAGCTATTAATACAGATTAGATCCTCAGTGGGTGCTACTGGCACTACACTTCATGCCACACTTAAATTAAACCATTAGAAGGATAATCAAACTTGACATGTTTGATCTAAGTGTTGACTTACCACTACCAACAAGAATGGAGAAATGTATGTATCAACCAGTGTCTTTCCGATTGTCCACAGATAATGGAAGAGTGGGAAACGGGGTGAAAAAGGAGTGGTTGAATTTTGGGGCAGATCCAGGAATCAGTTTTGAATTAAGTTAATGTATGACAGTGGCAGAAGTATATATTCTTTGAGTGCTCACTACATTGTAATATAAATTCTATTGTCAGCCACTCCTTCAACATTAAAAGTCAAGAGGACACTGAAGAAGTAAAAGCCAAGTTTATGAGTATTGCTTAACAGGAGGGTGCTGCTTCTTGTTAAGTGCTTAGTGGGTGATAAAAACTATCCTGAGTCGAAGGTCACCTGGGTAGAGCGACCCAATGAAAAAAAAAATCTTTGATCACTGAGGCTAAAAAAAGAAATGCGAAAGCAAGCAGGTATAATATAGCTTCCTTTAACTTTCAAAACATGCCATTGTGATAAGATATACATGAAATGCTTATTATCATTATTATTATTATTATCATTATCATTTTATTAGCATAGTATCTATAGAAAATGACAGGATTGTTTCTGTATAGGTTGGTAATACTGCCCGAGATCAAAGTATCTGTGCACTCCGCCTAGGATAAAAGTATTGCTCCCCTGCACTTCTGCCTAGAACCACAGTGCAGTAAGTGAGGTAACTCGTTCATTGTAAGGTTATGCAACGCTCTTCCATAGGAATAGAGCACTCTGGTGGATGGGGAATATATGCTAAAATGAATATATCGCTTATATTCAACCTTACTGACCGTCCAGTTCCCTGGCGCAGAGGTAGGATACTGGCTTCATGGTACTGGATGGGATAATGGAGAGTCTATAGCCACACCGAAGAGTTGTAATACAACCAAGCAGCTGTCTGTGGATGACACAATATATATATGTGTGTGTGTGTGTGTGTATGACATAAGCTACATATTAAAACCACAGCTGAAAGGGAAGTGATGTTTGATCAACACTGCTGTGGTGCCATGTTAATATAACTGTTTTGCTTTTAAAATCCTCGAAACGGTTACATGGTAAACAACTGATGATCCCAGCAAGAGAAAATTTACACATTATACCCAGACACAAAGTATATGTAAAATGGAAAAAGACACTGGACTAAATTGGCAATCGGCCAAGACAACATACATAGAATAAACAATTTAAGAAATTGGAGCTGCAGCAGGAATCAAACCTGTAACCAATAGGGTAGTCATTTCATTGTCTAGGCCAAATGATACATTCACTGTGTAATAACAGGAGATCATTTCAAAAAGAGTTTCAATATAATATAACACAATTCATAATCGTTGTCAAATCCAATATCCATTCATTAATGACATATCTCCATCATATATATATATATATATATATATATATAAACATTTTATATAGAGTGGACACGGATACATATTGCATTTCATTTATTTATCTATTATATGATATTAAAAAAATGAATGAATACTATGGGGGACCCTCCCCACCCGAAAAAAAATTGTAAGCAAAACTAATATAAAATATTTAACAAAAAGTAAAGATCCAATACTTAAAATCAGTATTAAGAAAATTTTTCTTGTAGTACGATTGCTAAAATTTGCTTTTCTCCATATAAACTTAAGACACTGTATTTGACAGCATATAGGACCCTCTTTTTCCTCAAAAAATGGCTCAGAGGGTAAATATGTCCTCTGCTGTCAAGACCCACAGAACTTTGGGAAGAGATAAGAAAAACTGGGTGACGAAAGAGGAGAATTCAGGGAAATGTACATTTTCTTAATATTCCTAGCTGAAATAAGGGAGAGGGGTCTCATGCCATCAAATACAGGACTAGACTGTAATTTATATGAAAAATCTAATCCTCTTAAAGAAGGTAACAACTTTTTTTACCAACTTAATCCCATTGAATAAAAAACCATGGAATGTTAAGGTTTAAATAATCTTTTTGCAATATGTGTCATCTGAAGCCAAACAGGCAGGCAAACCAACGCCCATCCAAATGTTCTCATATAAGAGAAAGGAATACCTCAAGGCAATGAGAGAATCAGCCATGTTAAATGTCTTCTTAAGATAATAGAAAAAACAAGAACCATAAGTTCAACGATGTGTCTACCGTCCATGATAGTAGAAGTAGCATTCCGAAAGTATTATTTTCAATAAAATTGTAAATGGCCTTTTTTTTTGCTATTCTTGTCATACCTTTGATGACATCACATCTCTTCCTTCCATCCTATTTCCATTGTTTAACATAACTGCGACTGACTGACCAAAAAGTGTCTTATTAAGATGTGTGGACACATAAATACTTGTAAAACGTTGCGATATAGAAATACACAGTAGACCCATTATAACATGGAAGCCGGGGTCCGTGATTTTCAACCACGTTATATATAAATAAGTCTGTGCCGTTACAAATTCTCCATTTTTACATACCTTGATCCAAGTTCCCCATCCAACTTCTTCAAGACCAAGCCTCGTGATTGTGCCAATAAGTGGAGAAAACTTTGGGAGTTGGGATAGGGGCAAGACTAGTCAGGCAGGAAAATATCATTTTCTTAAAAATGGTGACACCTCATCAGAAGGTTACATTTTAACAAAACTTATATATGTAGTGAGTATCCAGAGTGGGAGTTTGACAATATGTTAGTAATCTTTTTAGTGATAGATGAAAGGAGCGACGAGTTTCGATAATTGACTATTGAAATGTTTTTGCCTAATTCATTTCTATTTTACAGTTGGTATAACCAGATTCAGTGGGGGGGGGGGTCTATTTTTGTATTTTGCTATTATTTTGAGAGCCAACTTAAATAGGTCCATGCTCAAACCACTTTACAATGAGCCATGTTATAATGGGTCTACTGTGTATTCTGCAAACATTACAAATGACTATTTTTGTAGTTTTTTAAATACCAAAATGCAGATTTTAGATGTTCTATCAAAAGCATCATTAGCAGCTGGTAAGAATAAAAATGATCAGGATAGATTCCTATTAATGACGTCACACCTCTGTTTCTGTTGTCTAATGTGACTGACAGACCGAAAAGCATTTAATAGAGATGTGTGGAAACATCTAAAAATCTGAGTGTTAATCAGAAAAAAAATTATTTAGGTCATGAAGAAATATTTCTCAAACGTATGACACAGAATGAATACATGCTTTATAAGTATTCAATTTCAATAGATTTCTTTCTGTCAGAGCTTATTATTTACTTAATTTATTCACAATATGTTTGAAAAGAATACAAGGTCAATTACCAAGAGCATGGAAGAGATATGCCAGAGAGATATGAAAGACAGGTCTGGTTAGTCATTTAATAGAAATTGTCACACAACCAATATCTTTTAGCAGCATGCCATGTTGGGGGGTGATCAATAACAAAAATTGGAAAATTGAATAGATTACATCTCACACCTTTTGTTTGATGGTGATAACTGAGAATGTCTGAATTAAAAAAAGAAAAAAAAACGATCCTTCTAGACATAATAAGGAGTGGATGCTCACATTTTCAGACCATTATAGATAGATAGCCAGCCAAACTCACTTGAAAACTGAATAAACCTTTGGTGACAGTTTTGTTTGATGGTTTCTAATGATCTGTATGAGAGAAAGAGTGTTCAATTCTGAAGGTATAATGCTATGAATACTTTCCTTAATAACATTTACTTGAAGGAGACAATGGTAAAAGTGTTCACAATAGAATGGGCGCTATTCAAATGAATATTAAGTTTTCACACATGATACGTTGTTTGTTTTTCTTACATCATAAAGAAAATACTACAAGTAAAAGATTTATTAATATAAATAGAGATATAATTCTTTATTACTCAAGGTGTTCAAGCTCTTAAAAACAATGGTGTTAAACCAAGAAGTTAGACTAATTTTCAAGTACGATTTTAAAATAGGATGTAACACTGCTTTTGTCGTTGATAAGATCAACAAAGCATTTGGTGTGATTACTAACATCAATAACAGTGGCCAACAACCCATGAGCAATGGATAGTGCAGTTTCTGGAGACTTTAGGACTTTAATGGCAACCATGGCACATCATCTCAAGGTGATACGAAAAGTGAAAAAGTAGAAAAATGAGTCCTATATGAGCTGAATGAAATGCTCCATGGCAGTGCACAAACACACCTCTCTAAGCTAAGCCATTTGGAATATAGAATCTTGCAGCATCCTCCATACTCAGGCATTTCTCCTACTGATTATTGTTTCAAGCGTTTGAATTTTATAACTGTAATAAAAGATTCATTAATGGGGAGGTCATAATTCATGCTTTTAATGAATTAGTGATCAGTTAAACCTAAAGAATTTGATAAGAGATGGTGTATCATCATCAGAGAATCATTGGGAAAAGGTCATTGCTCCAAACAGGTTGTATTTTCTGCTGTTTATACCATCCTTTATCTTACTATTCTTGAAACATCATTTGTCTCATTTTCTTCGATTGTTTATTCTATTTACATTGTCTAGGTCAAATGATACATTCACCATGTAATAACAGAAGATCATTTCAAATAAGAGTTTCAATATAACGAAATTCATAATCATTCATCAATTTCCTAATAACACAAGCACAAACATATGAAGTTATAAACACTGTTTAGTCTGCCTTCTTTTTTTCCTTCTCTATTTTTTTTCTAGTATCCTTTTGTTATCTCAAGAATTAATTTAAAAAAAAAGGAATAATATGACAAAGAGGAAATAATCTCTCTCTCTTATTACCACCCTTTTTATAAGGAAAACAGCTTTCTTTGTTATGTATGTTGTCTATCTCTCTTCAACCATACTCTCTTGAGGTCACTCAATTCCTACTAGATACTGTTAACCAATTCAAATCTGTTATTGAAACATGAAATTTTCCCTATTCTTAGAACAGTCCACTTATATCACAGTTAAAAATTATTATAGTAGCAGTATAGAAATATCAACAGCAAAACTAACCAATAATAATAACAGATATATCAGTTCCATAGGTAATAAATTACTTCAACAAAATTATATACATCAACTGGAGAAATAAATATGTGAAGGAATGATGATGATATCTTAGTAGTCAAAACCGGTGGTAATTCCATGGGTCCAGCCAGTGTGTATATATTATTATCTTGCTATCAATTCAAAGTATAGATTTCTTACATTTATAGTAGCCATGAAGTATCAAACATAATTTCTAACCAGAACAATCAATATAAAATATGTATCTACTCTTTCATCCCCACAGGGAATCACTTAATGTTGATTATCAGATCAGAGGATTTACAGGCACCAGGCCAAATGATAGAGAAAAAAAAGGCGTTATGTACAGATGAAGTTGGAATATCAAAATGTTGACACTTGTGATAGAACTTTGGACCTTTTGATTGCAGTTATATATTCTAATCACCGAGCTATACTACAAAGTATTAGCAACTATGAACTGATTGAGGATAAGCTGTATGGCTCCACAGGGATTGTAAAAATAACTTGAAGGAAGAACAACTGAGTAAAAGGCCAGATGGAATTCATTATTGATTAATCCTCTTGAGTTTTTGTTGGTCAGAAGAGGAACAAAAATAACACGAGAAAAGAGAAGCCGACCAAGCTGACAATTGAAAGTGTTTGGGAAAAGGAGGAGAGACTAGCTAAATCGAAAGATATTGGTTTTTAGCTGATAATCACAGATTAATCAATGGACCATTAGTTGCAGGAAAGCAACAGACAGAAGAGTGGAATAGTTCTTGCATTATTTGGCAATTCATTACAGTGGGCACAGAATGCAAAGTTATGAAAATAGGCTAAGACTGATAGATTGGTATGTTGTATAATAGTTGTTAATGCCTCGTTGGAAGTGTGTGCATGAGATGAATAAGGGAAAATGTTTAAATTTTAATAATATATAATACAATATCTCCATTGAATCAACAAAATGTTTCAACAAATGTATCATAATATTGCTGAAATAATTAGGTAAGCGACAGTGTAAATAAATAGTGTAATCATTAGCTCTGAATTCTCTACAAAATTTTGAGGGTTGTGCTTGTGTGATTTGATTCTGAATGCCAGGGTCTGAACGCTCCAGCAGGTTCAATACATTATCAGCCAATTGTTGAATTGGAGAAGATTTGTGGCACAGAAATTAAAGATAGGACTTGAACAATAAGGACTTCAAAACTAAGAGTATCACTTTGAAATAAATAGTTTCTGGTCTGCCTTTTTTAGTATTCAAAAACAAAAGATACATGGTTTGATATGATACTCTCAGCACTTGAAGACATTTTATCTTTTTTATCAAAATTTTCAGTAATTTTTGTTGAGAAAATGACATTTTTTTTTTTTAAATCTTAGATACTCCAAAAAAAAGATCAGTCATTTAACCTAGATTATTAAAATTTGTTGGAATTGATAAATTTTTTAATGAAATGTAGGTCAATTTCAAATCAGAAGTACATAAAGTTGGTTTGATTACCCATTCATAGAACCTAATTTTTCAAATCTGCATTCTTGAATGAAATCAAGCTCTTCTTAAATGATCTGATAATGATACAACTTCAGTTCCAAACCAGTTGGGAATTATTTTTTTGGTCTGAAATTCTATACCGATTAAATATAGACCAATCACATAATACATGAGAAAACAAGATTTTTTTTCATTAGATATTTCCTTCCCTGGGGCCCACTGTGACATATGAGAGTGGATGCTTATAGAAATACCAGGTCTGTCAAGAAAGTATCTAGCCATTCGGAAAAATAGTCTACCAAAAAAAATGGCTCCTTAGTCTACTTTTCGGACCTCACACTTTTCCGGGCTCCTTTTCCATTTTCAAAAGTCTGCAAAGTCCTCTTTCAGGATCACCATCAGTTGCTTCGTCATATCCTCCTTTATCTTGTCAATAGTCTTAAATCTCTAAAAGAAAAGCCAGAAGTTGCAGGAAGCCAAACCTGGAGGGTGTAGAGGGCTGACAGACCTGAGTAACGCAATGTTTTGTCAAAAATTCAAGTCTTGTTTGGTCAGTATACAAGCTTACTCAATGGTAACTCACAGCTGTCTGAGTAACCATATGGGAGAGTGTCTGTTTATACAAGCACAGTAAGGTCCCCTCTGATTGGTTGCCAAGTTACATAGAGGCCATGCAACAGGTTTCAGAGATATTCAAATTGGCAGGATACTCTCTGGATACACTTAGTATAGATATTTAGTTACTTACCATAGAGCAGAAATTAGTAAGTCACTCTCACAAACCATAACTTATATATCGAGTTTGATCTTCAAATGCACAATACTATACTTCAGCCAGGCTATACTTGGCTTAGGAATTCTTAGTTTTGTGCACCTTAGTATGGATCAGTAGTGGGTAAGCTGCCACTATTACAGTAGTGAATTGAATCCTCATTGGGTACTCTATACTCATGGCTTTAGGCAAGACTAGGCTAAGCTTAGTACCTACCTTCCCAATCATCCCAAAATGCCTCGGAATGACAAGAGCAGGTTTTATTAATGATGCTGATAACAAGAAGTATCACACTATTGCATCAAAAACCAAGCTGGACATTATAAAGTGAAGTGAAAGAGGTGAAAAAATGATAAACATAGCAGGTACGTATGGGATGAATTGTTCTACTGTTTCAAAAATCTTAAAAGGATGAAGAGTGCAAAATGTAAAATGTTCAGTACAAATACATTCCATGATAATTAGTAAGAAACAAAGCTCAGTGATGATAAAAATGGAAAAATTTCCGAGTATATGGATGGACAACCAGCATCAGTGCCACATGCCGATAAGCCTCAATTTAAATCAGCTGAAGGCATCAATTCTCTTAGAAGATTCAAAGGCAAACATGGAAAGAGTGTTAAGGAAGAAACATTCACTGCTAGCCATGATTCGTTCCAGAGAGTCAATGCTTACTCAAACTTGCATAACAAAGATGTGTTGGGGATGGTACATGTTCATTTTCTACCTCCCATGAACAAGAGCTCTACTAATCAACCACTCAGCGGCACACTCAATTGGTTCAGTAAGCAGACAAAAATAATTTTAACATAACCAAAATCCCAGGGTACAGCTTTTGAGATGAAAAACTATTCAAGCCGTATTCCCTGGGAGGTATAGTGAGACGGAAATAACTTTATTTTTGTTCACACTAATCTGGTCTACATCACCTAAACACGTGTAGTAGAAATGATTTCTTTCAATCTACTCAATTGTAGAGCAAAAGACAGATACCTACATGTTCAGGAGTTCCATAGCAGATATTGGGTTGGAGAAGTTAATTTCTATTGTTTAATCTTCAAAAGAGGATAGAGAACTTCTTCAGTTGTTTTTATCAATTAAATCTATGATACATGCCTAACAAGGACAAAGGGGAGGGGCATCTTAACTTCCAAGGACAATGGACGGCTCCCCTTTTTACTTGTGTGTGCATCGCATCATGGGACTAGTAGTTAAACTGCTGATTTGAACAAATAGTGTTATGAAATCGAAAAGAAAAACCTCGAAAAAATTCCGTCCTTTCTTAGACAAGTAAAAATCTAGGAGTGTCTGTGTGTCAAGGTTTTTGCAAATTTCCCATTGAAAAATGCATTCAACAGTAGACAGTTGATTTATTCTGAAACAAGAACCATAAGTTCAATGATGTGTCCACCATCCATGCAAGTAGTGGCAGAAAGAGGCAGAAGAAGAGCAAGTAGTCTTTCTTTAAATCAATTGATTATCATATTGTAAAATATTGCAAATTGGAAATATTCCAAGGATATTATTTTCAATAAAAATTGCAATTTTTTTGCCATTTTTGTTGCCGAACTTACACAATCTATTATGATATCATAGCAGTTGGTTTCCTTATGACATCATACTTCTTTCCCATTTCTGTTGTTGAATGTAACTGTAACTGACCGAACAGCATCTTATTGAGATGTGCGGACACAGCTAAAAACTCATTGGAGAAGCATGAAGTGACCTTCCCCAGCACTTGAACAAATCTTCCACTCATAGACACTTGAAAACGAATTCAATCCAACCTCATCGTACTTCCTTGGCTTCCTTCTTTCATAATCGATCAGGGGTTCAAGATTTGCAACCCTCAGGAACGTTTTTTCTTTCCACCCTCTGACTATAAAAATAACAAAGATAAGCAGACTAGCTTGAAATTTTACTGAGTTAACATTCAAGACTGCAATTACTACAGATGTGCCTATCATTATCAAGCTTACAACAAGGGATTATTATTAGGCTGGTTTTTTTTCACTTCTGTCAACGAAGTCGTAAAGAGGTATATATTTTTTTTTTATATAGGGTTGTATAATCTTTTTTAAATTTTATTTTTTGCTGTTCAGGAGAAAGATAAATATGTTAATTACCCATGCGGCTTATATAATCTAAACTAGTGTTCAGACAAACAAGTAGACAATTGTTGTTTTTATTGTTGGTTACCATCAGAAACATTCAAATCGCCATAGCCCCACAAATGGCCTGCCGACCAATCAGTCAAGTGGGCCATGGATTCTTCTCTCTTTGTGTGTCTGCATGCGGCTGTGTATCTCCTGGTGCTTCTGGTCACATCTTTGGGGCTACAACCTTGAAAATTTGTATAAGCACAAAATTGTGTTTCTGGGTCTCTATGGTCATTTTGGACCGACAACTCCCTAAATTCAGGATAAAAGATCTGTTCAAGATAATTTCAGATAGAAGATCTATAAATTTAGATAATTTTTTTGATTATTAGTTCTGGTACACACATGAATTATGGGGATCCATTTACGCGAGGTACAGATATCTATTTTTTTTTGCAAATAACTATTTTCTGTCAGTTGTTTATGTTCCTTCAGATTTTTTTGTTACAATCCTTTCAAGACGAACATATTAAAGTGCTTAATGCCTGAAATAATGGTTCCCAATAGACTTCTAAAAAGAGATATACCGAACATATACATGGTGGGTATCCGCTGAGGAAAGGGGAGTACATTGACCCTACCCCTCATATACGTCAATTGTTTTCTGTAACCCAAACCCAATGTACCCATATAAGAGATGGTATTATATCTATACTTTACATTAATGAATCACTGGAGATAGACCGCACATACAACTGAAAAAATTATCTAGAAAAAAAAAAATATATATATATTTTTTTTTTCTAGATAATTTTGTGTGTGTATATATATATATATATATATACATACATACACACACACACACCTCGACAATTGCAAAAATATCTTACATTCTAAAAAGATAATTGTAATTGGAACCCAAGCAAAATGAAGAAAAAGACAGAATGATTCTAAATACTAACAACATCAAACAATCATTTTTTCAACAACTGTTTAAATTTAAGTAAACCTAGACTTGATATCATTAGGTGTAGGAACTAAGGCAAGTCTGCTTAAAGGTACCTAAAGTCAGCTTTAGGAAATATATCTACTTTAATCCACAGGTTACTAAAGGAACATTAAAGCGACAAGAACAACTAGGTTGTTATTTTAATGAATAAAAAGATAGTCAAAGTTCACAACTACATGATGAATCGGAAAATTTTTTCAAGAAGTCGAGAATAATTCAATTCTTATGCCACTGTCTATACATTGATATGCTTGTTTATCTCTACCAATAGTGTGTTAACACTTCCAATACTTTTCAAAACACACTGGCACTATCACAAATTACCTTACTAGCCAAAGATCCATGATTCTTCTTCAGAGCCAGCCCAAGGGATAAGCAAACTAAGTGGCTTCTTAATGCTCCATGGCCATCAGAAGACCCTCAAATCAAATTCTGCTTAGAGCCTATAAAAGACTTGGGCTGTCCATGTTCTACTTCTTTTTCTAATCCCAGTAGACTCCTTGTGGAGCATAGAGCCACACTGCAGTTTCAGTAGCAGTCAGATTTATGGGGCTGAGTTGCTAGCCCCAAGCTGTAGGTTTCTTTTCTGTCAGAATAACTTTCTCTTGAATGGAATGCCTTACAAAATCAAAGGGGTCCAACTGCCTAACTCTTTAACCATAAAATGGGGGAGAATGAATTTTTGCCTCTCCCAAGGGCATTAATGCCAAGTGAACGCATACAGCATTGGCTGAAACACAAACTCGATTCACTAATTCCATTTTATGAGGAGGTAAATGTTACACTACTCTGCATCTCCTAAATATTTTATCTGGGTAGAAAAATTTATGCTGTTTAATGACAATAAAGCCCAATGCCAAACTTTTAACAAAGGCGGAATACACTATCTACGACCAGTATTTAGCCACTGATAATTTTGTATTGACTTTTTCCACAGTCAAAGCATTGCAAAATGTAAAAAAATAATGGCACCAAGGAATTGTCATCATGGCTATCCAGTGAGGTTGAGGATGATGGTCTACGTTACACAGTGTTGCCAACTTGAAAATATTTTTGTGCTAGTTTGACAGCTAAAAAGCTAAGTAAATGAAAAAGATGTCTTAAAATGCCAAAAACAGCCCAAACACACAAAAAAAAGAAAAAAAAAGTTTAAAAAATGTCCCATAAGCCAGCATCAACTCAGCAAGTTTTGCACAGCAAAATCAAGAAATGGGCTAAATTGGCAACAGGGACTACACTCTGACCTTCGGCAGAAATGCCAATTCACATGTAAATAATCCTGTCATTATTCACTATTACATTATAATGATGACTATATAATAATCATATGAACATATGATAATAATGTCTACGCATTAGTAGGATAATGGATTGAAAGCCACAAGGTCAGGGATTTCATCCCTAAGGCTCAGATGGTAAAGCTTTTGTTACAATCAGATTACAGAGGAGAGGGAAAAATTGACTTCAAAGCATGAGGTAGGGCTGTCATTTGGCAATGACCAAGTCACTTTTAAAATCTTTGAGATATATATACATAGATAGATAGATTGACATCATTATATATAAATTGACATGAGACAGTTTAAAACACTGACAAAACAGGCTACTCTATCTTCTGTTCAGACTGAGGATGATTACTGCAACTTTTGTAATGTATGTATAGCAAATAGAAAAATTATGAAAATATATTTTTGTATATATGTATTTATTTACTTATTAAAATAACAATATCTAAGACTTGTTAATTTTGTTCAATCAGTAAGTCAACCCCCCTGGCAATCAATGGATCATGAGTTCAAATCACGGAAGAGGAATAAAGATTAGTTTACATCCCTCATTTTGGTGGGGATTGTTCTTGTTACATTAGGAAAACAAAATAAAATCCAAACTTAGTACTGGAGTTTGCCAAAATATCTATAACAAATCTCAATCTAAAGTTATCCTTTGTCAGTTGCAGTTTTTTCCATTTGTGGTCTCTATAAGTTGTGGTTCAATCATGAATGATTTAATAGGATTATTTTTGTGTTTTGTGAGGTGTACAGTGAAAAACCACATCATGGAAAATATGCTTTACAGTATAAACAAAGCATAAAAGTTTAGGAAATCATAAATGCTTATATATTCATAACATGGCCTCTACCATGAACTTCTGACAAAAAAATGTTCTGGACTCAAATAACCTCCCTTGGATTTCTTTACCTGAACTCATATCCTAATCACACACTTTTTTTACTTTCAGTCACCCTAAACAAGGCCTATTGAACACTATTTTGTTGCAAGAGTTTTCAAATCAAAAAAAAAAGTAAGTCCAAACTTTATTTTTCGAAACTGTCACCTTAAGTTTCTTCAGTTTTGTAGAGTGGATGGCTGGCTATCTATGTATACATGAGTTGCACATAAAGGCTGCAAATGGAGCTAATGGGCTGGAAATTTAAACATTTACTCCATATTCTGTCTAAAAATAAATTGTTTTTTTTAAATATCCCCCCAAATAGGTCTTAATGGGGGGGTCAATTTAAACAGTAAGTTTATGCTAAATTAGTCCCATGGTTCGTATCCAGCTGCTTTCTAGCAGTTTTTTTTTTTTCAACTCAACTTTTTTTTGTGATCATGGCCTAACAAAAGGCGGAGGAGAAGTATATAAATTGATCACCAAGCTTTTCCAATTTTTTTTATTTAAATACCCCCAACACGGTATGCTGGGTCACATGACAGTTTCTATTGAGTGACTAACCAGACTCATTATTTCTGATACTGCAAATAATGTTTTACAAACGATTTCCCCCGAGAATTTTCAATGAAAACAAACAAGTCAAGCTTTAAAAAGTGTGATTAGGATGGGTGAAGAAATTCAAGGGAGGTAATTAAGTCTCTAATTTCTTGGGGTGGGACTTTTCGGTCGCTATGACAGAGGATACGGATACCAGAAGTAAGTTGTTTTTATCCAGCTGTTGCACAGAGGGAGAAAAAGACAATATCCATAGGTCCAAATTATTCCGGGGGGAGGGGACACACACAACAACTAACTCAAGTAATAAAAACAAGCCTTGTTGCACTAGGATCAAACTCCCTGGCGTCATTTTAAAGGTAAACAAAACAGAAATAATTTCTCCTTACAATGTTATAAGTAGTTCCAGTAAATGGAATTTGCTAATTTTAGCAAAACAAGTCGACCTGTAGTTGGGATCTAAGAATTGGGTAGATTCGTCATCAGTTTTTACATACGTCACTGTTACTCGTGCATGACGCCACCGTTTTTTTGTTTTATTTTGGTCTGGTCATTGTCATCCGTTGTTACATACTAAAGTCAAAGCTCAATTGTAGGAGTTTGACAAAAAAAAGAAAAACCAAACAGCTCAAGTTAATTTTGAAGCAATTGTGTTCACTGTTTGTCATTACATTCACTCTTAATGATCGGTGGTAATCTAATGTCCCGGAAAATACACAAAAATGGTTCTGACAAGTGTAAAACTCTTAGGGGACCCAACTTTCGAACAGAGCCAAAGTTTGAAACGGAATTAATAGTTTAAATTGATGAACCAACGTGAAATACGTGGTTTTGAATTTTGAGGTTTAAAAGAGATTTTGTGTTCCCAAGAATATTTAGGGTTTGTTCTTGATATTTTGTTTATAGCTGAAAAAAGATTGAATTTATAACGTTTAGAGGATTTCCTCGATTATGACAGACCTGACGAAAGAGAATAAAAATGACCTCTTTTCAACACTTTCGAAGACAATAAAAGGAGTCAACAGACAAAAAGAAATACCCAAATTCACAAAATTTAGATATAATGATCAGCTCGACTATTTAAACAATTCCTTCACAAAATACGAAAAAATTAATGAAAATATTTGAGTAGCAAAAAGATTAGAAATATACATTATAAGTACGTGATAGTTGAGTGAAGTTAGGACATTGTTATTGAAAATGAACTTTTGTCGCCAACGATTCATCGAAGTGGGTGGAGACAGGTGGACTTGTTGGGTTCACCCACGCGTTAAAATTGGGGGTAGTCTAGTTACGTTTTTTCGATCGGAAATTAAAATAATTTTAATAATCGAAATTACAGGTGAAAAAACAATATGACTGAATCAAAATGATTATCAGGGTGGTGCGGTATAGAGGGCTAGATCGAATAAGTTGTATAAGAATTGTGGTTAGATTTAAGCTTGAACCAGAAGTAGTCGGATGCATCAGGCTGAGGTACGACACCCTTCCATCGAAATATTACGTAGGGAATGAGTCAGTTTTAGGTGGTGTCAGTCAGCAATAAGAAAGTAAAATGAGAATTTTAAAAAAAATTATAATACTATCCTTCATGATTTAAACAAGCTGAGGAAATTTAAACATAAACGAGCTTAACAGCACTAGGGTCGGACTCCCTTACTTCATTAAAATCTGAAAGGTAAAGTAAACAGATAGCATTTCTACATACAATTCTCAAAATACGTGTCTCATTTCAACTCCTTTATTAATAGTTTCTGTACATGTGATTTGCAAACTTCAGCAAAAAAAGTCGACCGGGTTTGGCTATAGAAGTATGAGTGGATTTATCAGTTTTTGCGTACGTCACTGTGTTATTCGTGCATGACGCCTCTAGTTTTTGGTCTTAACATACAAAAAAGGTCAAGACTCAATCGTAGGACGATGTTTATATACTTTATCTCCAGAGATCAGTAAAAAAAAAAAAATGAAATAAAATGAGAAACATCAAAAAACCATTCTAAGAGAAATTAAGAATGAAGAAGGGTCGTGTTAGTCGTTTACATCATAATGTCTACAAATTTTATTTTGAACATTTCGTAACTTTCATGGGAAAATAAATTAGTAAGTACAGAAATAGGTAATAAAAAATAATAGAATTAGTGTGAGTGCGTGTTTGTAACAGTGTGTATATGGAAAGCAATATTGTTTCAACAAACAAATTAGTAACATTTGACTCATAGCAAGTTTCAAAGGTGCATGTTTGGAAGAACTGAATTTTTTCCGTCCGTCGTACGAAACTATAGCTTCGAAGTATTTCAGTTACTTTTTTTTCAATGTTGCCAATATAGATATAAAATACCTACATTTAAATCTTTAATATTGGTTTTTAAAAAATATACCTGTAACTTTTTATTCATTTATTAGATTTCTCAAGAAAAACTCTAAACTCGACACTGCACTATCTGACAACTCTGTACCATGACCAGTTGACGGGTAATCGCGGTGCATACACGCACACGGAGATTTCTTCAATTGAAATTATTTGATATCAACAATGTTGATGTCATTTTTTATCAAGCTTCATCTTGCAACCAAACTAAGAAAATCAGTTTTCACGATAAAACAACCAAAAAGAAAAACCGAAAACCTAGGGAGATCTTAAGATCAGAAAATAATTTTAAAAAATGAATAATTTTCCAAAAGTTAAAGCACATTTTTCAATGTTAATTTTTTTACCGGTTCTGACACACACGATGCAATCAAGGTACTCTTTTTCAGAAAAGGTTGAAAGCACTAAATTTTTAAAATACCAATGAAAACAAAAAACGATATTAACGTCAAAGATACATTGAGTATAAAAATAAATCCTTTTCTTGTAGCATTTTTTTTAATAGCATTTTAAAAACAACAGCATCAATTTATCTATTTATTATCATTACAGTTCATTAGGTATAATAGTAAGTTGATCTGTACAGAAGCCGGCCTTCTTCAGCTTCTCTGCAGTTTGTTTAAATCTAAAATCAAATTCGTCAGTAGACCTACATGGTTCCGGGTTCACGTAAATTCTAATTGAGGGCAATCTTTCGTTTCAAGTCACCAATGACGGGAGGCAATATGGACTTCGTGAAACAATCGTCGAAAATTACGGATGGATGGAAAGCATAAATCCAAGACAACTGGTCCTACATTAAAACCAATTACCTTAACACACAGGGCTAGGCAAATCGTCTTGGGTGGGACATATTTACAAGTACATTTTTTGTAGAGTTTTTTTTCTGCAGACCATATTCTAATGAATTTGATTTTCAGATTACTATCCGTTGAATAAAATAAATAATTGAAATGATAATGATATTTGATATTGATATAAAAAAAAGATACTTAATCGATGAAATTCATTATTAGATAAACAAAATTGAATGAATATTTTGCCACCGTAGCCCTTATGCTTCACCATGCTTTTTCAATCCACCCGTAGTTATTTTTTGGCAATTGCTTCACAAAGTCCGAGTGATATTATTCGTGACCTAAAACGAAAGATCGGCCAATACCAAAAATGCCGAGTGAAAACAACTGATGTAAAATGTAAGAATAATTCTGGTTGAAAAAAATATAATTCACACCTGCTTAGGTAAAGAAGGAAGAACGGTCAACAAGTGGGGGGTCAATTTCTCTTCAAAACATCAACTAATTACAGGTTACAGACATTAGCAATGGTTATGTTTTTCCTAAAATAACGATAGGAAAGAATCGGCAATCGAAATTTATTGGGGAAAAATTAATTTTATAAGCAAATCATGAAGCGATCGTCAGAAAATAACAGATGGAAGTGATCCCCCATTTTGCAACCATATTGAGTCGAGAGAGGTGAGAAACGTGTTGTAAATATGTAAAGTTGACAAAAAAGATACATAAAAACGAGATTTGAAGATTGTTTCGTTGTTTTATAATGAACAGATTGTTTGAAAAAAAGGGTTGGGAATTTTTTTTAAAAATCAACTTGGAAGAGAGTTTAAAGGAGGAGAGGTCTACTTTTTACGATAAAAGAGTTCTTGTTGGTGTGTACCGTATTCACTCGTATATAATGCGAAAAAATTATCATAAAAAAAATGGGGGGTAGTATTATATTCGGATGTAAAAAAATGATAACATACAAACACATGTTACTGTTACTGATTTATAGCTACAAAAAGTGGGGGTCACATTATATTCGAGATTGCATTGTACCCGAGTAAATACGGGATTTTCAATTATGTCTGCTATAAAAAAAAGGACCCCATACGTAAATTTCTGATCTGTTTTGGAAGTGATTATAAAGGCAAATTGATAACAGGGGATCGTACTTACCCATTCTGTTTGTTTTTATAAATTAAAAAATATCTATGAGGTGTTATTTTAGTGTTTTCGTTCCAAGTCTTAGGGTGCCGCTAAATGAACAATTGTGGCCGACACATACGATGCCACATCACGTTTCCAGCATTATTGACAAAAACGCCACTGCGCATGTTCAACACATCACGCCTCGCCGGAAACACACTCTAATCAATGCAGACGGCGCACCGTTTTGCAGTACGGAGAACCGAAGGAAACATAATATTGATTCATCATGTTTATCAAGCGTAGCCTAACACGACAAGCGGCTAAATCAGGTAGAGGCGTCAAAATACACATATTTTGAACGTTGGGGGCGAGGCTACATGCTGAAAGGTGGTAGATAAATGTGTGGCTGCATGATTTTTGCTACATGCACTGAGTGACGTCAGTAAATTCCTGCTATGCATGCTAAAAAAAATAATTACTTTTATAATTTTTGTAAATGAGTAAATTTGACATTTGATAAAATAGTTTTATAAAGCAATATAATGTTGAATTTTATTTTGGAAATCTTTTTAAATGAACTCATGAGCAATTATTTAAACCAAAAGATCAGTAAGATAAAATACCAAATATTTTTCATGTTTAATGGCAAATTTATTGTCAGGTTTACATCTAAAATAGAGTCCTAAAACAAAATTGAATTTATTATTTTTATCAAAAATCATCTAAATAGCAATCTCTGACATAGTATTAAATCATGATATATGCTCAGTATTGCACAAGTCAAATTAGGGAAGAAATGGGGGTAGGAAGATTGTGTTGCAGCAATCCTCCAAGTAGGAAGAGCCTGCCTACCTTGAAAATTGGACCTCATATCAATTGCTGTTGTTAAAAATCCTGAAATGTTATATGGTCAAATTATACTGAACTCACCTGTTCTTGTTTGACCATCGTAGTTGAGCAGCGTCAAGCCTGATCGATGCTGTAAACATGTGTTCCTCACATGTGGGCCCCCATATTAAAACTGATCTTATGTCATATTCTGCTCTACTGAGAAGGTACTTGAATCTATACTAATATTTGAGCCTTCTGTCTGTTGTTTTCTTTTTTGTTCGTCCATGTCTCTTATACGCAAAAACTCCAGGGCTCATTGACCTGATATTTAGCAGAAAGACTCATAAAATGTCAGCTTGTGATGAAGGCTATGCAAAGTTGATCTCAGGTGTCATTCAAGGTCATTTCTGACAAATTTTCAAAGTTGTTGGCAACAATTCTGCACTTGGGATTCTGAAATTTGACATAATGAGTACATTTTTACATGACAATCAAAACCCCAACCTGAACCCTAACCCTGAAAAATTTTGATTTATGGAAAGAAATGATATTTTGAAATGTTTATTTTTGCGTCATTTTAAACCTCATGGGAGATAATTCATAATCTGTAGCAGATGATTATTCATGTGAGTTGTATCTCAAGTTTCCATTTTGTCATTATAGTTATACTGAAAATAAACCTCTCTGGTAAAACCTTTAAATTTCTTTCTAAAAACTAACAAATTTATGGATTACTGTAGAGTTTAGTGGATGGAGAGCACCTAAAATCGAATTTTCTCAAGATTTCTCTCAGGAGAACTGCAAGATTAAAAAAAGTGAATCTTTACCGTTTTCTCTGACATGGTAACTTCTGTAGTTGTTTCTGCCTCAAAGAGCTAAAGGGCTCCAATTACCCTGATAGTTACCCATAGATAATAGAAGAAGTGGATTTGTGTCTTTCTCAAGAGGCACTAATACAAAGTGATCACAAGTAACCCTGACCGAGACTTAAACTCGTTTCTCTGATTCTGTTTTCTGTGGTAGCGACTACTGAGCCATCCCCTACTCCCACTATGATTATTACTGCTATTATTATTGATTTATCATCATTATAAATTTATTAGAAATCATTAACCAAGACTGTCAACATAGATTTCTTCAGTTTTTAAGTTGGTCTGGCTGGCTGGCTATGTGTATAAAATAGGTATAGACTGCATCAATGGAGCTGAAATTGAAACATTATTATGTCAAGAAAAAAAATTTTGTGTCTGCCCCCCCCCCCAAATAAAAAGGTTTTAAGTAGGGTACAATTTCCAATGTAATTTTATGTTGAATTGATCCCTTAGTTAGTGTCCAGTAGTTTTCATGTTTGCTTTTGGAATTTTGGACTATTTAATGAGCACCATCCAAAAAAGAGAGGAAAGTGATAATTCATTGATTACCACTTTTTCCGATTTTTCAATTGATCATCCTCAACACAGCATGCTGCCAAAAGACATTGGTCATCTGATGGTTTCTATTGTGTGACTAAGCAGACGTGTTATTGTTAAATTCATTATCTATCATATCATTTTTTGTACATATTGTCCTTTCTTATCTACTTTTTCACTTGAAATTCTCCATTTCCTGATAACTTCTCTCATTCTTTAGGGTTTCCCATTTTTATTTTTTTAGATGTGTCCACACATCTCAATGAGGCATTGTCAAGTCAGTCTCAGTTACGTTAAACAACCGAAATTGGAAGGTAGGCAGAGGTGTGATGTCATCAGATGTATGACATGATTAAGAAATCAACTGCTATGATGTCATAAATGAATGTATGGGCTTGGCTTTTTTTAATTTTAAAAAGCCAACAATGGTAAAAAAAATGGCCATTTATGATTTTAAATCAATTCTCTCGGAATATTTCCATACTGTAATATGATACAAGTAGGGAATTCAATTGACTCAAAGAAAGACAACATTTTCTTCATTCTCCTGCAACTACTACCACAGATGTTGGTTGCTTCATCGAGCTTATAGTTCTTGTTTTGTTTTGTGACCTCTCTGTCATATTTCTAACCATTTTGCATGAGTTGGTCATTTTGCTTGGGCTACCCAAATAGCTAGAGTAGTTCTAGAAAAGGCCTTGTAAATGATGGACAGATTCCAGCTGATGAGTATGAGCAACAAGCGGTCGATCTAAGACACCATTAGGAAAGGATCTATTTTGAATATTATGATACTAGTAAATCCCCATGAAATAATTCAAAGACATATTTGAATTCCCATGAGATGATTTTTTTCAAAAAAAAAAAATGCTTAAATCCTTTTTTGTGGAAGAGTCCATAGTTTTTATCAGTAAAATTGTCACCTTTGATTGGAAGAGTTAATTGTTACAGATAGAACAGAAAAAGCACACTCTTCAACACAGGTGTATTGGAACTCTTTCTAAAAGAGAAGCAAAAAGCTTGATTTGCCAAAAGTTTTCCTTTGTTTTGCCTGATTTCACATTGGTTTGCCTAAAATTTAATACAATTTTCCCAAATCAAGGTGTGCACTTACTCTCCTCCCTTGGCTTGTTTGCTTACGCTGTTCAACATATTGGTAGAAAATTGGATTAGCATAAGTTGGTATCAAACCATTGAGCATCAAACCCACTAACAACAGCCAGCAAGAGTAGCTTGCTGATCATTGTGATATAACGCGTGTCCTGATTCATTATTGTTTTTGCATATAACTTATCAATTTAGCATAGTTAGGTATAAAGACCATTAACAGTGAGTGATCCAATAAAGATCAAACCCACTAAAAACGAACAGCAAGATTAGCTTGCTGATCATTGCTATTTGACCGATGTCCTATGTCCTATGTCCTATGTCCTATGTCCTTTTTCTTTATGCATGATCTACTCGTTGGACACAATGAAAAAAAATCTGTGGTTTTAATACTGAATTCATTTACCCAGAAGAGTCCATAGTTTCAAATGGTGGGTAAGAGGTATTTTTATCTGCAGAATAGTTACCTTTGAGTGGAAGAGTCCAATGATGTCATTGAATATAATTAAATCATGAAAACTATTACATTTGAATTAATCTCATCGAATATATACTTGGGAAAGTTTGATTGAATGTCCAAAATGGTGTATTCTAGTCAGGGATATGAAATTAAAGTACCACTGAAATATGCTAGCTTTGAGAAATGAAAAAAAAATTCCCACTGATTCGCAACTTGATGATGATAATGTGGGATCTGCCATTGCACTCATCCTGATGATAATCATCTGATTTCTATACATCTATATGTTTTAATATACATGTTTGAGAAAGTTTGTTAGTATGCTCATTTTCTCTTCTCAAATGGTGCATTGTAGCCAGACGTATTGGATTAAGGTAACCCCTGAAATGTGATAAATTGAAGAATCAAAGAAAATCTGAATGATTTATAACCTAATAATGATAATGTAGGGTCTGCATTCATGCTTATTCGTATAATAATTATCTGATTTCTTTCTATCTATCTATATCTAATACATATTTGAGAAAGTTTCTGTGTATATCCATCTGCTCCTCCCAGAAACTGCATTATAGCAAGAGGTATTGAATCAAGGTACCCCCAAAATGTGCTGATCTTTAGAATTCTGTGGACACCAGGTCGCTATAGATGCAGTGGAAAGCAATTTCATTCCTGACGGGGATATTCAATTACCATCACAGTTAATTATTGAACAACCGTAGTATCAAAATTTGAAGTCTTGTAAAAGAAATTCCATTGAAGAATAAATATGGTCAGAATAAACTCTATTTATGACATCACTGGCATCTACCACTGGAAAAACATCAAAAACAAAGTAAAAAAACATCTAGAAACATTTAGATTATTGAGAATCAGCTGAAAGAAAAGGCAGCAGAATACAAAATGCCACTTGCTGCAGCATTTATAGATTTTATTCAAGAAGGCATTTGACTCTCTAGAAATTCCAATGGTCATGAAGGCTATCACTCTACAAGGTGCAGACCCTGTATACGTCAATGTACTGCAACATATATACAATCACAGCAACTTCTTCATCAAGCTATATAAGGATTCTGAACCCTTCCAGCTCCAAAAAGGAGTAAGGCAAGGTGATACCAGCTCATTCAAACTCTTTTCAGCCTGCCTCAAGATGATCTTCCAAAACCTGGACTGGGAGAATAGAGGAATCAAAAAAGATGGCAAATATCTGAGCAACCTCAGATTTACAGACAACATCATCCTTTTTGCAGAGAACCTACACAACCTCTAACTAATGCTAGATGAACTAAATAGAGAAAGCAAAAAAGTTAGCCAGCACATGAACTTCAGGAAAACGAAAATCATATGTAACAATCACATTGAGAATAAGAACATAACTGTCAAGATTGAAGATGCAAATCTGGGGAAGGTAGACCACCACATCTACCTCAGACAACGAATCTCCATGGGATCCTCAAAAGAAGAGGAAATCAAGTGAGGAATCAATCTAGGATGGCAAGCCTTTGGCAGAGCAAGCTCAACTTTCAAAAACAAAACAATCCCAATAATCCCTAAAAAGAAGAGGATACAACCAATGTATCCTCTTGATAGTCACTTATGAAGCTGAAACATGGAACTTAACCAAGAGACAGACTCGCAAACTTAGAAGCATGCAACGTGCACATGGGAGAATCATGCTCAATCTTACATGGAGAGATCACAAGACAGCACAGTACATAAGGAAGAAAACGGGAGTTCGAGACATCATAGAAACTATCAAAAAACTGAATGGGCACGCCATGCTGCAAGAATGGAAGGCAACCAATGGACATCACGACTCACAACATGGATCCCCAGAGATCATATGCGAAACCGAGGCTGACAGAATACAAGATAGAGAGAGATAAACTAGACAAATTTAGTAAATACTGGCTCTGCAACACCCAAAATAGAGAAATGTGGTGGATCCTGGGGATGGTCTATGTCCAACAACGGACGATAAAAGACTGATGATGATGATGATATACCTATATGATGAAATGATATATTCACTACACAGGCATACCGTTGGGCTTCTTCAGGTGAATAGATCTTTTCGGATCCCAGGTCAAAAATATTGGGAGATATGTATTTTCCCATTGATCTTCCTGGGTGTAAAACCCCACCCTATTATATTTAAACTTCCTTCTTTCCATTTTTTTTACTTATGATTTATCCGTTCATAGTATCTTAAGTTCTTGATTTTGTTGATGGTGTTTAATTTTTCTTTTTTTAAATTTTAGTTTTTGCAGTATTTTCTTCATTATGTTATCGGTTTGTGGATTTTTAGAATTTTTTTTTTGATATCATACCAGTTAATCTACCTGTTGGTAATTTTGCAGTCTTATTCTCTCATTAACTGCATAAATTCAATTTGAAGCATCAAACCAGATGAAACCTCAGGTGGAATTTTTCAAAATTGACCCATTTAGGAAAATTCCACTGGATGAAATAGATCAAATTTGTGCTGTAAATGGAAAAGTAAACTCCTTGTGAATGTTATTCATCAGCTCTGTGGCAAAGCATAAAGCAGTCTGGAATATAGAAATTTTGAAATATAAGAGTTTTATATATATATATTTATCACATCTTATATATACAACATGAGTTCTGTCAAAAGAAATTAAACTTTTCAAACAGTGTATCAATGAAATGTTTTAGCTTTCTCTGATTGTAACATGTTGCAATGAATTTGCCCTTTTGTATAGAAAAAAATGCATCAATCCACATTGGTTAGTTTTTGAGCTACACATGTGAGAGTTAATGTGTGTCTTGGGCACTTGGCCTTTTTTTTATATGCATTGGAGTCATAATCTTGTATATAGATCAATAGGAATTTGATTTTGTACCGACATTTTGATATTAGTTATGATCTTTTGTTGAGGAGTAATTTTGTGTTGGAGAAAGTTATGATTGCTATTTTATCTTCTAGACAAAGGATACATCTTTTTGAAATGTTGCTGTTAGCTGGTTCAGTTTTTTTAATTGTGCATGTTATTTTTTTTCAATTTTATTTTCTGACCTCTCATATATATTTTGATAGTCTTGTGTTAGTTGTCATTTTTTGTAAATGATAATTTATGATGGTGATTCCTTTTTTCCATGTTCCTTCTGTTATTCCTATGTATGTTTTCTTAAGTTTTCTCTGGATTTGGTGGTAGCTTGGTATATAAAGCTGGACTGGGGGCAATTATCTTTTAGTTGGCATGTGGATTTTCCTCTGCAATTACATTTGGCTGTTTGTGTATTGTTAGTAATTTTTTCTTATGTTTTTTATAATTTGTGATATATTTCTATGCAAATGTAATTGCCTTTTAATGTGTTTCTATCAAATATTTTGTGTAGTCTGTTTGGTGGTGGGAAGTGTTTATTGATCAGACTGAGGAATATTCTGCCAGTATTTGTTTTGACAGTTTTGTTATATGCTGGATTAAACCATATGACGTTTCAATTTTCGCATTATTTTTATCTTTTTTGCATGGTACAAATGTTAATTTTGTAGAAAGTACGCAATTTTTTAGTGCTTTTTGTAATCTTCTTTCACTTTATTTGACAAGTTTTCAGATGGACTGCTGCTGATAGATTGTGAGATTTGTTTGATGATTTGGGGTGGGTAGTTGGAAGGGGTGTTTATGTGTATTGGTCCATTGTTCTCTTTTTTAAATGGTTCCTTTCGGAGACTGGAACTTACATCTAGAAAATCTACTTCTTCCAGTTGGATTTTAATGTTGATTCTAAATCCTGTTTCTTTGAAGGTTTTCATGAGGTTCTTGTTCTGTCACTTTTTAGTCCATTACAGTGTCTTAGGATAATAAGTCCATCATATTTGTTCAGACCAGTGTCTTTTTTGTCTATTTGTTCATCTAGGGTTGCTAATATGTATATTTCTACCAGCTTGCTTATTTCTGCTGTTGAAGCTTCCCATCATTATGTCAAAGATTTTTTTAGTATCATTTTTTACTCATGATTTGTCTTTGTCAAATAGAATGGATTTTTTACGGTGTTGACGTTCTGTTGTTTGGGGCCAGAAAAACCCAATGTTTGTACAGATGACATATATCAGTGGAAAGAAAATTTTCTCAGCTTTCCAATGGTGTATCTTGTCAGTTTGTATGTATTGTGTATTTTAAGTTATTCTAGGCAATTTCATGGAATTACCTGGTAATGGCTGGTAGTTTCTAACAATTTTCAGCAATATCCAGTGATTTCTGGCAGTTTTTGGCAACTTCTGGCAATTCTCAGCATTTTCCGGCAGTTGTCAGTGGTTTTGGGCAATTCTTGGTAATCTAAAATTTTCAAATCACTTTTTCAGAATTCTTTTACTATTTCAAGTACTTTTTAGATTTTCACACTTTTCCAGAATTCTCAATTTTTTTTATTTTGAATTTCCAAAATGCTCTTGAGAAATTTTTGTTTTTAAGAATTTTTATGTATTTTAAATGTAAATTGTATATGGAGATGCCTATAGAGGCATTTTTAGATATCAAAAAATAAATAAATGAGTAATATTCACAATCTGAAATTTCAATTTGTCTATGAAATTTAGCAACCTTTTTCCTGGAAATGTAAATTTTTTTTCAATTTCAGAACCTTTTTTTTCATGATTATTAAAATAATTTCATTGAAATTTCAATTTTAAAATTTTTTGGTAATATCAATACTTACATTGTTATTCTAAATTTTTTTCAGTAATTTTAAAACTTTCTTTGTAATTTAAAAATGTTTGCTATAATTTCGAGACTTCAGCATTTCTAGAAATCTTGGGCAATTTTGTTACATTTTTCAAAGTTTCAGTTCAACTTTTTAAAAAATTTTCAAACAACTTTCCCAAGAATTTTTGAATTTCTCAGAATTTTTCTAATATTTTTCAAAAATCATAATTTTTCAGAATTTCAGAAAAACTCAAATTTTAAAATTTTCAAACTTTTTATTTATAAACTTTCTAAAATTTTAGAAATTTTTAAAGAGATTTCATACTTTCAGAATTTTAGAAATTGTTCAGAATTTTAGAAATTATTCAGAATTTTTTTCTAGGAAGTATGCAACCAATTCAAAAATCTAGAGAACATTTTGCTCAGCCTTGATGTAACTTGGCATCCAATCAGACTCTTCTTTCAGGACACCATCAGATGTTCTCCTTGATCTCATATATATTCTGAACTCTGAAATCTCTTTAGGAAAGCTGGAAGTAACAGCTAGCCAAAGATGGATTGTAAAGGGACTGGAAACCTGAGTGATATGATGTTACAACACATCATGAAAAGACACTCATCTATGGAATTATTCAATTGGTAGTTAGACTTCATTGAATGTACTGTGTGATTTACAATGACCGAGCCTGCCCATTATTCATGTCATGCGCAGGGTTTTTTGGCAAAATATCACATCACCCAGATCCCCAGCCCCTTTACATTCAAATTTTGGCTAGCTGCCACTTCCAGCTTTTCCCAAATAGATTTCTGAGTATGGATGAGATCAAGAGAACATCTGATGGTATCCTGAAAGGAGACTTTGCAGACTGTTTCAAAGAGTGAAAGAGATGCTGGGATAAATGCGTGACATCCCAAAGGTATTGAGATGCGATTACTTCAAGTTGGCTATTTTTTGTTAGTATCTAATTGCTGGATACTTTCTGGACTGACCTAGTTACCTTGTTCAATAATTAATATTACATTTGAAGGCTATAAAAATGGCTGCAAAAGTAATGAAGTTGAATTTTATCAATCAGTGAAATAATCACTCTAACCCAATGTAAGGGCAATTTTTTCCATTCTATACCAATAAAATTCTAGAATTCTGACACAAAGAAAAATTTCAAGTGATAATAACAAATGATGATTCAGAGGTGTTATGTTTGATGAATATGAGGACAGAGGTAAAAAAAATTCCAGTCTAATGTCTTTATTTATTTTCTTTTGGGTTTAATTCGCTGAATATTATTAGTGTTCAGAAATCTTTGGAAGTGTGGGTAACCTAGCAGTTATCAGCACAGAGAATGGGATCAGTGAATCTAGTTTAAACTCCTGCTCAAACAGTTTGCATTCACTACATACTTATATCCCTGAGAAAGCTACACAGGGCCTCAAGATATCTGACCCCTTCCTTAATACCTTTGAAAAAATATCTTATTTTTTGCAGATAAAAAGGAGAATGTCCCAACTGAACTTGTTTGAGGATTCATTATGTTATATATAGATAGATTGTCGATCCATAAAGGATTTTATGTTTAATTAATAATTTTCATAGTTTTATGAATATTTCATTCCTGTTTTGTTTTTCTTTAAAAATAAAAGCTAAATATAAAATCAGGTCTGGTTAGTCACTCAATGGAAACCACCAAATAACCAACGTCTTTTGGCTGCATGCCATGTTGGGGGATGATCAATGAATACGTTACGCCTAAATAAGTTAATTTTCATAAAACAAGCATGAATGTTGCTGGATACAAACTAATGATCAATTCAGCATGAACTTACATTGTAAATTGAACTTTTGGAAAAATTTAAAAAAATCATTTTTTCTGAACTAAATAAGGAATAAACGTTGAAATTTTCAGCCCTAAAATACCCTGTACATGCGATACATGCACACACAGCCAGACCAATTTGAAAACTGAAGAAACCTATGTTGACAGTATCTAATAGATGCCCCCCCCCCAAGAAATGCTATGCTCTGGGCTCTATCAATGTTATATGTAGCCCTGATTCTTCAGATTGATAGTGAATGCTCTTCAGCTGATATTTCAAGTTTCCAAAAACACGGAGAAATATAATCATGTTCAAGCAACCAAATCAAAAATAGACACTGGTGTATGAATGCCCCCAGAGTTGGTTTTTTTTTTGGCTGTTGGGGAAGAGGAGGCTTTAGGGTACACATGAGCCCAAGTTTATCATTTTTATGTTATCGGTTTTTTTATTCCTCCAGTTTCTTTGATTTCATTGGACACACACTCACGCACACACGCACACACATATTCACACATTTTGTACGTCGATTGACAATGCAAGGATGAATTGTGATATGATTAAGATAGTAGAAAGATAAGACCATAGCCAAGCATGTTTAGATACAAGATGTGTATGATACTATGTATTGTATAGGTAAGTGATGTCACAACTAAGGGACATAATTGTCTTTTTTAGTATTAGTTTTGTTAGTTGTTGCTAATAGTACTAACAGCTTTATTAGTTAGTATAACTATCAATATGATTGCATAACAACACTTACAAATATACACACACATATTTATACATACACAAACAAATGTACACATACATACATAGATACATAGATACATACATACTCACTCAAAAATATACATATATATTTGTGTATATGTATGTATGTGTTTATACATGTTTCTGTATATACAGTATATACACAACATATATACATACATATACAAGCACATACATATATGCATAGGCACAAAGTTAGGGATTTGGAGTCAAAGATAGAATCACAGACAATAATTAGGTTACTGGAGTTAGAGGGTGGTAAAAATGTGCCGACTCTGACTAAGTTTGACTTGTAACATAATGCATTAAAATTTCTGATTTTACAGATGCTAATTCAATTAACCTATTTTTTCCTTTCCAAGATATATTTAAATTTGCAGAGGCTGATTTCAAATTCTTTGCTAATTTCAAAACATATCTAAGGACTTGTACAGATTCACAATGGGAGACAAATTCACAATGGCAAAAAGAGTTTTAACAAAGTGAGCAGTTGTTGAATACTTTACAATCATAACAAGAGGGATTCATGAAATGTGTCAGTATTGAAGTACAGGACTTCCCAAAATGGGGCTTGTGCCCCCCCCCCTTCCCCAGGGTCAATGCAATTGAGAAAAAGATTCTTTTTTTTTTTAATTTCATATTCTAGCTTTAGGATCATTATTAGCTGGTTATTGTAATTTTTCCTGCAACAAAATAAAACTTTGTGATTATACACTCAGAATTTAAACCAATCCACAAATTTAAAATTTATTAATAACCGTGCCGAAAAGTTCCATCATATAAAAATAATGATACTGTGTTTCCTATCTTAGTTTTAATTTCACGGAAGCAGGGGGAGTTGTGACAGATTTCTCTTAACAATATGGGGTTACAATTTGAAATGTTTGGAGAGGCCTGTTGCAGAAGATGAGGATGGTGAAAAAATACATGAGGCTCAAATCAGTAGTTTTATCAGCCCCCCCCCCAATGCACTTACAAGAAGAGCATCAAATTTAAAAAGACACAGCATTTTTATCTTGAAGTATTAGAAACAGTACTTGAGAGAGAGAGAGAGAGAGCAGTTCAAAAAGTCCACTTACTTCAGGGTTTAAAAAAAAGATAAGAAATCTACTGATGGATAAACACCATTATCAAAATTCTTTACTACTGACAAGGTTACCATAACAATGACATGAGAAAGTTTTTAAAATTACATTATCAAAATAGTGGGGAAAAATAGAGTACCAGTATCTTTTTTTTTTTTCCCACAACTAGCCTTTTTTGGCCTAAATGGAAAAATAGCTTGAAAACTAGGTTTCTCTGGATAGAAAAAGTATAAAGAGACAGGTAATTGAAGAGGTCAAATATATGAAAGAACAAACCTGGTTGTTATAGGGTCAAACTCCATCTCTACTTCTATTCTGACTGAAGATGATTACCGCAACTTTTGTATTGTAGGTATACTAAATGAATTTGAAGACATATAAGACTAGTCATATTAGTTCAGATGGAAATAGAACCACCAACCAATTTCATAATCTTATACATCAGTCAAATTTAATTAACAGTGGTGAGTTTACTCCCCTAAATCAGGTGAGAATTGTTTTTGTTCTTGTTGTTTATGTTATAAGCTTCAAGTTGGGCCGGAGTTTGACAAGATCTTCAAAAAAGTCTGAAGGGACCCTTTTTCTCTATTAAAATGAATGCATGCATGCACCCCTATGCCAACCATTTTGATTTGTTGATGAAAACAATAAAATGATAACTCAGACTTTGAGAATAGAGAAAACTTATGCACATCACACTAGTGAATATCTTTAGGAGTTTATAGAAGAATTTTTAGAAGATTTTGAAATTAAAAAAGTCATTTCTATGTATTGTGGCAGATGATGTTTCAAACATATTAAGTACAATTGAGAAAATGGATAAAGCTAACAGAGATAGTACACTAATATTGGAAAAAGAAGATGACATTCATACAAATGATCCATGAACAGAACAAGCAATGGAGAGCAGTGAGATTTTAGATAATATTTTTGAAGAATTATCTGAGCTATGTGTTGCACTATGTGTACTTTCCAAGTATCAATACAAAATGGATTGAAGGATCATCACACAGCTACTTTTATTGGAAAGTTGAGGTAAGTGGCTATTGCAGCCAAGACCCCTAAAATGGATACTATTCTGCAGAGACATGCTGAAAAAGTAGCCATTTTGGATCAAGCAACATGCTTAGGAAACATAAACTTGATGGTCAAGAGTTTACTTGAACTAAAAAATCTTTTTTGAAGTTTTGAATAACAGTTTCACTAACTGAAAGGCACTGAGTGCAAATGACACAATTAGAAAGTCCACTTTGTCACACTTTTACTGTCACCAAAATGTTGTTATCTAAGGATTTAACACCTGGTTGATTCTTGTGGGAGTGTAAATACTTGATATATTACCTGAAAAAAGAGGAGGATTAATTGCTGATAGCATTGTATCTCAATGAAAAAAAGAGAGAGTCTCTTGCTTGGTAATCAAATCCTCTTAGCTGCTGTCTACATTGATCCAATAAGCTGAATTTTGCTGACCAATGACCAAATTGCTTAAGGAAAAAAAAAATTCCATGAAGTAGCAATTCATATGAAAGGCTTACAGGTACATGAAACTCCTGAACCATGTGATGAAGAAGCTAGGAGCAATGGTAACTCAGAATCATCCTCTTCATACAAAGAATTGGACTTTAAAGCTTATTAGGACAAAATGGAACATTCAAAATTAAAGCAACACCATTTTAAGGCAGAAAAACAACCAGTAGATGTTCAAATAACTAAAGAAATATCCACTATATCTTTAAATAGATTGAAAGAAGTATAAAACTAACTATAGAAGTCATCCCTGCTTATCCAGAGGTTATTGATGATATAGTTTGAACTGTAGTAGCAACCCTACCTACCACAGTCAGTGTTGATAGAAACTAATCCAATCAGATTTAGGGACTTCTATGAAAAAAGTATCTGCGAGAGGCAATTCTGATTCTAAGAAAAGATGTTAGGCAGTGTTGGGGATAATCAATTACAAAAATTGGGGAAAGGGGTGATCAATGAATTAGTTTCTTCTCTCACTTTTTGTTAGACAGTGATCATTAAAAAAGTCTAAATTTTCCAAAAACAGGCAGACACAAACTAAGGGATCAATTTAGAATAAACTTACATTGCAAACTGAACCCCCTTGAAAAAAAAAAAAGTATTTAAGGGATAATTTTGAAAAAAAAAACAAAAAAATTTTCTTCTAGAAATGATAAAGAGTAAATGTTTATATTTTCAGCTCCCTAGATACATTGGTAATTCCTGTACACAAGGAGCGTTCATACGTATACATAGCCAGCCAGTTCAACTTGAAAACAAAGAGAAACTCATGTTGACAATTTTGGTGACAGTTTTGTCCAATGGTTGCTAATATGGCCTTTTCTTTAATTTTGTGAGTAATGTGTTGTTCAATATTACTCAATGTCTGTCGTCACCTCAATAAATTATAAAGATAAGCCACAAGAACTAGTAGCCATTGAACCTAAACTTCCGAGGTTATGTTACTATAAAGTGGCCGGCTGATTCACATTGGCAATGATGAAATGTCTTCTATGTTATATATCCAATAAATAAAAGATAGGTGTAATTAGTCGAATTAGAAATAGAGGAGTCAAAGTGGGAGTTACCATAAGTTAAGGAGTTGGAGTCAGGGTCAGAAGGATTTGTGCATTGACTCCATGGAATAACTACAAAAACCATCAACCAAAACTATCAATGTAGGTTTCTTCTGTTTTTAAGTGATTCAGGCTACCTATCTATTTATCTATGTGTTGGGCATACAAACTATACCAATGGGAGTAGAGGGCTGAAAATTTAGACATCTTTTTGAAAATTCTCTCTCAAAATAAGTTTCGGGTCAGAGTTCAATTCACAATGTAAGTTTACACTGAATTGGTCCCTTAGATTGTGTCATGCTTGTTTTTTTTTAAATTTGGACAATTTTAGTCATCACCATCCCACAAAAGGCAATAAAAATAACTTATTCTATATTTTTTCTTTTTCTTCTATTTCATGATCACCCCTTTTTCCAATTTTATAATTGATCTCCCCTAACATGGCATGCTGCCAAAAAAAGTTGGTTTCTATTGAGTGACAAACCAAGCCCGTTTTTTTTTTTAATCATTTACTTAACTAGTTCTGTCTCCATGTAAGAAGTGAATATAAGTCAGTGGTTAGTGTATGTAAGAACTGTCTAAAAGTTTTTAATCAAATACTTGGGCTATTTGTTTTAGCAGTGGCAGGCACAGCCAGAAAAAACACTAAAATACTTTGAAAAATATCGCTAAGAATTTAGCAGAAACAAAAATAACAGCTAATCACTAACTTTTATTATATAAATTTAGCTTTGTTTTTCTTAGCTCTAAAACCCTCCAAAACAGACGTAGAAAAGCTGGAATTTCAATATATTGTAGCTTTGACATAGAGCTTTGAATAAACTGTATGTTGAAAGTGAACTAATATTTAATTTCATTTGTTATGTAGACCTAGATCATCATTTGATTTTGGCATGTTATACCTTTTTGGAGAGCTACCTATTCCGATATGAAAGTCTTCACAGAGTGTCAGTTTAGTGGTAGATACCATGACTTTTATACACATACCCTATCACATGCAAATGAACAATGAAAATATCTGCCCAAATGATATCTCCGTAAGGTCTAAGTGAAATTCTGTAAGATTTTGTGGAAAGGTAGACAATAGGCTATAAAAGATGGGATTAAACTTTCAGGCAGATCTATGCGCAATTACCTCCCCATCATCGTGGTTATATGCCCATACCATAAGATATTACTGAACTTTCACGTTAGTCTTCACGATATCTCACAAGTTCTCAATGAATTTTTATGAAATTTTGTGGAAGGGTAGACAATAGATTATGGAAGTAGTGTTTAGATGTTGGAGTGGATTTATCAGCAAATATCTCCCATATGTCATAGTTGTCAGTCCACAGGTGTCTCATCTTGAAATAAAGGTTTGACATTTGATTGTAAATAGCTCAAAAGGAGGCATATGATTCTCTTTTGAACTTTACTCAACACGAAATTTCCTTTCCAACAATATACACAATGCCAATGTGTAATTTTTCAGACAATGATAATCCACCATTATGAAAATTAGTACAAAATTCTTTTCGTAACTGATGCAAAATGTCTACTCTAGTAAATTTTTACTGACTGACGGATTGTCTAGCATGGTATCACTAATCAATTGGTTTCATTAGTCAACTCAAAAATTCCTACGGAGCCCTATTACAGCATCAGGATTAACTAAGAGCGAAAACAGCTTCCACACCCAAAAAATGAAATCACAGCTCATTTAGAAAGGCTTTCACGTATTATTTTACTTCTGTTAGGATAACAAATAAAATGGCACCATGGAAGTTTTGCCACCTTGAGTGGTACCAATATCAGGTCTGACCCATGGACTATTTAGACATTATCAAGATCTAAGATCTAAGATCTTCATGCTTGGGGATGAAAACTGCGAGTGTAGATTCCTAAATTTTTAATTTGAAAATTTAATCATTAGGATGATATAATATATGTCAATTGAAATTGTGTTAACTGGGTTATCTGAAATTCACCGAAGGAAAACATTTTCAGAGATAACTTTATCATGCCAATTATCAATTAAGCTACTTGTGAACCCGGATTTAACTAGCCAAGACACAACTCCTGTTTAAAACCACCTAAATTCATATCGTCTCAACTCATTTTGCTTATCTCAGTCAATGAAGTTTGAAGAGGTATTTGTTTTAACTCATGTCTGTCTTTTTGTCCACACAATATCTCTAAAAGTTCTCAATGAATTTTAATGACATTTTGTGGGAGGGTGGGCCATGAGTTGCGGAAAAGTGATTAAATCTAATTTTTGGTTGAGAGATATTTTTATTATTCTACCGGAAAAGAGATCAAAAACAAGCATCTAATAAGAAGTTAAATTTAAATTTCATGGGAAATAACTCAATATCTATACATTTGAACTTCTCTTGTGTTTTTAATATTTGATCATCAATAAGTTTGTAGTTTGTGTATGTTGTGGGCAGAGGTATGTACTCTCTGTGTGTTTTCTAGCTTAATGTATTGGATTAGTAAAAATGGAAGTTTAGTTTGCTCAAATAGGAAACCAAATCAAAGAATAGAAACGGGAATTTTATGTGCAGAAATGGAAGACAAATCTGACGAGGGTTTAAAGTGTTAGTGTAGAAAACCAAAGTCCGATTAAGGCTGTTTTTTCTTCCCTCGAACTGTTGTCTTTAAATTTAAAAACTTATAACACTGAACACCGCCTAAAATCATCATAGAAAATCACAATCTCTGATATTATATGATCAGATGGGGTGATTATTGCACACTCAACCCCACCTGTTATTTTATTATCAACACCGCCTAATCCATCCGTGACAATTGCTAAGACATTGAGGGCAGCGATCCTTATCAATCTAAGTCCACTTTTGGTACCAAGACATCTGATCATCAAAGAAGTTAAATTTGACTTTGGTTCTTGATAACTTGAGGTAGTCAGGAAATTGCTAACTGATTTTAAGAGTACCTTGCAACAATTCTTGAAAGAGATTTATGAGACCTACTTAGACTAGTGTAAGCATTTTTTAGAAACTGTCAACAAAAACCTGTCAGTGTCAGCATAGATTTCTTCAGTTTCTAAAAGATTCTGGCAGGCTATCTACCAATCTGTTGTGTGTTATAATATAAGTTCATGCTAAATTGGTCACACAGTTTGAGTCCAGAAACATTCACGTTTGTTTGTTTTTTCAAATTCAGATTTTTAGTGATCCAACAAAGGCGATAGAAGTAATCATTTATTGAACTCTCTTTTCTCCGATTTTTTCGAATTGATCACTCCCAACACTGCATGCTACCAAAAGATGTGTGTTCACATGACGGTTTCTACTAAATGACAAACCAGACCTGATCATTGTAGCATAACAAATGAATAAGGTGAAAAAAAAAGATCTCCATTCCCTTCTCCCCTTCATTCTAGCAAAAAGGGCAACTTACAGCAAGAACAGGGTTTGAGCTTTGATCGTTTCTATGTTTGTAGCTCATTCAATTGGAAGCAACATATCTTTCTTCTTAGTCCTTACTGATATGACAGGTACAAAAGTCCTGTTTAGTTGCAATATCTGTTGCAGTGAGAAGCATTCTCAGTTTGCATCAGTTATCATGGAATACCTTCTGCGTCTAAGACATTCATCTGTCCCTAAGTAGGCCTCAAACCTTGACTGTTCTACCATTACTATTGATCATATCTCCTACCAAGGGGCCCAAACACTCCTCCTTGCAGCTGATATCAAGATGTTTTTTCAAAACTCTCTCACTTTCTCTCTCTTAACCACTTGATCCAATCCCTGAACATCCTGCTGACAGGTCCATATGTTAAGGGTATTTATTCATCCCCACCCCCAGGAAGTAAATTCAACACAAGGTCATGTTTAATGTCTGGTTCCAAACAAGTATGTGGGTGACAGTAAAAGTTGTATTCCTCTCCCCCACCTTGCCTTTTGGCATACTTCAAGCATCAGGGATTGATCCTGACCCCACCACTTCAAGTGCAATTGGGGGGGTACAGCCTGAGACCATGACCCCCTGGAACTAGTCAGTTGCTTATCAGTGGCCATGAATGACAGAGGGGGATCAGATAGCTCACAGGTAGGAGGCAAATGATCAGGTCCACTTGTTCACAACAAAACAGGATTACCATTTTAGCCATTTTATAGCCAAATGTTACAAACCTGGCATTTTAAAAAGCATTTCACCATAAATTGTTTGGCTTGGCCATGTTTAAATTTTGGCTCATTTTTTTGTAGTAGTTTGTATTTCTAATGTCATATTGCTATGTACTTCAGTATTTCAATGTTTAGTTTAACAATCATCATTGTCAACACTTTTTTTAACCTTCTTCTCAATTTTTCAGTAACTTTCAATTGCAACTTTATTTAGGTTGTTATCATGAAATTATGATACAAAAATCAAGACGAAGGTAAATTGTAGAATTAAAAAAAAATCATAATTTAAAACTCTTCATCTGATAGAAATGAATGATAAAATAATAGCTTTTATAAACAGTTTTATCATTTGGCCATTTTTGGCAGTTTTTTTTTTTTTTTGTACCAGAAATGGCTCAAACTATTTGGCAAACCTGCAGTAAACTAAATTCCTACCTACCCAACCAGCATTGAAGTACTGAACCCTTTCATTGGGATTATTGGTTTTATTGAGTTGGGGTTAAACTAAATAGAAACATCTAAAAATACAGGTCTGGTTGGTCTCTAAATTGAACCCTTAGAGTGACTACCGTTTTTTTTGCCAACATGCCGTGTTGGGAGTGATCAATTGAAAAATTGGAAGAAGTGATCAATGAATAAGTTACTTCTCCTACCTCTTGTTACTTAACTAAAAAGTGTGTAAAACAAAAACCAAATATGAACACAAACTAAGAGACCCATTTTGCATAAACTTACCTTGTAAATTGAACCCTTGAACAAAAAGCGATTTTGGGGTGCAGGGGGGGATTTTGAAAAACCTGGAGTAAACGTTTGAATTTTCAGCCCTCTTGCTCCATTGGTGCAGCCTGTATATGTGATACCAGTTATCCAGTTTAGGGCTCTTTGCACTATATTCAGCAAGTTTCTAGTTTTCAGTTGTGTGGAAATTTACTTAATTAGCAAGGACGCGTTGAAGCATTTTGGCAAGTTTTCAACCATTTTCAGCTTCTTCTTGGTGTTTTTTGGCCATTTTGGGCTTGTTTTGGCTATTTAAAAAAGAATTGTGTTTTTTGATAGTCAAACTAGAGCAAAAATATTTTGAGTTAACAACCCTGCATGATGCATACACATCTAGGCGGCCAGCCAGAATCACTCAAAAACTAAAGAAACCTATGTTGAAAGTTTCTAACACCTCAAGATATATATGAAAAATAACTAAGACGTTTCCATGACCTACAGAGTTGAACATTACATAAATGAAATAAGGACTGTCAAATATTCATTCTCAATTTCTTTTTCCTTTCTCTCTTCGTCCCTTTCTATTTCTCTCTCTTTCAATTTCTCTCTTTTAATTTTCTTTTTCTCTTGGACTTTTCTTTCTTCTTCTCATTCTTTGTCTCAGTTTACTTTTCCCTATTCTTCCTTCCTCTCTTTGTCGTTATCTCTTCTTTCATTCTTTCTAGATCTCCTCTTCTTTTTTTTTCCTTTATTTGTTTCTTCCTTTCATTCTTCCTTAATCTCCTTTTTCTTGCTTTCTTTCCTTGTCTCCTTTTCTTTCTTTCTTTCTTTCTCTCTTTTCTTTCTTTCTCTCTTTTCTTTCTTTCTTGCTTTCTCTCTTCTTTCTCCCTGTCCTTGTCTCCTTTTCTTTCTTTTTCTTTCCTCTCTTTCCCTGAATCCTTTTCTTTCTTTCTGTCTTTCTTTCTTTCCCATCTAATCATTCAGCTAACTTGAAACTCTGCAAATCAATGTCAATCTTTTCACATTTCAAACAACTGAAGTGATATGAAAAGTATTAAATGAATCCCTTGAGATAAGAAAGAATGTAACCCAAGTTTTTTTCTTCTTTTTCTAATCTCAACTGAATAAATATGTAACAATAGACACTGTTTACCTAGAACTATGTTTCCCCTTGGAAGAACAACAACTGAACTATTGAACACGAAGTCAAAGTTTTGATAGGATCTTCAACTGATTTTCCCAGGCTTCTTCGAAGGGAAAAAATCTCATGAGTTTCGGGGGGGGGGGGGGTCTTACAAAACATACAAGTTATTCTTTGCCATGTTTTAACAGTGTGAAAAAAGGTTGCAGTTTGTCTCTTTTCACTGGAACCATCAGATTTTTTGTTATTTTTTTCCAAAGGATCAGGCAGTACAAAGAACTTTTTTTGTAGTGGTGAAAAAAGTATGGAGGATACTCCCTCAAGTGGTACCTAAAATCTTTATACTACTAGTTGATCTTGCTTTGGCTTACTTATGTCCCAAACTAGATGATCAGGCTTGATTTGATTTTCTCAGAATTGTATAACTTATCACTTGCACATAATAACATAGTAGGCATGGTATTGGACTTATGTGATTTTAACATTTTATCTCTCAACTCAGTACTCAGTATTTTCTGCTACTTTCTGTTGTCTTTCTGTGACTCTTTTTTTCTTCTGAACTATAACAGTTTCACAAGTTGTCCACCTGGTGGAGCTACCTACCTCTGCTGGGACTTTGCATACAGAAAAGTTGTTTTGGAAATGGTCCTGAAATAATGCATGGATTTCCGCTGATATCATGGGAAATGGTAGGTGACCTCACCCAGCTGCATGCAAGGACTTTATAATAAAAATCTTCCTTATAACAAAACCATCGACCAAAATTGTCAACATAGGTTTCATCAGTTAATATTAAATGGCTGGATACTTTCTGGACGAACCTTGTAAATAGAGAACAAGCAATTGATCTATTCATATAAAAAATTAAACTTGCTATTAAAACAGGTCTGCTTAGTCACTCATTAAAAACTATCACAAAACCAATGTCTTTTGGCAGCATGCCATATTTGGTAGTGATCAATTAAAAAAATTGGAAAAAGGGATGATCAGTTCATAAGTTACTTCTCTCTTTATTTTCAAAAAACAAGCGTGAATGCCGCCGGACATAAAATAAGGGACCAATTTATCATAAAATTACATTGCTGATTGAAACCCTCTCTAAAAACTATTTAGGGGGAATCTAAAAAAACAAAAAAAATTTTTTTCAAGGCATAATAAGGAGTAAATGTTTACATTTACAGCCCTCAAGCTCAGTGTGGCCTATACACATGATACATCGATATAATGAACAGTCTGATTTTCTCTGTTTGTTTTTTGTCTTTCTTTGTTTTTCTATATGTATCTTCTGCTAGAGTGCTCAGATACTACACTTTGATCCATATTTACTCACTTTCCCACAAGTGTAAGATATAACAGATCGTTCTGATGAGGGGGTTCCATACGGAAAGCTTAAAAAATTACTCCAGTCTCCAAGAAGGCGTCAGGGCAAGCCCAACCCTTACCTTTAAGTGCGATAGGAAGGTGTACTGCTCCCCTGAGACTGGACAGAGTTATTTTTTGAGGTCACAGGATGAAACCTAGGCCTCTTAGTAATATTGAGCCTCAGGAGGCCATCATCAGCCATGTCATTGCGCTGCACAAAGCTACAAAGTATTTACTGTGAAGAGATTTGTATTTACTCACTTCCCCACAAGAGCAAGATGTGCGAAAATTGCTCCAGTCCTTGCCACTAGTTTTGTGAAGGCATCAGGGCAAGCCCGACTCTTGCCTTTAATTGCAATGGGAAGATGCTGCCCCAGGGTGTAATGCTCCTCTGAGACTGGGTAGAGTTGTTTTTTGAGCCTAGATGGATGAATCCTTGGCCTCTTGTACTTAACAATACCGAGCCTCAGTTAGCCATCATTGGCCACGTCATTGCACCGGCACAAAGCTACCAAAGTGTGTACTGCAAACGAATACTACGCTCTGATTCTGGGCAGAAGGCCAAGGCACGACAACTCAATCCTAGGTAGAGTGCAGAGATACTCTGATTCTGGGCAGAAGTGCCGATCCAGACAGAAAGAAGACTGTGATTTTTGACAGGTACTATGCTAGCGAATAAATAGAGAGTCAACAATAGCCAATAAATCTGTGTATGTGGAATTTGATCCAAAAATTAATCTATTCGATATGAAATACAAACAAATTTTCTCAAAGTGAAAAGGAAAAAAAACAAACTACGTGACTCTAGGTAGTTTCCTGTCATATAGCAAACAGAAGTATTTGGCTAAATTTAAATCTTAGGCCACAGCTGTTGCAAACATGTAACAACAAAAACTGGTAACATTAGATCAATCCCATGATCCTCTGCAACGGCAACAAACCATAAGTCAATAAATTTGACAAAGAGGGACCAGGTGAATACAACTGACCTTAGGATTCCATTTTTTTCTCCTCTCTTCTCTTTGCTGATGATAACCAGATGTGTATCTAATATACATGGAAAATTTGGTGTGTGTTTCTTTCATAATTTGTGTATCAGCTGGGAGATAAAAAGTTGCGAACAGAAAAGCGTGAAATAGGGACAGAAATCAACAGAATTATATATATATATACTTATATATATGTATATATATATACATATATGCACTAGTTGGGGTACTTGGAGTTGCCTGGGGAAAAGACTCCAAATATAGCATCATAGGAGAGTAAACAATATTTTATAAAGATTTTATGTAATTATATGAGGATGGAGGGATGTTCAGGTGAATTCCCTCTTACCCTGGTCAGGCACTCTCACACTGAAGAAGTTTCAAATAAAGCAATGCAGGGAAAGGTAAATTTTATTTTAGAGGGATCTTATACGATTAAATAAGGCAGGGTGCGTACTCCTGGGGTCAAGTTGGACAAATTTACATCCATTTGGATGCAGTCACTTAGCTGGATATAGAGACAAAAAAGTGGCAAGCAAGGAAGCAATAAGCAAAAAAAATATAATCATTTTTCTTTATATAACATATATGTGTGTATATATATATATATATATATATATATTTATATATATATATATATATAAATATACACAGTATATGTGGTACAAATCAGGCTAGCAGTATAACATAATATAATGATATATCGATAATATAAAGCCACTTCTGAAATGTAATGGATTTATTTCATACGGTGCTCGATACATACAACTTTTTACTCATGGAGTTAAATTTTTTTAGGGTAGAGCTGGAAATAAATAGTAGAATGTGGATTTGCTACACAAACTAGCTCATCTTTCTGCCCTCTTCAGGCCTCATCAGGCAGATTCGCCTGATAAGGCCTGAAGAGGGCAGAAAGATGAGCTAGTTTGTGTAGCAAATCCACATTCTATTATATATATATATATATATATATATATATATATATATATATATATATATGTAAGATATAAGTAAAAAGTAAGGAAAAGCGATACTGGTTGTATTTGATGATTAGGATATTTAGTAAAAAGGGTTTGTGTTCATAGTTGTATTTCCCAGCTCGCAGGAAATATTTATCTGAGCAATTTCGATGAGTTAGTTAAGAGAGATCTTTCTTGATAATCTCATTGAAACTGGTCAGAGAAATATTGGTCCTCCAGTTTGTGTCAAGCAATGTTCACACTTGTTTTTCCAAAATTCAGACTTTTTTAGTGACCACTGACCAGCAAATGGTGAGAGGAATAACTTATTCATTGATCATCCCTATTTCCAATATTTTAATTGATCACACCCAACATAGCATGCTACCAAAAGACATTGGTCATGTTCCGGTCTCTATTGTGTGACTAAACAGACTTGTTACTTTTATCTTTATTAGATGAGGCATCAGCCACCATTAGTATTATAAATTTCTGACTAGTTTTCTTTCATCTTAATTTTTGATTTCTTTTTATCCGCAATCTATAGCACTGAGTAAACAGCACAGATTATAGATGAAGGATAAACTTTCAGTGAGATTCAAACTCACATTCCTTTTGCCTCAGAGGCGCTTGTTCGTTCTTTCTCGGTCCGTTATCTAAAAATCTATTTTTCCTCATCAGTTCAACAGAATTGGACCTACAATCATTTTATGGTTTTGTAGGATTATTGAATGTTCTGCAAGTAATAAAGTTACTAATACAAGTTTGGTAAAATGTTCTGTAGTACAATGAGTTGATATGATTGCTGGCACTTGATCATACAATTATGGTAGCTCATAGGAGGCTTCACTATCATGCTTTCTCTAAGGAGCAGTGTATGCTTGAGAATGGACCTGGTGCACAGTCTGGTCCATAACTTGGTGAGATATTCTGTTTACTTGTGGCAGAGTATGGGCTGAGACAGCAGGAGAACAATATGACACTTGGTATTCCCAGACAGTTACCCATCTAGTTATGAACAGACTCGATGTTGCTTAACTTCGGTGATTTTAGATTTGGCCAAATCATGTTTAATGGGTCAATATATCAATAATGAAATCCAGTGTAGAAAGTACTAATATAAAATACGCAAGAGATTGACTTGAGTCCATGTGGCAAAATTGGTGCCAAGATCAGTGACATTAGAATCGAATAAAAAGGATCACCGCCATTTTGATTTAAGTGACAAGCACGTGGGTATTTAAACCACATGAGTGGCCATTGTGAAAAGTGATAAGATGTACATGGTAAAAAAAAACAAAACAAAAAATGTTTCATCAAATACAAATAAAAAGGGAGGAAGATATTTTTAGACAAACTTTAAAAACATATATTTAATGAAAAACAAATAATGATTCAAAATGGCTGAAACAAAAAAGAAACAAAGACATGATTATAGAAAGGATAGATATCAGGGGCGGATTCATGAGGTCTTCTACTGTGTTCTGGAAGACCCTTAGAATTTTTCAAAATGATTATATACTGTGTATATAATTTTACATATTTTTATTTACACAGTTTTTTTTCATCTCAACTCATTCTCTTTAGACAACCAGAGGCCTATAAAAATGAATTCATCTTATCATTTGGACAAATATTCTGTAGAGATACTAAATTTTTTTTCCCATGGACTTATCTTTCATATGTGTAAAAATCATGATGGTACAAAAATTCAAAGTAAAATAAATCATCAAATGAATTTGAAGAGGTGATATAATCATAAAGGAGAAATATTTTTCCGAAATTTTGGATGATAGTTTTGTAGCATTATTGAATTTTCAAATTTTTCAAAACCTTCAGCTGAACAGGCTGGATCTACATTTAGATATGATTAATTTGATAATTAACTGCTAATTCTAACCAGTGGAAATAATACAGAACTGTGACCTTGCTAAGAATTCCTTTGGAAAAAGATATAGAAGAGATATGTGATCTAGCGAATTTTATTGTCATATTTTTACCTGACATCGGAGCTACTGAAGGATGATGCTTTAAATGAGGCCCGATATTTCCATAGTGCAAGGCGATGTTATTAAAAGCAGAGATTCAAGATGTATGTAAACCTGGTGGGACAAATGGAAAAGCACAGACAACTCAAGACATCAAGCATCAAAAAGTTAATGCTGACTCAACAGGATAAATGTTGTTGACAAGAGGAGTTTTGTAAATCACAAATCAGGGCCAACTATGAATTTGCTGTTAAGCTAACCTTAACTAGTAAGAATAAAAGACTTGTGACATAGTGTTGTGAAATGCCGTTAGCTGCATTTTTGTGTGGTGAAGAAGAATAGGTTTACTGAATTGAATAGGCCTTGATAGGTATGATGACCGAGATACCAAATGCTACCGAAAACAGAGACTTAGTAAATATATAGATCAGAAAATGAATGTGACTCTGAAGGCAGAAATATGCACACCCAAATATATTTGCCAAGATGCAGTTTTGTATGAAAAAGTAAGAAGTAAGAAGTTTTCGTGTCTGGACAGAAAATAGCAAAGCAAAATGTGATATGAGTGACAGTAAAGAAAGGGCAGGCATAGCCCTAAATACAATGTGTGTGGTATCATGGCTACAAACTAGAAGTGAGTAAAGAAAAACTAATAGAGAATAGACTAAACTAATAGAAAATACAGTGGTCAAAGAGGCTAAGGGTTCACTTGATTCAGGCAAACTTTAGCAAGCTATGAAGAAGCTAATAGAAAATACTATAAGGAAAGGAAATACATGTACTGAAAAGTATTCAGGCATCACATGGCCAGGGAAGCCACAGAAGTGAGCACTATGAAGCAGAAGTCGTTCTTTTTATAGGGGCTAAAAGAAAGTGGCATCAGAAGATCTGGAATTACTTTACTATTTTCGTAATTTTTATCTATGGATGCATATATTTTCATATTTAGTTTCATGGTGATCTCTGCTAAACAGAAATGAGTTGTTATACTTCAAACAACCTGGTTACTCTTCATGAAACTTTGATAGATATTTGTATTCAAATCCAGACTAAAAAGAAATCATATGTGAACCGAAATCAAATTAGAGCAACGATCATGAAAGCAGTTTCATTCTAGGCATTATTGGGTCACCTTGCTGGAGATAAATTAATAAGAAAATAACCTGGTTTGCTTTCAGGAGTGAGGCCGATCTCTTGGAAATCAGCCTGAATATCAATTGCTATTATTCTGTTTTCCCGCAGGAGGAAAGAAGATCAGTTTTAAGTAGTACTCACCTCTTTTATCTGTCTTTAAAAAAAAAACTACCCCTCCCAGGTTATTGTATTTTTAACAAACTCCAAATAGAACTACAAGAAGAAGCCAGTCTATCATAAGAGAATGTCGTTTGTGAGAGAAACCTACTTGGAAAACAGTTCATGCATACAAAAGTTACACTTGAAAAATGCATATGACTTTGTCTCCATCCTCCCCCACTTAAACTCATCTTTTTTGGTATCCTTTCCTGCGTGAATGTCTTACGATAAAAATGAAAAAAAGCTAGAAGGGGGTGATGAGTTGTTAATGGTACCCAACACTTGATTCTTTTCAGAAAAAGTTGTTTGCGGCATGTAACGCTCAGAAAGTGATGCAAACTTATTATTACCTTCTCTGCATCATTTTTGGTGACGCTAAAAAAAGATGGTCCTTTCTGAAGCCTGGTTGAAAATTGGGCAGCTGAATTGCGCAATAAGTGAGATTATCCATTTTTCAACAATTACTGACTCTCAAGTTTCAATTTTCTGCAGCAAGAAAAAAAAGTTGTGTAACTATTTAGAAGGTTTAAGTGCATGAGAATTTAATGAAACTATGTAATTTGTGTCTTTATATCTAGGGGCTCCTACTTGACAATTATCCCTCATATATACATATATATGTAGAGGATCTAAACATGGAATGGGGGTTACCATGCTAGTTGTGCTAGACCATTATTATTGGACTGGTCATTACTTAGTACCTCAAATAGTGGTCTTGTCTCAAACTAATTTAATCTTCCTAATTATACATATATATTTCATACATTTACCTCTTTATAAGGTCTGTCTAGAAAGTATTCAGCCATTTTGAGTATCCTGAGAACTGGTAGGTAACCTTGATGTAACTTGGTAGCAAATCAGAGGGGACCAGTAGGTACTAACTCACTCCCATGGCAGTACTAGGTCAGTAAGTTAGTTTGTGCATTGTGTGACCCATCACATTCCCACTGACTGACTGAGTCATTCTTTATATTTTGTCCAGAAATATTACTCAAGCTGGTCAGCCCCCTTTCAGTCCAGATTTGGCTCCCTGCAACTTCTGGTTTTTGTCAATATCAACCATCTATGCATTAACAAGGAAAGTGATTATGTCAAAAAATAAATATTCATTATGTGAAATAGATGATTTTTTCATCTTCACACTTATGAGTTAGTGATGGACCTACATATGAAGACTAAGAATGTTTTCTGAAAATGTTTTTTATAGACTCCTAAACTGTTGCACTCTACAAGCTGGAAATTTGTGTAAAAGGGTAATTTGACCATGATTAACATAGGATAGGTGGTGATGATCCCTGGTCACCTCTACATGACAATTTGGGATCATGTCTAATGAGAAATTTTGTCATATCAATCTTGTCTTGGAGAAATACAAATGCTATGAAAACCACTTTCATTTATCGTGAAAACTAATTCCTTTATTGATTAAAAATCTCTTATTCTGAAAAAGCAAGTCTCTCATTCTGTAAATATAATACAATCTAAACTTTAATGTCAATCATCCTGTTCATAGAATCCCAACCAACTCCCAATTCAAAAGTATATTTTACTTGTGATCATTTTTTCTCTATTGTTTCTTGTATTCTCAACAATTATGGTAACTGATAATACTTTCAAGTTTTCTACAGCTATGTATTATTCAACCTCTTCAAGTTTCCAGTTTTCTGTGGTATTTGTACCAAGATACAATCATATATATATATATATATATATATATATATATATATATATATATATATATATATATATATATATATATATATGCTGTTAGGAATAGAGCACTCTGGTGGATGGGGAATTCTGCGGGAATAAATATATCACTTAAATTCAACCTTACTGACCGTCCAGCTCTGCATAGGGCAGAGATAAGATGCCAGCCTCTGGGTCTGAAGTGAAGGTTTTGATCCTACCTCGTGGTACAGGATGGGATAATGGATAGTCTATAGCCACATTGAAGAGTTGTAATACAACAAAACAACTGTCTGTGGATGACACAATCATATAATCATAATTATATATACATGTACGTATATATATATATATATATATATATATATATATATATATATATATATATGTATATATAAGAAAATCTACATCCACATAAATGTTTACTTTATGTATTCACTCTCCTTGCTATAACAGCCTATTCAAACTCCTTAACAATATTTCTACCACTTAGATATAAACAACATACATTTACTATTACAATCAGTGCGAATATTTGATGGATAAAAAATTCAGTGTGAATTTAACATGCTTAAATTTTAGTTATGAATGAGTCTCAAACATTCCACAAATATAACAGCAATCGATATTATAGAAAATTCTGCCTACAAATACTACTTCTATAATTTGGCTACGGCCCTAAAAAACATCTAGAATCTACACCCCCCCTCACTCCACAATAACCTCTTTTGATTCCAGTGACAACTAATAAAAATGATCTATAGGCTGGAGCTGCATAGACAAATGAAATGCATGAGGTCAAATGAAAGACAAGAAGTCAATTGAAGGAAACCTGGGAAAATAAATACTATAAATTGAAGTCAATACTACCAACCCCCATTCATAAATTGCTTAGACAACATAAACAGAATAAACAATTAAAGAAAGGCCAAATGATACATTCACTGTGTCATAATGGGAGATCATATCAAATAAGAGTTTCAATATCATAAAACGCAATTTATATATCCATTTCCTAATAACATAATTGTTGTCTTGAAAGAAGCAGATAGAGTAGATACAGATTGTGAATAAACAAAATAAGAATTTAGAGTGAAAACAGTTATTTGGGTCTTTGCATTACTAGCCATATATGTAGAGAGAGACAGATAAACATGTTATACATATATAAAGATATAGATATAAAACTGGGACTGATACTAAATATTAATGACTGTTGCAATGGATAATGTGATAATGATAAATGTGAGTGGGTGTATATAACTACCATATGAAAATTTCTCTAAGAATTATTATGCCTCAGTGTTCTTTACTTTGTACAGTGAGCCATATTCTTCTTGTCTTTTGTCAGTTTTGGTTTCACTCATATAAAATGGCATTACGCCAACTACATCTCCTATTTCATAAATCTATTCCGCTATCTTTTGGGGGCAGTTACCATAGCAACAGGTACCCGGTAGTAAGATAAATGCACCACCCTTGGGATACTCTCAGTATCACATCTACTTTTGTAGGCGGGAAATAAGGTATGGCACTTGTATTTAGGTATTCAATTTTTTTTTTGTACTAATTTTAAAACATCCCCCTAAATAGATAGAATTGATGAAAAGCAAATGATTAATTTTACCTATTATTCTTAGATATTCACTCATTTCATTTTGACTTGAGTAAACATAATAGATGAGGATGGTTTTAGTATCTTAAGACCATCATTGAAATGACGCAGAAACAGAAATAAATGAAAACATGTCTAGTTAGTCATTCAATAGAAACTGTCACGTGACCAGTGTCTTTTGACAAACATGCCGTGTTGGGGGTGATCATTTGAAAAATTAGATAATGATGAATGAGTTACTTTTCTCACATTTTATTGGGCATAGATCACTAAAAAAAGTCTGAATTTTCAAAAACAAGTGTGAATGCTGTCGAACGCAAAGTAAGGGACTAATTTAGCATGAACTTCCATTGCAAAAATGAACACTCCCCACTATAAACCTGTTTAGGAGTCGTTTTTCCAAAAAATAAAAAAGTTTTTTTCTAGACATAAGAAGGAGTAAATATTTGGAATTTCTGTCTTTTAGCTCCATTGGTGTGGCCTGTATGTGTGATACATACATACATACATAGGTAGCTGAAACAATTTGAAAACTGAAGAAACCTAGGTTGAGAGTTCTGGTGATAGTTTTGGTTGGCGGTTACAGAAGTCAATAAAAATAACAGCTGTTTACTGCATTTAACCTAATGGAGGATTGTAATTATGTCAATTTAAGGCATCCATAAATAAAATATTGACTAATGATACTTAAAATATGAGGGGTTTCATTTCTGTATTATTTCCTGTTTTTTTATCCTTTAATTTTTTTTACCAAAATTTAGCATATTTTCAGTTATGGCTTGGAATCATAAATTATTCAAATATAATTAAAACAGGAGAAAATATTGATATATATTGACACATTTATAGCACAAAACTGCTTAAAAATCTAATTCTTTACTGTAATATAAAGTAATTAATAAATTATGTATGTAATAATGTTACAACAATTAATAAGTAATGTATCATTTGTTCACTTCTAGAAGAATACTTAAATTTCCTTTAAATCAATTAATTACTTTTTTTGTAGCCGCGAAGTAGTATCCGTTACAGCCATAAATTTTGTAAATAAAAATCTAAAATGCTGTACGTTGGAATTCAAGAATTTTAAACTAAAAGATAAATTTGAATTTTATAGACATAGTAATTTTAAAAGATAATTACTTGAATATCATTTTAACTATTTTCCTCAAAATTTCCTAAATACAAAATACATACAACAATACATTTTGTAAGTCTAACTTCAGATAATTGAAATATAGAGTTTGAGAGTTTGATGCAATAGAGAATAAATAAACATCATTTTGAATTATTGCATTTTTTCAAAACTATTATTTATACTTTGATATCATTATTTTTCAATCCCCCCCCCCCACAAATCGAAACAGTGGTCGTGAAACGGTCGCTGCGTCAGTTTTGTTACCTGGCGCTCCTCACACACATCCGGGCATCCATCATGTCGAGACGGGCGGAGGGTCAGCTCTTCATCGGGCGATTGAGTAAAAATACACGACAAAGGGATTTAGAGGAAATCTTTGAACCTTATGGCCGAATGCAACGATGTGAGATCAAATATGGTAAGTGATTAAAACAATTTATTTCATTCGACTTACAGTGTATATTTGAAACAAATCGTCTTGTCTCCCGAAGACCCTATGTGTTGAGTCGCCATTTTGTATACACATAAGGCGTGTTCGTCAGTACGGCCCTTCTTAGCGGCATCCTTTTTTCCTTTCTATATTTTATATAAGTAAATCTAATTTGATGTAAATGAATCTTTTTATTCAAAATTACTCAACTTAACTATCAGTCTTTAATCTTTTCTTTTCGGTGAAGTTTACGTATTAACGCAAAAATTAACAATTTCAATGTTTTCTTTCCATTATAAAAATAAAACATGCCGACGACGTGCGTGGGAAGGTTTTTACGTTAACATTTATTTACTCGTATATGATACGATAAATTTCTCTCAAAGGACTAGGGACATAATTGTGAGGTTTGATTATATTTGAATGTATAAAAAAATAAAGATAGTTTATATTACTAAGCTTTCTAGCTACTAAAAGTCGGGGTCGCATACTTCGATATCGCACTGTACTCGAGTAAATACGGCACATATCAATAATATATATTCCCACTGTTTCATTAATTTACATTTTCAAAATTCTTTTAGTATATATATCATGATAATGAATAGCTTTTTTAGAAATTAGTTCTGTATTTCTCTTTTTAAGACGTTAACGTTGTAAACGAAGATCCTGTGTGAAATCAACCGCCTCTTGAATCAAACATTTTCCTAAGAAAAATTCTAAGGGATGACAAATTTCATTTTTTTCATTATGAATTTTGACAAAAGGGAAGAATCATTTAGACGTATGTTCCTTGTTACTTATGTTCAATGCAAAGATTTTCAATTATTTTTGAAAACCAATACCGAAGTGATTTTTTTCAAAACCCTATTCTATGAAAAGATACCGTATGTACTCGAGTATAATGTGACCCCCCTTTTGTTGCTAAAAACTTGTCTTGTTATCATATTTGTTCACTAATGCTGCCCCCTTCCCCAAATTTTGAACCTGATTTGATGTTTTAAATTTCTCGCAATATACATGAGTGAATAAATACCCTTTCACAAATGAACTTCTGAGTTATACTTGCAATAACAATTTTAGAGAATTTAATTTATGAATTTATTTAGGTTTGACAATTGAATATTTCTGAAGTGAAATATTGGTCATTTTTGCTCAAGCAGGTGGGCACTTTTTAGGCCCAACTTAGTAGATAAAACTTGAATTTTATTTATAATTTTAGCATTTGTTTATAAATTTACAATTGTTCATTTTTGTGGCCATAATTGACAATTTCATTGATTAGAAAAAATCTCAGTGAATGAGACATTTGTCACTATCTTATTTAATTTGAAAATGAAATAAAATGAAGGCATATTTCAAAAACTGGTAATTTGCGAGGGAAACAAAGGTCAGATCGTCTTTTGTAAAAACGTTAAATTTGTAAAGAATACTTCATTTTTCAAATCTTGGTTTGGATATTTTATAATCGTTTTGTTTCATTAGAAAAGATACATATGTTTTGTACGTTTTTTTAGTATTTACTTCTAAAAAGTACGCAAAGATACGACAAGAAGAATCTTCTTCGCAGTTTTCCAAAACACAATTCTTCGAAATGCATCATGACAATGTCGTCAATTCATTGGAGAAAATAAGATTTATGTTTTTTAATTCAAAACCTTGCTAGCAATCATTGATTCCATAGTTTTACATAAGAGGACAGAGAAGGACAGTTTTGTTCCCTGAAATGTAGAAAAAAAAACATTGTCTGTGCGTTACTAGCAGAAAATTCCCTTTTGTCGGCTCTAACCCTTAAATTTGAAATTCAGATGAATTGTTTCAGCTTTTCCCTCAGAAAAAAATTAGAAACTTGTCCATAGATTTTTTAAAAACCGGAATTCATCAATAACTTTTCTGAATTATTGATCGAAAACTGCTTCGAAAGTATTGAAAAGTCGTAATTTGATCAAAATTATTCACGCAATCAATGTTTTTTTTTTTCCTTGAATCAATCTAAACAAAAGTGATTTTTCTGAAGACTTTAATCAGTTGCTATTTCTCCTTTGATATCTTGAACGTCCAATATCAGATTTTTTGAAAATTCATTTAAAGTTTTCACGTTAAATAAAAGTTCTCGAATTTGTAGTTTCACTTTAATTTTACGCAACAACTAATGTTCCAAAGTCTGACGTTTTTTGTTTGAAAAAATCATAATCAGACTTATATTTATTGATCACGGATTTGTGATCTCTGAAAACATGAATTCATTCATAATTTCGATTTCTATTATTGAATTATTTGAAGAATGAATAACTACCTTTTTTTTAAAAAAAAATCTTCCTTGTGATCAATTTTTGTTTGAAATGCTAAGGAATAAACAGGTAGTAACAACCCAAGTACTTTCTCTGACCCTCTTCTTCGCAGTTCTTTTACTCTAGGATAAAGTATTATTATTATTAAACATGCCTGGACACGTGTAACAAATGTCGATTTCCCCGCAACCACTTCTCCATATCCCCATTCTTATCACTTCTAGCTTTCGCTTCTACTACTGTTATCAGCATCATCACTTGAGAAGAGGAATAATATCACCACGTCGTCCTTTATACAAAACGATTATCGGTGTGATTTGTTTAGAAGAATAAATATATACACCATATTTGTTGGAGCCGATGTGTTTGTCGTAATAATTATATTCAAAATAAGCTTTTGAGTTATAAGTATTGCTCACCTATAAATCAAATAGAGAAAATCGAAGTATGAAAAGAAATGGTAAATAAAAAAAAATCTTATTTTTTAACAAAACCCTTTCAACTCGTATTCATTAATCATTGAAATACTGTCTCGAAATTATCAAAAAATAAAATTGATGTGATAATTTTATTCATTTATTTACTATTTCGATTGATTTTAGTTATAAATAAGAATTTGTAATCCATGAGTTTGAAATTTACACCTTTTCCTTGTATTAAGGTCAATTGACAATGCCCCCCGGCTCTCTTATTTGAAGTCGAGAGAAAGGTTACGGTTTAATCAAGTTCGGCTTTTGTTGGTTTGTTTTCAAGTTTTGGTCGGCTTTATCAAAATTATATCTTGAAAATAGGAAGTTGTCTCCTGTTAAGTAGGTATGTAAAAAGAAAAAAATTGACTATGAAATTTAGTATCTCACTTCAACGAGACTACACGATATCCGGTTAACTAACTAGTTCATCATCCTAAAAGTATTTCGTAATAATAAATGTAAATTTGTGAGAAGAGAACCAATGCCTACTATCTCTTCAAAAATTCTATATAAAATGCTTTTTATATTTATATTTGCTTTCTTCATTTGAGATTTTAAAAAAAAAAACATACGGAGACAAATTTTGTGACGACCACGACGTGACTAGTAGGATTTTATGACACGTCACTAAAACATTTGAAAGCTACATATTCGTGTTTACTGCTTTTACCGCCTTTTACAGCAAAGCCGGTTAATAGAGATTCATTTAATCGGTTCAGTCGAGTGGTTCTGATTTATTATTAGTAATCAAGAAAGAGGTGGAGAAAATCTAGTACTACTGTGTTTTTTTTCAAGATTAGTCACGCATCGCCATACCTCGTAGTTCGTAATTGAAAACCTGTTGCAGTGTCAGTCAGTACCCACCCCCTCCACTCCAACACTTTCCACTCATAATTGTTTGAAACGGAGGAATTTATTTATTTTTGTTTATTTTTCAATTATCTTTTTCATTTTAATTTTAAAACTGATCAACGTGTGAATTGGTGATTTTCTCAATTTGGCTATCCTTGGTTAGATAGGTCCGTGATACGGCAGCCATTTCCTGGCTTTAAAAATGGCTGAAATTGGCCTGATTTAATTTCCAGATAAGTGTACATGTAAAATATTGAATATACTCCGAAAACTCCTACACAAAATATGATTATACGACGTCAGATATTAACTCAGTGACGAGGATAAAAGCCACCTATTTGTTTTTATCTTGATTTTAGAAATGTAAATGAAATCTAACCGTTTTTGAAGCCAGTCATTGTAGAATCCAGCAAACTTGAGCCACTTGAAAATGACTGTGTTTTCCTCCTATCAAACCAAGGATATCCCTCAATTTAAAATTTACAAACTAGAAGACAAAATTTGATTTAAAAACAAGTGGACACTTTGTATTTATATTCATATTATGAATTTATTTTTTGGGTATTTTTTCCTTAAAAAAAGTTCATTTTTTTTATATTTGTCATTTGTTTGGTTATTGATTGAGCAGGGAGTTTTATTATGAATAGTTTTTGACTTATGTTTTACTAATCCCCCCCCACTCCAATCACAAAAATTGAAAGGAAAGCTACCAATTGACTTGTACTCGATCATCTTGTTATTAAAGGCTTGTGTGAGACAATTATATCCTTATTAAATTTCCTGTGTATATCAGTGGTAGCCCCTGGTATGTTTTAAGCACATTAGTTTGTGAAAATTCTCCCCCAAATGTGTTGGGTTCACGTTCACACTCATTCTGATGATGTTGATTATTTGATTTTCATCTATGACCTCTAAGTAGTCAAAGCAGTGTATAATTGCCAGGAATAAAGAATTAAGGTACCCCTTGAAGAACAGTTTTGATCTGGGGCCAAAAGGTCCTCTATACCTTCTGCAACAACTTGCTGGTTCTCAGCTAGTTATCTTTTGATCTTAGAATATCTTTTTTGCTCAGTCAATGTCCCCTTGTTATATTAGTTCTACAAATCTATTAACGATTATAATTTCTGTCATGGCAATATAGTGTTGCCAAATTAAAATAACATTGCATGATATTTCTTTGAATGTTCTTCCATGTACATGAAAGCATCTACTAAAACTACTCTGACTTGAAGTATCCATTCAATTTGAAGGATGTATATTTTTGAAAAAAATTCTTTCAACATTTCTTTGTAAATACTTGCTTGAAGAGTACCACTAATATATTGGGATCAGTGTGGACCTCCCACTATTAGGTTGGAAATTGCCTTATTCTCTAAATCATGGTATTGCGGTTTTTAAAATCTCACTATGATGTGCTATTTTTTCTGTATTATGACAACAAGCTTTCAAACAAACCTACAGATATCAAATCAAATTATATAGTAAACTCTTGTAACTGTGCAGCTTAATGGCTCAGTTGTTTTTATATTCTTGCAAGACTATTGTTAGAGATTTATTTACTGCTACAGCACATGAAGATTCAGGTACATTATTTTTATTTTATTTTTTCAAGAACTGAAACTAGTAAACCCTTGAATGTCGCCTAATTTAACATGGGGCTGTAGACAGTGAAAGGCTAACAAAGTCATTTTTGTCTGTTCTTTTTGGTTTCTCATTATCAATATACTTAGTATGATATCCACCAATTAGGAAGGTACTTTTAAATCCCTGAAGGTGCTGTTATAACATGTTTTCTGTATTGAAGAAATCTCTGCCGACTCATACTTTCAAAGCTTGTTCTAATGATACATTTTGTCTTTCTTTTGTAGGTGCTGAAATGGGTGAGTTGTTTTCACATTTCAATTAAATCATTAAATTTGGAAAAGAAAATGTAAAATTCAAAACCTTTGTTACACCCAGCTACAAAATCCTTTTTTTTGGCGGGGGTTACTAGTACTAATTAGCCTTCCTAAATTCTCGTTTGATTTAGCAAAATTTACAGATTTGGTTGAATGATGATGTCAAATCTAAATATTCAGTAATTTCAGTTTTATTGTATTTTTTGTTCTTTCGCCCCTTTACTGTTATAATTAGAACAGTGTCATTTAAAATATCTTCATGAAAGTTTTTCCTATCATTATATATTGAAAATATTTCTCAACTAGTATTCATAACTTACTTTCAAAATTATTTTATTTCACTGTTAGTCGTTTTAGTATACCAACTGTATCTGACCTGTGTCTTGTTTTAGAGCCCCACAGGCCTGAAAACTTAGGTAGGATCTCCTTGTCAGTACTTTTCTCTGTCGAAATAATTGTATTTTAGAAAGAGGAGGCACAGCATTTCTTATTGACTAGTTACTGTTATGTACAGTCAAGCAATCATTTTTTCTTGCTGTCATTTCATGAGGTTGTGTCAGGTTATACTATGCATGTAAACAGCTTTTTATTCCATGGAAGGAACATATGTTCTATAGTGCTTTTCATCATTGCATCTAAACTGTCCAAAAGCTGCATAATTTTACCAAATGTATGTTTGTAGTGGAGGTGTAGGGTAGCCTAACAGCATGAGGAATTGAATTGGTGAGCTTTGTCTGAACTCTGGCTGAGACTGTTCATGTTTTGCTATGCTCTACTCCCCAAGCTGTAAGTGAATAGTAAAGCGAACTGGACTCTATAGCTATTGTTGGCAACCAGTCTAGGAGTCAGACAACTTGGATTCCAAACCTGTCGAAGAAGAGATTCTCTCTCAAGCCATGTTTCCCTTGACACACCTATGATGAAAATCATCTGTGGGGCCTCATGACTGTTCACTGGTTTATGAGTTGGAGAAAAAAATTGTTAGCTAATTAAACTTCTGTAGTTTCTCCTGGTATTGACATGAATATTGGTAAATACTGTTGAGATATGACAAATACAAGTTGTTTAGCTTGTGTGGTTGCTTCGTTTTGATTGAATTGTGTAGTATCATGATGCCACACCCAATAGAGTTGGTTATTGCTACAACTTCTTTAAACAGCATTAGAATTCTTCCTATATTCTAAAAGATCCAGATATAATGGATTAGGCTTTAGTGAAATGCATTGGAACTATGACTTATGGTTCCTGACTTTTTTCTTTTTAAGCAGATTCGCATGAAAGGGCAATATTATGTACGTTTCATTCTGTTCTTGTATAATTGTTCCTATTAAGTGGCTATTTCTTGTAACCAATATTCCATTTAACTAGAATCCACTTATTTAACATAAGGAATCCTGTTGTTTCTGCTATTTCAATATTCCTAAAAATTTGCCTTGATATGAAAACTTACAAACATATTTATTGCAAATTGAATTTGTAATTTTTTTTATTACAGTTTTCTGCTTTTTTCTTCTTACAAGCATGTTGAATTTATTTGCTTTCTCCCTTTTTTACTATCAACACCTTGTCAATTAATGTCTGTTATTTGCACTTTATTCCAAAAATTCTTGAAAAAATCTTTTTAGGAAAATCTAACTATTTTAATAATTGTTATACTAATACTACCATTTTATAAACATGGTGGCTACAGATCAGGTTGAAAGTTTGATTTGGACTTTTGCTAGCTAACTAGCTCTTGTAGCTCAGTTGGCAAGAGCAGCAAGGCATTAACCTGGTTCCCCTCTGGCACAGAGACATGAGTTTGAGTCCCACTGAAAGCTTATTCTATTTCCAATCCACACTTTTTACTCACTGCCATAGATTGATGGCCTGAGAAAAGTTGCAATAAAAGCAACAGAAAAATCAAGATAGTTGTCAAAAATTGATAAGATTTTATTTTATTTTTTCTTACATGTTTTTTGGTAACAGATCAGTAATTTTTAAATTTCTTCTCCTATAAAATAGAATTTAGTTGACTATCATCTTGCAAAGTCTGCCATTCTTTCAGGAAAACCATTTTTAGTTTTCTAAAACATTTCAAATTTAAAAGGATTATTTTTGTTGCATAATAATGTGTATAGCTTCTAATTTTGTTGAAACAAAGACTTTTGTCTGGATGTTTTATTCATTGCATTGCTTTATCAAGACTGAATCTTGTCTTTCGTTGCTTTCTTCTTACAACATATCAGATGCTGTACGCTCGGACTTCTCAGGCGTCTATTAGTATTATTTATTTATTTTTTTTTCTTTTCAAAGCTTAAATGTGCTTTCTTTGTCATGACAAAGTTCAATTACTAAAAAAAAAAAGTCAGTGTACAATGGCTGAAATGTGATAACAAGAAAAACTGGAATTAGTCCAAGCAATACAATGAGTAAACTTTTTATCTATAAATTTTTTTTTTTTTTCTTTTCTTCTTCTCTAACATCAGATTTGATTTTTGTACAAGAAAATCTTTCCTTGTTCATTTTTTTTTCTTTTTTAAACGATAAATGACTATCTAGTCTGAATATTAGAGTAAGAAAAAGAATTTTCCATAATGTTGCTTATTTGAAAGGTGTTGAACGACCGGAAATAGCAATTGAAACATTTTGTTATGACTACCTATCACCTTGTAATTTTTGTGTGTCTTGTCAGAATGAATTTTATAGAGAGCTCAATTATTTGGAGATTCAAATTCATTACTTCGATCATATATTTTTGCTTTTATGCTTAAAACTTTTTTTCCCAAACTAAAGGCAAAATGTTAGTGTACATGATTATGAAGCATTTTCTGTATTTGAAACTTTTTTTCGATTAAAAGAATTTTCAGTTGTATTTAATCCCCTCACCTCACTAGTCACAGCTAGTCTTCAATTATTTGCAAGATGAAATTCAATTTTATTTTTCAGATTATCTTTATGATTTACCGGTGTCTTTGTTGGTGTGTTCTCTGATTATAATTAGGTGTCCTTGTACAGTTATTATTGTCCTATCTATTTTGGCAGTATGATGGGATTGGAAAGTGCCCCCCCCCCATTAAGCAGCCTATCCCTTCCCGTCTTATTTCTGAATCTAAAGAGGAATGTTTTGAAAAAGTAATTACATCTTGGTATTAATTGCATTTTCCTTTGAGTTAGAAAATGCCCTGTAAATGACATTTTCTAGAATACTGTAACCAGGAATATTGCACTCCTAATTTGATGATTAGAGATGGAAATTCCATTTTAGCAATGATGGATAATTTCCTGTATTGCTTACATAAAATTAAAGGAACTATGGTTTTCAGGAATTATATCCCCCTCAGCTCTGATTGTCATTTCAAAGGTCACCAGATACAAATATCTATATATTTTCACTTGACTTTTTATTTCCTCATCTAAAAACCTTGATGAGAACCATTAGGCCTTCTGATCTCTGATATTGAACTCTGAAGTTAATATCTAATTCAGTATTAACATTTCTTCATATGACGTCACAAGGGATAATATGGCAGCCTTTTTCAAATGTGATTCAGACTGAATCATATGAAACTTAGTTTTGTTGGGATCTGTGTGGCATTAGCAGAAAAATATAAGGTTGCAGGAAAAAATTAAAATTATTTGTGTACAGCTTATAGAAACGAAGATACTTTGGAACAAATAGTTCAGTAAGCTATAGTAGTATTAAGAAGAAAATCATTTTTCTCCTCTCTTTGCGGAAAAATTGAGAACATGAATTTATTACACGTCTTAAATCATGTTTGACTTCACAGAGAAACCTTTTGTTTATTTACCCCTGTAGTGCACGTTTTCTTGTTGGAGACTCCTGTTCAGGTAGCTTGTTTTCTGAAGTTTGCCTCCATTTCATGGGATATTTCAACAAATATTGATGGAACCGCACCTTTCTAGAACATGATTCTGCAAAATCCCACTAATAGGGGAGCTACTAAGTCCGTTGGGGAATGGTCATACTGGCATTATTTTTAGTGTAAGGGGGGCTAAAAGTTCACTTTTAAAAATTTCTGCACCTGAATTTTGCACATTTTGTGGTCCAGGGGGAGATATACAATCTAACATCCCCTCCTTTCATATTACAAATAGTAATGGCGCATGGCATTTTAATTATAGGCTCACTGTGTAATTTGTTATAAGCACACACCCTCTGGTTTTGTGATGTCACAAGGAATCCCTATAGAGGGATGCAAGTCATGTATGCTTACTGTCTTTTTTGGTACTTGTGAACACTTTGATTTTTTAGCCATTAGTGAGGATATATTGTAGAGAAAAGGTTGAATACGGTTTTTAATGCCTTAGGTCAGCTACTGAAATTTGAAAAAAAATTGAATTTTCTTTTTTCTTTAGTTGACCATTAACATAAGATTGATAAAAAGAAGAAAAAAAATCTGGAAACATATGATCTAGTATATCTAGAATCTATGTAATGTATTATGTATTAGTAAATGATCCTTGAATGTCAACATTTACTTTATTGAAATGTTATTTTTAGATGAAAAACATCCAAATTAGTTCAATTAAACCCAAGTCTCTTGAAGTAAACTATCAGAGCAAAAGGGAGATAATTCCTAGAAGCCACCGCACCCCCCTTTTTATGTATGTAAAAATAGGAAATCACCCTATTATGATCATAGTAATCGCAAAAATACCTAGAAATTCGTCCAAGCTTATTTTAAAGTGAGGTTATTTGATTTCTTTTGTATTTGTTGCACGATATTTTTATTTGAGCTTTGAGCTTCACTGTGTCCATTATGCCTTGTTTTGCAGCATACGCCTTTGTTGACTATGAAGATAGGAGAGATGCTGAGGTATGTTTCTTGTTTGCTGTTTTTGGTAAAGAATAACATGTGTACAATTATTTGTATCTTTGCTTTGTCATTTTGTTAATATATTCTGGCTGTGTGGTCACTCAAGTGGGGGAATCAAACTTTGGTTTTCTTTTGTGGTCTGGTTCTGATATCTTCAAGTTGAAACCCAGAACTCCCAGCCATAAAATACTAGACACTATTTGACGGCTTGTTTCTCACAGCCTTGGCGTTTCTCATTTTATACGTTCGCTTGTAAAGCTGCCATGATGAGCTCACTGGATTTTACAAACACCTTTTTTTTTTTATTTGGTTATTGATAGTCTATCTATTTATGTTGTTACTCTCTGAATTTGCTACAGTTTACATTGTTTAGATTCATTGGCTGTTCTGCTCTGTTGAACCAGTCTGAACTGGTTGGTTGCCTCTTTCATATGCACTGAACCATCAACATCTTCAGTTCTAGTACCAGAATTAGGAACATTTTTATAAACCATTGGAATTTTCAGTTTTTTTTTTTTTTTTGTAAAGCTCAATTGTGAAAGAAAAAATTTTTTCACAAACCATTTTTTGATCTTTATAATGAAATTCAATTTCTTCAAATAATGTAAAGCTCTGTAATATGGTCTTTATCTAGATCCTGTGACAATTCAAAGAGTATGTTTGTCACATAACTTGACCCTTTCCTCACTTCACTCCTGTGGTAATCAATAATGCTAAACAGCTTACCTAACATTCATTTTTTGAAACGTAAGAATTATATTTTCCACTTGAATCGTGAATCAAACTATTAGAAAAGAGTTTGATTACCACTGTCTTCGGGGCAGATTTGATTACCGTATATATTTGTGTATAGGTCTAGTTTTTTGACAAAAAATTAGATCTAGCTATACTTGTATGATTTTATGAAGTTGGAATTCATACATAATGGGAAGGACTACAGCAACCATTGGCTCCAAAAAAGAAGGATATATAATGGTTACTGCTAGCAAATGAGGCATAAAATATATATATAATATATAAAGCATACCATGGCCATGAATCAAGGAATCAACCTATACACTAGTATTTACGGTACTCTAAATTTGAATTTGTACACTCCCCCATCAACCTTCATATTTAATGTTGTTATCAAAATATGGTTTGTGATTAGTAAAATAGATTTTATTGTCCAGTTCTTATAAATAGATTTGTCTACTAATCAAATTTTGTTTCAGCTGATTAAATCTTGTTGAAGTCTTTCAATAAGACTTTTTCTTATTTAATTTTTTTTTCTTGGCCTTATATAGCTTATCTGACCTACTTGAGCCATTTCTGGAATCTTTTAAACAAGTATATAATTGCATTGATTTCTGTGTGAAATCTTTTGATTTGAGTAACCCTTTGGATTTTTCAAACGTATATTCTCCCCTCATACTTTAAAAAATATTTTGGAGTGTTGTGAAGTCTTCATGTTGTCAGTGGATGTCTCAACTTTGTTTTGAAGAAATTGAACAAGAATTAAATAAATGCATTGATTTAAAAAAAAAAAAAAATTCCAAGTCTTTAGGAAAAAAAAATTCCATTGATTTTCATTGGCTAAAAAAAAAAAAAGAACTTTTGAACTGTTCAGTTGTGTCTTGAATTGAACATGTCCTTAATGTAATGTTTAGTTACATGGTTTGTTTGTTTGGGATGTTCTTGTTGATATTTATCACTTCTTTACTGAAGATAGCTTTCTCATGCTATGAATGAAGACAATGGTTATATTTAGTATAAAAGAAAATCCCATTAGTCTTACCATGTGTTTCTATTGCTCCCGTATGAAAAGCTCCCAAGTGATAGTGCCAGTTAGTATTGACTCAATCATTGATGTACCTGTGTTACCTACCTTGAGGCTCTGTGTAAGGTAAGAGGTCTATGGTCAAGTTATATTTACCATTTTAACTAAGAACTGTTCTTTCTTTTCAGACCTCCCCATTGTATTGGCCAGGTCTTCCTCTCCACAATGAAACCTTTCTTGGGATGATAGCTTTGAACAAACCTAGTTTGGAATTTAATCTGCTATACTTTTCAAGTAGAATCCCTATTGTTGTTGTTTTTGTTGTTCACTTGCGTTTTTTTTTTTGGCAAATGTTCTGCTCTGAATTCGAACTGGGTATTTATGAGTTGGAGACCATGATTTTTAATCTTGTTTTTGTTTTCACACTATGCAGTCCTGTTGATGACTAAAGTATAAATACTGCTGTCTAGATCCGTTGTTCCCAAAGGGTGTGGAGCACACGCTTGTGCGGTGAGAGATGATGGAAAGTATGGCGGGAAGCCTAAGAATTAATTTGTAGAAACATGTAGAAGTTTCTGGATTTCATTTCTTTGTGTCGATGAGGAAATAAGTTTGTCTATAATTCTACCTGATGTGAGATTCCTTGACAAAAACAAGCTCATACCTCTCACTTAGTTTGTATTCTTACTCGAGGGTACATATTAGAGATACTTGTCTTTATTTCTGGAATGAATCGTGTTAAGTTACTGCATTGTTTTATATTTTTTGGATGCCCCATCATAGTATTACCAAGTAGTTGTACTATGTTATGAATCAGCACTGCTAGAAGTTGTTTTTGAATGTAATCCTTAGCCATAAGAAATTTAGTATAGAGTGAGCAAATTGTTACTCAGTAAGTGTGACCCAGAGACAAAAGTTTGGGAACCACAGGTCTAGACTGCTTCATATTTCATTGATATTTGGAAACACGTGGAACAGGGTAAATATACAGTACTCCAATAAATGTCTACATGAAATATGGTGAAAAGTTACTAGTATCTTGTCACCTGATGGTAAGAGAATAGATTGATCATGGTTGTGAAAACAAACAAAATGAAAATGGTCTAACATAAAACTCCTAAATACTAGTAATGTTCCATCTCCAAAAAGTGAAAGGCCCGTCCATCACCTTATGCAAAAGAACAGTTTTTAAAAAAATCAAAATATCAATCATCTATTCATGATTTGAACCTGATATAAATTTTATTGAAATTTTTAATCTTAATCCAGTACTTTTGTCATTTGTAGAGTAGTTCCATAGAAACTTCAACGTTTGAAATATTTATCTTTTGAATATTTTTGATATTTTTTTTTTCTGTGCAACTCCTTATCTAATTTCCTCTTGACTTGGTCTGTATGTAAGAAATAATATACAAAAAATAATAATAGAATTTGCAATATCCAATATTTAATCTATAATGATATAAAAAATGTTAACTATTTTACTTGTAGAAAAAATTGTAAAAAATTGACCCTCCCATCCCCATGTCAAAACTGATTTGCTATTTTTGTATATTTTTGAACTGTTGGCTTCTATTTTTTGCCATGTAAGTTTTTCTTCAAAATAATTTTCTTGATAATCGAAAATGAATCTATAAGATAATTCGGTAAATTATTTGGATACAACTAATTTTAGATTTAGCACAGAAAATGGGTTTGATATCCATAACTTGAGTGAAAAAATTCACCCTTTTGATAGGGATAGTTTAAATTCCTTTGTTAATTTGGATTTAATTCTATTTGCCTCCCTATTTCACCATGGGTTAAACTTTGTTTTATTAGGAAATATCAGTCTGTCCTCCTCCTTAATTCATATGCATTATAAAGATGACTCAATTCTGATAGTGAGTAAGCTGACTGTTGAAACTGTATAACAGGGTTGATTGATGTCTCTGACTGCACAACGACTTGTATGGTTTTGAGACCAAATGGAGCAGCTTCAATACCAATATAATCAAATGAATTAAAATCCATCGTTGGATTAACCATTCAGGAGAAATGGATTAAAATGCCTTTTTTTTATCTATTAATGTTATATCATTTGTTGGGAAGAGATTAACTAAGTTTCCCATCAGTACTAAATCCCTATTTATGGTTTGTTTGGTACCAAGTTTGTCCAATTTTGGTCTTGAAAGGTACCACATGACAACCCTGATGTACAGTCATTTTAAACTGATATATCAGATGTCTTTCAAGTGGTTTGCATCTGGGGTCCTGAAAATACAATGCTGTAATGTTTTATTTTAGATGTATGAGTGGGTATCGATTGGGCTTACCCTGCCACACTGGCCCATGATATATTGGCAGGAGGTTAGGGTAATGGGTATTACTTGGTGGTGCCTATCTCCTCTCAAAGTAACCTATAACAGGAATACATGGTACAGGTCGCTAAGAGTAATTCCTGACCTGATACCTTATTTACTTGTTTGAGATATTTGGAATTATCAAATTAGAAATGAGTAGTTTTAAATAGATTAATGGATTGCTTCAAATACATAATAACTAGTAATGGTATTAGTATATATTTACATAGCACTATTGATGTGGTAAAAAAATCCCTAAATTGTCCATTTACTGAGATTACAGACTGAGCTCTTTTGCCAGTCATTACCTTCTCAGATGCACTGATATCTTGTAGAAAAAGGGTTTTCATTTCTTCTCTGACTTTCAGATTTATTTGTTGACACAAAGTGTCACTTGTACAAAATTAGAGATAAGAATTTCAGCATCTCTAGGATGACTTGTGCAGTCCTAACTAATGTACCTCACTTTTTTTTAAAAGCCATTCGTGACACCTGGAAAAGATAATGATGTAATGTTTAGTTTTCTGCCTGGACCTTTAAAGGATGTAAGAAGTGATATGCTTCATAGATATAGAACTCATTTAGGAAAAAGTTATACGTTTAGAAATCCTTGAAATAGGAAAACTTGATAACATGAATGGTAAAAAGATGTTCACAACAAAATTAAGTCAGTATAATTCAAGTAACAAAAATGTTTTCTGGTTTGTTGATATACACAGATATCTGTGACCATCACAATCCTACTAAAATTTTCATTTAGAATTTTTTTATAAAAGAAATTAATTTTTGTTTGTATTCTGATCAGAATTTTTAAAAAAATTGAAATTGTAAAAATACTTTTTTTTTTTTTTTTTTTTTCCTTTGTGGACATTGTATTTCTTATGAATGATAATAGAATTGGGGAAATAGTTCGTTTTTAAAGCAATTCTAGAAAATCTTGTAAAAATGCTATTTAAATTCATTGGGATCGTGGAAAAATAAAAGCACATAAAGGATTCTACTAAAAAGTATATTCAACCTTGTGAATATTTGAATTTATTGATTAGAATGAGTAAAATGACTAAAGGTGTTAGATTTTTTTGATTATACAATAAAAAAATTCAACTTTCATTGATTTTGATAACTTGATAATATCTCTGAACATGAGGATTTAATTTCTATAGAATTGGATATTTTTCTCATAGTTGAGACTTGTTTCTTAAACTTGAGTATAATTTCCAGCCATCAAATATTGATGTATTCAATTAATTTTTAAATACCTTAATGCATTTGTAGAAACTTGAAAAATATCTTTCCTTAACTTGGCATTTTTTAACTTGTATATAAAGGATCCCTCCCCTCCCACTGAAATTTCAAGAGATTAGTTTTCATTATTTCCCCAAATTTAGTTGGATAAATTATAGATTCAAGAAAAGAAATTTGGTAAATTGATTATCCAATACTTGAAAGTTTGATTGTAATTTAGAAAAACAATGAAAAAAAAAATCATACTAATATTTCAACATTAGAATTTCATATTAATGAAATAGCTTTTTAAAAACAAGTTTTTTTACATAGAAACTTTCATAAAAAAAAGTTAATACTCAAATCAGTTAATTTTTTTGCAATTTTAACTAATACCCATTTCTATGCTTCAAGCAATACAAATGTTTCTCTTAAAAAGAAAAAAAAAAGACCCCTCTTATTGATTTCTGTCTCAAGTTGCCTTTTAAACGTGTATTTTAATTCTAGTGACTGTTTTAAGGTTGTTTTCAAAATAGTATTTGCATGTGTATTTAATACATTTCATTTGTGGTAAACTAGCAGACTAGCCAAAAGCCGCAGAATACCTGATCCGGTTTGAGACCGAGCATGATCCGATAGCCAGGCCCGTTTCGCCTTTGGTATTAGCCATGTTCCCATGGTCTCCCTTGCCAGTTCCAAATCCTGACCATGCTTACCTGACCATTACCATGTGACCATGTCCATTGTGAACATTTCCATCTATCCATGACGTGGTGGAGCTGCCAATCCCACCGCCCTGGCCATGGCTTCCAAGCGTCTGTCTGCCATTGGTCCCATGGTTTTCAGTATGTCATGGCAAATCTGCCACTTTTTGTCATTGTCTCTTCAATTTCTGCATGTAATAACATCACATTGTTGTGTAATTTCTAGAATTGTACCATTCTTGCCTTTTTTTCCTTATTTCTCTCTCTCTTTTTTTTTTTTAAATTTCTATTTTTTTTTACTTATTTTTTTTTAACCCTAAAGTAACTTTTTTTTCCCCATTTGCACAAAAGTCTATACTTATCTATTCTTGTAATTTAATGATAGGGAGGCTGATGTAATGGATGAATGCTACAAATAAATTTGTGGTGACTGTCTATGAAAAAAAGAAATACTGCTATATATTATTCATTTTTTTTTTTTTTTTTTGTTTTTGCATGTCTTTAAAATGAACCCTAAAGATCCTTTATTTTTATTTCATTTTTGTATTCTTGTGGGGGTATTTAATTCTGAATACCAAAAAAAAATTCATTATCCACTGATTTATCCAGACTAGGGTCCTCATCTAGGTTGTAATTGCCACATTCCGGCTGCTGTACCCTCTGACCCTCTTCAGGTGTCGTCATACTTGGTAGCCTTGTGGGAATTTGAAACGGAACCCTTTATTCAATCCATTGGGGTAGATTTTCGCTCCGTTCGTCATGTGGTGATTACTGGGAAGATGAGGATACTGGTCTGAATAAATTGGTGGATAATAATGAAATTCACAACAAAATTGTTTTTCTATTTTCATAGAATGGTTCTTACATTCATCAACTAGTGCCATGCTGAAAAGGCTTAGATTCTAAATTTAATCATTTTTTAAAATTTATTTTGCATCTTGGAAATGTTTTCAACATAGATTTAACATAAAATTGTTTTATAGACTGAATTATCTTTGTTGATGAAACGAGATTCTGTATATGACACTAATCAAAAGTCCTTGACAAACAATTACTTCAAATATGAAATTTTCTGTCAGTGTCTTGTAAATAAACTTAATAATACTCTTTAATTTGATAATTTTCTCAATTGTAGAACTATATAGCATTTTAAAATGTAAAAAATATATTTATCAACATGATTGGAATTATAATACACACTGCCTTAAAATCTTGTAAGAAGAAGTAAAATACCTTTTGTAGATGCCATATTTCAGATCACTTTTTAATGAAACAAATATTGCCTAAACATATTGCAAGATAATTTAAATATATTTAAGTATTGATGCTCTAAAACCATAGAAAAAGGCAAATAAATTAGTATATTTGATATGGATTTAGAAAATTCTTGAAATGTTTTGATATTTATTCAAATGTTATTTGGTCAAAGACCAAATGGTATATGACTAGACCATGAATCTTTCCTGAATTAAGATTGGATTTTTTTTCCTAGGCACTGCTTCCTTGACTGGGTTGCCAGATTTGGTCAGAAGGGGAGATAAACCGAATTTTATTTATTTAGAGACTTACCCAACGCAGGCATTGGAATAGTATTGAATTTATACTTGTAAGTCTAGAGTCAGAGGTTTAATACTAGTATCTTGAGGCTTATAATCCTGTATCTCAAAAAATAAAATGCATTCAGACCTTTTGAAGGTTTATTCTGGTATTCATGACTATTCTAATGCCTATGTTGGGTAAGTCTCTCAGTTGAAAAGAGATTATGTCCCCTTCTGGCCAAATCTGGCAACTTTGGTTTCCACTGTACGTGAGGGTCTTCTTCACCCCTTTCTAAGATCTTTTTTATTTTTTTTATTTTTTATTACTAATTTTTAAAACTTCATTTGAATATCTTCCTTTCTTCATTGTCTGATGGGTAAATATCTTGTATTCATCTGACATGTTGCATGGCAGCTACATTTGGTCATTGCCCAACATATTCAGTGTGAGGGCTTGCATTAATACAAGTTTAAACAAAGGAAGAATATATCCATATATTTTTTCTTTCCCAAATTTCTAATTATTGATTAGAAAGAAAGTTAAGCAGCTCCAGATCTATTTTAAACTCTCTTTTTGCTTGGGTAAAGTCTTTGCTATGCATTTGGTTGTCTGGGTATTGATTACTGGTTTATTTATTTTAAATACCAGACACCTAGAATAAAAGAAATAATCTAAATCGTCAAATGCCTCCTCCCCTCCTCTACACACACTAATAGTGATAGTAACACAGAAATATGCTTTCAGTTGATGAATAACTGACAAACAAGTTGCAATGTGTTTGGGTGTGTAAATATATATATATATATATATATATATATATATATATATATATATATATATATACACACAAACACACTATTCCCAAGTATCAAAGACACTCCCTAAGAATGAACCTTGGAAGTTCATCTTATTTGAATATTAACATTAAGCCTACGTGTAATTATACAGAAAGTGTTTTTACTTTTCCAAGAATTCATTTCGATAAATTGAAGGTGCATTTTGGAAGCTGTTGTGTGTGTAAATATTTATGTTGATAAAATGTTCCAGAGATTACCAAAATGGTATCTTTACCAGCATTTGTGTGTAAGATCTTAAGAGAAGGAATCGAACCTCTTTGTAACTTTTTGGATATTTCACATATGTGTAACACACATACACACAAACACTCCTTTGTCTTCTTCACTTCTATGTACTTCTCTTTTATTTCAACTAATTTGTAATGTCCAAGTGTTTTTTCTCGGTACTTTCTTGTCAGGCATTCACCTTGGACAAAATTTCTTCCACTCTTAATATTCTAAATTTCGATTATCCTTTCTGTTTATATTAACTACGCTTTTTCCACAGATAGACTTAAGTACCTATTGTATTATTTCTCATTAATAAGATGCTGCATATATATATATATATATATATATATATATATATATATATATATATATATATATATATATATATATTGCATTGAAATATACCTGGAATTTATCGGCACATGAAAATGCTGTACACTAATAGCTTTAATCCTCATGCTTAGCCTCTTCTGCACTGGATTTTCATATCCATTTAATGCTGTGTGTATTTAAACTTTTTTTTCTTTCCTACATTAATCTTCATTGTTTTTCATTATTTACATATATTTGTAATATATGTCTGTGTACACATAATTATATCCTCTTTAACTTTGCCTTGAATCAGTTAAATTTGCTGAGATCATAATATTTGTATAAAGTTTGTTTGAAATGTTATTCAGTTTTGAAATGAATAAAAGGCATTTGGACCTTTTGGGGGTTTATTCTGGTGTCTTATATTTTTTAAGAAAAGAGATTCCCTGACTGGTATTTTTGAAGAAAAAAAGACATGGTTTTCTTGCCAATGGTTTAACCACCTCCACTATCCTCTTGGTAAAGAGAAAGATGTATACAAAATTATCGTCTTATTGAGATAGATTTCCCTCGGTTATGAAATCAAAATATTTCGTCTTAGAGAAATGTCTTACTTGTGTAAGACAGCTCTATATACATTACATCTGTCTAAAATTGTTGGTTTTTGTCCTATTCTGTTGGAAAAAAATCTTGGTGGGTAAAAATGCACCTCTCACAAGGAAAGGTTTTCTAATCTGCGAGTTAGAATTCTCAGGAATACTGATAGAAACATCTTCGTGTTTTCTAGGATTGTCATATCAACCAGCCTCAATTCTATGTGAGATTTTATAATTCATCCTGACATTTTCATGTAGTCTCTCAACTGCCAAATATAAAAGTTTTTTCAATTATCTACAATACTTCATCTAGTGGTAAGCATAAATAATGAAACTTACTTTAATAATACTATCCGTTCTCATGGAAACATGTTACTGATAGTTGAGATAATGAATCTGTAAAAAAAATGTGAAAATTGACCTCTGTGGCTGTGGAAGAGCTATCATAGCAGTTGGGTGTAAACTTGACTTCTCTCTGGCGTGAGGGACATATGCTTGATTCTCATTAGAGAACTACTCTCTTTTTCTGACTGGAGTGTTTGCTAAAAAAAAAACAAATGAAGTTATTGAGTGACAAAATTAATGGAATATTCAATTACAACCTTCGTTGGGCATCTGGACTTATTGAAAACCGGTTTCAATCTATTCAAATTTTCTTTCAAATTACTCTATGGGCAATATTTCACTTTTGTAACCAGGGTTGGCCAGTTTGAGCGACGAGGGGAGATAATTCGAGCTTTATCTGATAGACTTGAACTAACACAGGTTTGCTTGATTTCCAAAATCCAATGCTATTCAATGCCAGTGTTAAGCAAGTCTTGGTGATGAACCTCTTATTATCTCATTTTTTAGGTTGATCTGGCAACCCTATCTATAATGTTTTGAATAAAAGGTTGGTGGTTAAAATTGGTTGGCCATGTCTAATAAATATTTCAGCTGCTTAACTTTCTTGTATTAATAACTTTAGCCTCTCTATCATTATTACCATCTATAAATATCTTGAAAGAAAATTAGTGGGAAATGGAAAAAAAAAATTTTTAAGGAAATGAAGAATAGAAATGTTAATATTTTTTCATTGGTCAGAAAGTCCCGTTCCCTAAATTTTAAAGATATATTTTTAAATTTGAATAATGATGTAAGCCTTTCCAATACCTTTTGAATGTTTTTTTTTTTTTCTTTTTCTTTTTTTTTTTTTTTAGATTTTTTTTTTGGCAGTTGTTTAATTCCAGGGTTTCTTTTACGCTTTCAGGATGCTATAAAGTACGAGAATGGCAGAGAAGTGTGCAGCTCTAGCATTATTGTGGAATGGGCCAAAGGAAACCCAAGACGACCACTAGTCAGTAATGTAAGTATTTTTTTCCTTTCAATCTAATGGTTGAATGGCTACCAATGAGTATTTATACTGTACAGTAGTTAATCCAGTTATATTCAAATTTCTATGAGATTATTTATTCAGAAAAAGAAAATACTAAACTTGTCTCCTAGTCCAGCCAAGGTTTGTCCTATGGCCCTTCAAAAGTTTACAACGTCAGTTCTGGGGATTCTGACCCTGGGGCAGCACCTGCCCATTCCATTTTGATGAGAGTGCCAGTAGGACATTTTTGATGCTTTTGTGACATCGGTTGTGGGAACTGAGCCACATGTATGCTAAACTGAGCGTGTCACATCCTTCCCTCATAGGAAGGTGAATAAATATCTATTAATCTTGTTTTAGTGGAAGTCTATTGTTTCAAATGGTGGGAAGATATTTTCATTAGTAAAATTGTTACTTTCTAAGTGAGAGAGTCCATAGTTATGGACAGGGGAAACAGAAAAATTGTTAATCATATAAGTAGATTAGCTCATTGGCCAGGTTAACATAGCTTCTTTCATTCTTGTGTGTGTGATATCTATATATATATATATATATATATATATATATATATATATATATATATATATATATATATATATATATATAGTATTTGTGTGTGCTCCGCACTTGGTGGTATCTGGCTTTTTACAGAAATAACAGCTACGTGTATGACTCTGGCCAGGTTAACATAGCTTCTTTCATTCTTGTGTGTGTGATATATATATATATATATATATATATATATATAGTATTTGTGTGTGCTCCGCACTTGGTGGTATCTGGCTTTTTACAGAAATAACAGCTACGTGTATGACTCTAGAATCTAGCTTTCATTCCCAAGTAATGGAGCCTTTGTTCAATTTTTTGATTTGGAAAGAAAAAAAAAATGAATTGCTAGGCATATAAAGTGTGTATGTATACAGAGTAAGCTGCTTATTGTGATCAATTTGGGATGGTCTTTTAGATGACAATAACTGGCTGATAACATTAAGCAAAGGTTATAAAAATTGGAATGATTAACATTCATTGTTTATGATAATTTATATTATTAAATAAATATAAATTTTCGAATGATTTTTGATAAACTGTTTTGAAGCTACTGATTTTGATAATCGTTTGATAGCATTACCTGTGATTGTTGCAAACTGCTTCTTCTGTGTGCATGTATATATGATGTATACGTATATATATACATACAGGGTGGGTGAGAATTACTCCCCATTAGAAATTATATGTAACCTTTGTAAATATTGTTCTAGAATTTCCTTTGTGTCTGTTGCATAATCTTTTTATGAATAAGTATATTTGATTGATTCAATTAGAATACTTGATTTGATTGATTGATTTATTCAACCACTTTTTTGTTTGTACATCGGCTTGAAGCTTTGATGCTTAAATCTGAATTATTCCCCTTGAAAATTATATGTATTGGATGGCATTAGATTGTGAGATGAAACACAAAGGCTGACTTATAATAAAAACATTTTTTGCTTCCAAATAAACATTGTATCGATATTTTGGTCAAGATTTGGTTCTAAGTCAAAAATTACTAACAAAGAATTTTTTTTTTTTCAATTTCTATTGGATATTTGACTTGATTATATCTCATTCACTGAACATTTGACAGCATGCTCTGTCATCAATGCAGTTAGGTTCCATCCAGAATAGTATACACACTCCTTCCAGCTAAACATCAAAACATTCTACTGCAAAAAATATTATCATTATTATAAGACACTCTTCAAACTTTTCACACATATACAACCTATTTCAAGCCTACTGTAACCCATTTTAAGCACTGGGTGAAGTCAAAGTTGAATGAAGTAGTAGTCAACCAAAAATTGCCCCTTGCAAAAGAATATAGTGAAGTATATTAATATAAATATAGGTAGATGGGTGTTGGTTACTTAGATATACATGTATGTCTATGTGCATGTATTTATATTACACTATGAGCCTGTGTGTAGGTAGGTGGACTAGGTCAAGAAAGAAAGAAAAGAAAAGAGATATTAAGTTTTTGGGGACAGGACAAGTGGCTATTAGACCTTTTTTTTGGTCCTGGGAGCCGATAGCTGGTGATTGGGGGTTTACATCATTTTCAGACGGTTTCTCTGTCTGAGGAAACCCCCATATTAAGGTTGAAAGCTGTTGAAGTCTTTTGAATCAGAAACCCCATGATTTAATTCTTTAGTAAAAATAAAGGTGTTTTTTTAAAGGGGGGGGGGTTATAAAGTTTTCGGGTTAATGTTCTGGTCAGTGAGGAAAGTCAGTTAATGGTCTGCTAGCAACCGTTCAAGTTTGTTGCTATTAGATGCTAAGGGAGAGGAGAAAGAAAGGTAATTGTCTGGGTGGTGACAAAGAAGACCTCAAAATTTACTTTTGAGAGATTACTCCTACTACCTAGCCACGGAGAATCGGACTGTTTTACAGTATACTCTGTTCAGCATCTTTATTTTTGAGAAAAGTACTTAGTGATCATTTGAAACTTAACATAAAATAAAAGGACCCTTCGTTTACACGACGCCTGTCTTGATTGATTTATTTTACAAGCCCACACAGAATGCAATTATGATTCTATTCACAGCGACCCCGGCATTTCGGAACAGGTGATGCAGCAAAGGAAAAGGTATGCTCTCCCATCTCGTCTCTCTCTCTCTCTTTCTCTCTCTCCCTCTCTCCACTCTTAGATTTTCATCCAAACTATTTCAACCTCTGCTTCACTCCTTGTTTTCGTAAACTGCCCTTGTAACCTCAACACGGTCGCCTGAAACACAATGGCTTTTTAAAGCTGCATGCTTAAGATGCAGCAGTAATGTAACAATAGATACTGTAAGATAATTGTTATTGGAAAGCTAAATGTTATTTGAATGTGTCTTCTAAAAAGTTATCACCATCAGAGCTAGCAGTTACTTGACTTTTTCTCCATTTTGGTATAGTTTTAAAACTTGAATTTTCTTTTTTCATTCAAAAAGTATGTTTGTCAATTAAAAAAAAATGTGGAGGATCTTTCGTTATGAAAAACTCAGGCTACGATAGGTAGGTAGTTCTATTAGTGTAATATCAAGACGTGAGACCTTCAGGTCTTTATATCAAATGCTGTACAGCATAGTGTAGAATCTGCTCTTTGTCTCTCCATGAAGTAGATTGATGAGATGTGTTCATTTGAATCTTTTTCAACATTGATAATTTCCAGTTTTAACTCTTGACTTCCTATTCCGCACAAAACCATATCGCACAGCGCACATACACACACACAAACACACGAGGTCCTAAACTGCACCAGATGGCACTATTTGAAGTGCTTTGTTTAGACATGCTAAAGGTAGAGCTAGTGTAAGGGAGATAATTCTTGTCCCTTCTTCTATTGATCATTTCCAGCCTGTAGGGTGTGCAATCATTGTCAAAGCGCATGTGGCTGAGTCATATTTGATTTTCTTTTCTCTAACGTTTTGTCTATGATCGTTTTTCTGTGGCTGGATACTTATCTAATTTTTTTATCAACAAATTGGTGGATAATAAGGCTGCAGGGCTCGGAGATGACAACCACAGTGATGTCTGTTTCTTCAGTGCACACAAGTGACTTGTCTGACTTTGAACCAGTTGAACTTGAGTCAAACAACCCAGATTGAATTTCATCTGTGGAGTGGTCGGGCTCTTTTGTGAATCTAAAACCTGCAGCTTTTGCTAGTTTTGTTGGTCCAAAAAGAACTTATTGGGCCGGTTGGATATTTTCAACTTTTCCCATCAGTTTTGATCGAGAAGATTGATGATCAAATGAACTTGTATGCAGAAAAGAAGTGGGCTGTCAACTTGATACCCATGTGTGTTTATGAAATTCGTGTGTACTTGTGAATTTCTTCATAAATAAGCTGCATAAAGGTAATTAAAAACACATCTTCTGTTTCTGCTATTTTCATGACCATGTCTGTAACTAATTGCATTTAATGTATTACTAACAAACACACCACACATTTTTTGTTTTCATTTAGTGTATCTGATTTTAAAAAAAATTCTAATTATTACATGATTAATCAACAACCATGTGTGTGCAACTAGCACTAATGACCTCTTCACATTAAAAAAAAGTCTTTCCTGCAATATTACCTATTTTCAAAACGATCTGTCCACTAGTAAAGACACTATAAACATTTGAATCAACAAACCCATTTTCTGCAAAATCAGTAGAGGACTGGGCTTTGGACACAGGATGTTGAGAGTTGAGCTCTTGTGAAGGGCCTGAAGAAACAATCCATTTTACCTATTTTTCTTTCTATTTCACCTCATGTTAAATAGGATTTCGATCCAAATTTGCCATCCAAATTCAATGACTTAACCCAGGCAATGCTGCGCAACTTTACTACTCCTATATAAAATAATTTTGAAATTAAAAGAATTAAAATCACCTACTCCAAAACTTTTATCTTTTCAGGGTTATGATGAATGTTATCGGTGTCATCGGCCAGGCCACTGGGCTAGAGATTGTCCCGATGACCGCTATTATGGTTACAGAAGGCCTGGTCGTAGCAATTATTACAGATCACCTTCTCCCAGAAGACGTCGACGGTAAGTACCGAACTCTTTCATTGCCCTTTGAAAGCTAGTTAGTGGGTTTGCAGGCAAGAGTACAGTTGTTGGTTTGTGGTAGATTCATCTACATCTGTGTTCCTTGACCTTTTTAGGTGATTGCCAAACTGAAACAATTAGATATTTACTATTGCCTACAGAACTAATTCTACACTTCAATCCCAGTGAGACCCATTTTGATATCCGATAAGTTTTGAGAGTAAGAGAATTTTCCTGAGAATTTAATAAAAACCGGAAAATGATATATCTTAAAAAGTACATTCACTTAATCTTTTTCAGTGTAGCATTCAAATTGTCACAGATGGAACTGTTTTTTTGATACTTTCAATCCAAGTTGTTAGTTACTTTCTGTATTGTGGTACCTACTTTTAGAAAAAATATGAAATCTCTCATGAATGATATTAATTGTCAGAAATAAATCCTTGAGTCAACGTAAATTATTTTGTAACTACTGATGAAGGTTGCTCGAAAAGCAGATCTTATCTATTCATCTGTTGCGACATGGAGAAAATTTTCACCAAAAACACTGAAAATGTTCATTATTGGTTTGTGTGGGAGGGAGGCAAAATCAGTTTGTTTTTAGGAAAATAACTTTTTTCAATCTTGTTTGATTTAAAAAGAGAAAAAAAGATACATGAAAACCTTTGATTTTATTTGTTGCTCATATTTTTTAAATTTCATTTCACCAGATCACGTTCTCGATCTCGTTCAAGAGATAGGCGTCGTAGACGATCACGATCCCGATCTCGTAGTCGTGACAGGAGGAGTAGCAGTAGAGAACGAAGGCGCCGGAGCCCCAGCAGTGAGAGACGACGAGGTCGTGACAAACACAGTCCTGAGAATTATAAACGAGATAAAAGTGCATCGAGGTCCAAAAGCCGGTCGCGGTCAAAGTCTAAATCTGCCAGCCGGTCACGGAGTCGCTCTCCCAGTCAGTCAAGAAGCAGATCTCGTAGCGCCTCCAAAGTAAAGACAAATGGTGAACAGGATGAAGTTGGAGATAAGCCAGGTCGATCTCGATCTCCCAGTCGGTCACGCAGTAGGTCCAGAGACAAGTTTTCAAGACAGTCCAGAAGTAGAAGTGCTTCCCAAAGCTGAAACACATGAAAAGTTCTTGGTGCCGCAGCCATCTTCCTTTCATTTCTTGTTTTGAGCTGCTTCATTTAATCTTTTTTATTTTTTTTAATTATTTTATTCATCTGAAGGTTTTTTTTTCTCCCTTTCTCACTTTTTTCTCTGATATATTACAAATTTTTCTCGGCTTTATATCCATTCTTTGCTTTTTGTGGATTTAAGAAAAACCTTCCTTTTTTTTTCTTTTTTTTTTCTTTCTCTTTAAAATCAGGCATTTTTCAATAATTTCTTCATTCCTTAAATTCATCACTTTTATTATGATTTTATTTTTAATATCTTCAAGAATAAAAAAAAAAATCTTTGGCTGATATATTTACATGGTTACATCATCTTTTTAAAGTGTTTGATAGCATTAATCCTATCCCCCACACCCTCAAGAATTGTCATAAAAGTTGGCTCACAAGAACTTGTTGAAAAGTTTGCGGGAAAGCATTTTGAAGCGCTTATCTCCCCATCAACATTTGATTTAATCATTTTATTTCTTGAAAGATCTGACAGATTTCATTCTTCTCTGAAAATTTATCTTTGAAGTCTGGAAAAGACCCTTGAAATGCTGTCGAAAATTTCAAAAGGTGTATCAATAATGTAAGCCAAAAGATTGCCCCGAGAGATTTTTTTTTTTTCATTTAAAAAGAAAAAAAAAAAAAAAAATTGTATGTATGTATGTGTGTCTGTGTGTGTGTATCTCCTCCCCTCCCCTCTGTTGTTTGAAATCATTTCCCATCTGTCGACTGCCATGCTCCCCTCATATTCAAAGGTTTCTTTTAACTGCCTGCTAAGCTGTGGGCATTGGTTGTATGAAATCCTTTCATATCTCTGCAAATACTGGTTCGGTTGTGGATGTATTGAATTTTTCCTCATATATTGGCATTTCGGTTTCTTTACATTAGTTTATGAAGAAGAAAAAATTATGGCTTTGAATATCTTCATCTGAAGAAAAAATATGCAGCCTCTTTCCCTTCTCTATTATATATATATATATATATATATATATATATATATATCCCTCTTCAATTCCTAATGCATTATTCCCAGCAGTTTTTCTTCTTAATCTTCCCCCTCAAGAATTTCTTTGCACTGGCCTACAAATCAAGACATTATGGTTAATCTTGTGTTTTATTTGTAATTGCTGTGTAGTTCTGCTTGTGAAAAAAATGACAGTTGTGATTTAGTGGAGTTGAGAATGAGTGGACAAAAAGATTAGTAAGCCAGTGTGGGGAAAGTTCCTGTGTCTTGAGTCGTCCTCTCCTCATAACACAGGAAACTTCTTGGGTCCTCCTTACCTCATAATATAGTGTCTTTGTTGTTGGCTAATAGAGATTTTTTTTATTCCCGATTTCTTATCAACCCTAAGGAGATTCTTCAACCTTGGTCAGCTATGAATATGCCTTCAGTTGTAGTTGGCCATTTCTAAAGGTGAAGCTATTTTTGCTATTGACTATTCTTTACTACCCCCGCCATACCAACTTGATATTTGGTCTTCTTTCAAATAAAAAGGCTTGAATGGTCACCCTTACATTGATGAGGGTATAGTCTCTTCCCTTCCAACTACCATATTCAAGGGAAGGAGGGAGATAAATCTTTTAAAGTGGATGCCTCTTCCACTTCGTTGTTTTTACAAGTGGTATTGAACTATGAACAAGTGTATATAGGTATTCTGATTTTAACATTTCTTGAAGATTGAAGAGAAGATCTTTATACACTGTGTTGGTTTTTGCATAACTTTCTTAGCTTTCCTTATGGTACCACTTCTTTCCTTCCGGTGTTTGACTCCCTTAGCTAACTCTCTAGGGGTGGGTGGGTGGCTCGTCTGTTACCTGCTTCTTCTCTTTTCAGAAAGATAATAATCCCACCCTTCCCTAGAGATATGAGATGTAGCCAGGATTTTAAACTTACCCACTAAAAAAAATGCGCATTATATCAAAGTAGAAAATCCTTTTACTATTAAATAAGTATTTTATTAAAAGCCAACTTGACTGACCAAGCACTTTTGTAAAATATTTTCTCTTGATATTGAAATCTCTTGAGTGTCCAACATCTCTATGACTGTTATCTAGTAATTTTGTTTTTTCTCTTCTTTTTCTCATCTTTGGTTTTGAAAGATTTTTAAGGCTATTTATTATTGGCATTGTAATTTTTTTAACTTCATTGCAAAAAAAAAAAACAAACAATGTTTGAATGTGCCATATTGTGAAAAGATCTTTGGATGGTATCTTTAGGCTGTTGGTTAAACAGCAACAAACATTTTATGACTGACAAGAAAAGAAATGCATTTTTTTCAGCGATGGACTCAGCTGAGACTACATACTCCAATTTTCTTTTTTCTTTTCCGATTAATCTACTGGCCAATATTTTTGCTGTTCACCAACCCCTACTTTTTTTAAAAAATAAAATGTTTTTTGAAATGATTCAAAGAAAGAAGACCCACTTCTTGGAATGATAGAGAATTGTCCACTCTGTCTTAATTCCTGTCTCTCCCTGCCCCTCCCAAACCCCAAATCATTCTTAACTTATTGAGCAGCTGAAATCCAAGACAGTTGTCATGGAAACCAAAGTTTAAAACAATTGCAGTGTAGCATGTAATGTCCTGCCATATTGAAATAAAGAAATGATATTGAAAATTTTTCTTTTTCTTCCATTTTTATAGCTTTGTTTTGTTGAGAAACAGGAAAGAAATTTCTAACCCATTAAAAACAAGTGTCTTCATTTTTAGCATGGTACCAGTATAAAATAACAATTTACACATGGATCAGCACTACTGCCTAGAACAGAGTGTATTATCAGTGTACTCATTTGAAAATGTTGTGTACAAAAAATATCTATTGTATACTGGTTGTTCTAAAAAAGTATGGACAATGAAAATTTTGAATAACTTTTTTTGTATTGAATTTCAGATTTTCAACTACCATTCAACCTTTCCTTGAAATTTGAGTTCTTGAGCTGCAGTTATGACCACATGAATGATTTGAAAAGGCTTGGTTCCTGCTGGAAATGTGTCAATTGATTTGATATATATATATGCAAATCGAATCGGCTAGCACAGGTTGGTGGCTGTTCAGTTGATGTCCGTGTTTCCTTCCGAACGGGAACCAGGCTTTTTCAAATTTTGTGGAAAGGTATTAACACACCTAGTTTCTACCGTCAAAATTTCTATTCAAAATCTCAAAGCAATGAAAAATGATTCTGAATTTTTCTTGTGTATTTTTCTAGAACATCCAGTTTTATGTAAGTTTATTTGACATTGAATTTGCCTTCAATTTTTGGTACTATTTGCCTTCACTGTTGTTGCTTTTTATTGCAACTAAACTCTGGCTGGGTACTCAGCAATGAGTAAATAAAGTAACAGTGCAGATTGGAACAAAGAATGAGTTTCAGTTGAGAATCTAACTCACAACTCTTTATACTGGAGACTGGCTTGCTTAATGCACAAATGTTCTTACCACTGAACTACTGGAATTTACTGGCAAGAGTCAGTCCAACTAAAGCCGTCAAAGTCACTTCCTATCCATGATCTCTGCACTTGAGTGATTATTCAATTTTATTTTCACTCTGAGTAGAAGTATTATAAATCATGAATTTTTGTTACTATTCACTCAGTATCCAGCTTGAGTAGTGATGAAAAGTAACAACAAATAAGATGAAGGTAAATGGTAGCCAAAATTGATAATAATGATTACTGTATTTCATCAGTAAAGATTTTTGTTTTGTTGTGTACTTGTCATGTTTGTTGAAGTTCTTAACTGTAATTGTTTTTGGTGTATTTGGGTCATATTGTATTGGCTGTTATAATTTTAAAAAAATTCTTGTAGAGTTTTCTCGTTTCCTTTCTGCTATACACTTTGAAAAGAAGAAATTGCACAATATATAGGAAATCTGTCAGCTTGGATATTTCTCATTTCTTTGATTCATTTTGAATGTTTTTCTTGGATCCCTTCATATTCTGTCTTCATATGGGAGATTTGCAAGTTTATTAACTATTTTTGATGCTTTTCTTAGTACATTCTCGATCTCAGTGATGTCTTTTCTAAAGATGTGGAATCTATACTTGTCCTGTGTATTTTAGATGTGGTCTGTTTAATATAGCATTTAGAGTTTCTGTATCACAACAAAAATGAAACGTTTTTTTGTTTTTTTTTCTGTTCGTATGATTTATTCTTGGAACATTCACTTTTACATTTTGATGGAATATTTATTGGAAATAAGAAAACTCATCAGATGTGGTCAAGTTTCCTGACTACTTTTGAAGTAGTTGTCTATTTTGATGATTCTGATTGTCAATATTTGAATTAATGTTAAAATTACTGCATTATCACTTTTACTGAGGTATCCATTGTTTTTTAATTTTTCTATTATCATAATTTCTAGTTATAATTAGATCTGATGTACCAGGGATATTCTTTCCTCCTTACTGTTGTTGGTTCATTTATGTATTATTTGCAAATTTAATGGAGAGGGAATTGTTACTGCTGGACCCTTCGAATTAGATCCAGTCTATATTTGGGATATTATCAAGCACTTACAACTTCCTACTGTGAATTTTCATCTTGGTTATCAGTGGCATAAAGGACTTTCCAATAAATTATGCCCTAAAACAAGTTTTAAAAAAAATTGTAATTTTACTCCAGCATGGTTTATCATATAATTCCTAACATTTTACTACTAAATAATCTCTTAACACACCTCTTATATGATGACTTCTTTTCAAGTAATTGATGAACAATATTTTAGAAATAGATGGATACTAAATGGATCCTACATCATGTTCCACTTATGGCTTTCATATCAGTATTTTAAACTTATTCAACTCGACAGGTTTTGTTTAATGTTGCACACCCATACAGATTTGCTTTGTAGCTCAGATATTAAGGTTGGTATACTTTAGTTGTATTTCATAAGTTGCCTACATTGTTCTCCTTCCTCAGTATTACTTTATATTATATTTTCCTTCCACTACTACTTTACTAACACTACCTACATATACTTACTATTACTACTACTACACTTACTATACTTACTACTACTTTACTCACTTACTATTACTATACTTACAACTTCTACTATACTTAGTACTACAACACTTACTACTACTATACTTAGTATTACTACTATAGTAAGTGTAGTAGTAGTAGTAATACTTACTACTACACTTACTACTACTACTACACTTACTACTACTACTACACCTACACCTACTACTACACCTACACCTACTACTACTACTACACCTACTACTACACCTCTTACTACTACTACTACACCTCTTACTACTACTACTACACTTACTAAGATAGTAAGTAAGGAAGTACTATTTAATGGGGCGGGAAACGTTATTAATGTTAATTGAATATTGTACATACATATGATACATGGAAAGGTGAGATACAAATATAGCAAGTATAATTATGGATATAGATAAATAGTAATTTTGAAAATAGAATCCTACCATTGGTATTTACACTCTAGGTACATGATTGTAAGATAAATGTCTTTTTTTTTTTTGTATGTAGGCTCTGAAGATTGAAACCCTCTTACCCATTGATAAGAGTTGGAGTTAGAGAAAAAAAATGAACAGAACAGTTTGGAACATTTTTTTATTTTGGCATCGGCCATTTTGCCAGAAATTTAGAATAGTCAACAAAGTTAGCAGTGAATACAAGAGACAGAAATGAGTCCACCTACCTTGTATGTACACACACACATTGCTACATACAAGAGATACTTTTCAAAAAAAGAAAAAGGGAGGGGCACTTGGAAAATATTAGTAATTTTTTAATCATATCAGCAGTATAGCATTTAATATAATCGAAATAAAAGCATTGGGTAATCATTTTTTAAAAAATACCAAAGGTTCCACAAAGATTGAAAAATATGTATAAATGGTACGAAAGACAATGTTCACAAAAAAAAAAAAAAAAGTTGCATCAGGTATGAATTTAAAAAAACATTACCACCACAGAGAAAACATTGAATTACTTTTTTAAATTAGTCAGGCGGGTAACTATTGAAATCTTGTCATATATTCTAAAATATTTATCTCCCCACCCCCATTTCATTACAATGAAATATTTACAAATTGATATTATTTGAGTAAAATTGACCTAAATCTCTTGGAGCTGAAATCAATTTGAGAATCATAAAAAAAAAAAAAAAATGGATACTTATTTTCAAAGGCTGATCCATATCAATACAGTGGATTTGGGTTAGATGGTACAAGGAAAAATAACCGTGTATGACTTTTTCAAGAGCAGAATCAAATGTATGTAGTTCTGTTCTAATGCAAATCCTTTCTGCTCAAGTTGATAAAGTTTAGAAAATGGATATTTTTAATTATCCCCAAATCAACTGATTGTTAATCTTCAATGAAAAAAGAAACGGGGGTGGGGATAGAATACAAATTTCCATGACATTTCGTATATCCACAAAACCTACAGAAACCAAGATGGGCAAAGGGAACAAGATTTTATTTAATAAAATAAAACTTTTTGAGTATATTCATAATTTTTGTTGAAAGCACCATTATTAACAAAGGAAGGAAAAAAAAAGAAAGTAAACTGTTTTTTGAGAGAAACAATTCTGTTGTGTCAGTTTTCTCACCTGTCATAAGTGATTAGAGTCAACTGCAACCTTCATCAGGAGGAAAGGGCCATGGATTTAAAAACAAAAACACTGTACGAATTAACTTCTGCTTGATAAAAACTGCAAGTTAAATTCTAGGTCATGATGGTTGACATGGTCAAAAAAAAAATAAAACTGCCTTCATAATTTGATAAAAAAAAGATTCCTTGTGTCATTGATGTTCAGACATTACTCTAGAGAAATTGTGAAGGTTTTTAAAAAAAAACATGCATGAAAGATAAAATGACTGTAGATATAAGTTTTATGAAGAATTTTTGAATTATTTGAAATGAATGTATAGAGAAATGTCCTTGCCGTTATCATTATAAAACATTAGGATAAGTCACCAGAATGAGGTAACTATTTAAAAACAAAGATCTGATCATAAAAAAGACGAATTATTTTGTTCAAGGGAGACAATTCATAATATGAGGGCTTTCAGCGTTCATTATCAGGGTAAAAAAATGAAACAATCATAAAATCGATCAATTTTCAAAGGTACTAATTTTTGTCTCTCTTCACTCCTGAATTGATAAACAAGACTGAAATAAGGTGCTTATAAACTATTAACGGGGCTTGTATGAATTATATTATCAGGATAGAATTTAGTCCAAAGATATTTTTTTCTTTTTATTTCAAGATGTCATTTTCCATTTCTGGAATGCTTTGGCACCATCTTGTTTCCATTCTTCACTGGTTATGCATGATTTTTCAAATTGTGGCATGGAACATAAGGCACATGCTCCAATATAAGCAGCATGATATCGCTGAGGAGAGGAATGAACCTGAAATGATTAAAGAAAAAAAGTTGGTTGAAAATCATTTGGCAAAAATATGACGAATTAGGCAAAAACATTTTGGTAGCCAATTATACTAACATACCTACTCATCATCTTTCTCATCTGTCGCTAAAAGAAAAATCTGGTAATGAAACCAGTAGAGTGGCAATTCTGTTCTGGAATCATTTGCATTCTCCTTGATTTTGTTCACAATCTCAAATTTATTTCAGGAAAAACCAGAAATTGCCAAATCTGGGTGATGTGATGTGATGCAATGTTTTGCCTAAAACCCTTGGAAAAGACATGAATGACTTGTTTGGTCATGGTGAATGCAATGATCACACAGTGTATGACCTCAGTCAATGATGTCTAAATGACAGCTGAGGGACCGAAAGGAAGACTGTCTGTTCACACATGTGCAGTAAGGTCCTATCCAATTGTTAACATTCACCCGGTATATACCCTTGTAATTCTCATTTTTACATATTAATAGCTCTATTTACCATGTAAAATATTGAGCATTGTAATTAAACATCTACAATGGATGAAATCTGTTTTCTATTTCTGTTGATATATACACACACACACAACTTTTAGTGACTGTTCATACAATAATGTTTCTGCATTTCACCTGACCAACTCACAGTAGTAAATGTGCTATAAAAGCATCTCACCTGTATTACTAAAGTTTCATTAAGATGCTTGCTTAGTTCTGCTTCAAGTCTGTTGGCAAATCCAGGAATTAACGTGACACCGCCACTCAAATAAATGGATCTGAAATAGAAAAGGAAGATAATTCATGAAATTAAAATTTTCCTGGTTGGAGATGATTCAACAAAACCTGAAAAAGATTAGCATAAAAAGAAAAAAAAAATATCGCAACTATTTCCGGCATTTAATCTTTATCTGCCTAATTCAGGGGTTACCAGAATGGTCGATATCAATCCGTGGGGGTTGAACGGACTATACAAAGAGTTGATTAATGTGAGGATGGGTCTATTGAAATATTTTTAGGTAAAAAAAAAATGACATTTAAATGAGAAATAAAAATACAACTTGCTGGTATACACTTCTGATTCATTTATTTGTTTTTATAGTCAATTTTATATTCTGTAATGAAAGCAAGTCTTTTGATAAACAAGAACTGAAATCTGATATAATGATTATCGTATCAGTTGAAAGATTTGATATGTTGTACAAATTTCTTGTTGGCAGCCCTGTCTGGGGGGGGGTCAGTGAGGGTTCAAGGATTCCATGAAGTGGTTGAAAGTCTAAAAAGTGTGGTGACGTCTAGTCTAATCGATCTATATTCTTGTCGCCACAATAATGTGCCATTCAGTTTGAATCAGACATGCTACTAGTGTGACTATAAAATGAACTTAGCAACCCGTGCATAGCACTAGATATATATATATCTATATGGATATTCAGATTCATCTAACATTTAGCAGATTTTTTGATCTTAGGATCAAATTATGCAAATGTATTGCAATAAAAAAGAGTTTAGGAAAAATGACAAAAGTCAAAAGACCAAAGGATAAACATCTAATACTATAAAAAAAAATGTTAGTTTGTTTCTCACCATATATTTTTTTTGTAGACTCCTTAATGGTTGCACCCTACAAGCTTAAAATTTGTGTATGAGGGAACGTGACACAAGGATATGTGGCAATAATCTCTGGTGATCACTAAAGGTCAATTTGGGATCAGATTAATTTTTATATCATCAAATCTAACACAGATGGCTGCAAATTTGTGTACAAGGATAACTTGACTTAAGTTGACCTTTAAACACCAAGGCACAACACTTTTCTACCCCAACTTGAACAATCTTTTCTGATCTCCAAATTCTTCACCTAACCAGTGACTTTAAGATGCCATTCTTATTTAGCAACACACCCGCACGACTTTCACCCACCTTTTGCTGAAGTTGCACAGGAGTGAAATGCTCACCTTTGTGGAATCCCTTCTGACATGTCATCCACATGACTACTCTTATGATGCCAAGTAAGCTCAGGGGCGTATGATGCGTCCCCCCCCCTATCTAACAGTGGAACCACATTGCTACATCTGGGTCTGATATTGAGGGTGAAGAAAGGTACCCTAAATATGCAAACCATGTAGCCTTCAATCAGTTCATATAACGGGTGTATGACATTGCAGTGAAAGAAGGTGTGCTCAATAAACTCCTCCATATCACCACAAATCTACAACCATGCTGCGACAGACCATTTGCTGACCAAAAGCACATTCTGAATTATCAGTCAGATGTGGGATGCCTTGTTATTGTTGAGGCACCTCAGGCTAAATTAAGCGACTCAATCGTCTTGTACAGACCCCTTCACTATCACATGATATAATGCTTTCCTCGATGATCTATCTCTCCCCATGGCCTTGTGTCATATGAAACTAAACTTGGTAAACATTGAAAGATAAAAATGAAGTGATTAATTACCTGCACAGGTGTCGTCTGTTGTCCATAGGGCAAGCTTCAATAGCATTTTTCACCAGGGATTGTATAGTTGGATAATCCATTCCCCACAAATCTGTATTAAATAATCCTTCAGGACTAACAAAGCGGCTAAGGCTATGGCTGATTGCACTGAAAAACAGAATATGTAAATAAAATCAGTTTTTAAACCATTTGAGCCGGGGAAAGAAAACTGGTAAATATCCATATGTGGCTGGGATTTTCCAGACTGACAGGGTCAAAAAAAGAACCACCATTTAAAATTTTTGGTTGACTTTTTCTCTCATCGTAAGTTTTTTAGTCCGATCATCAGCCTACAGCAATGTGTAAACAGTGCCGATTGAAAAATAAAGAAGCTCTGGGCAAGACTCAAACTTGTTTCTCTTTTACCTTGGGAAGCTGCCTGAAAGTAAGAATCTCACCCAGAGCTTTTTTTTCTTCATTTCCAATCTGTGCCGAAGACACGGTCTAAGAAAGTAGTGACATATGAGGTGTGTCCATGAAGAAATCTAACTTTTGAAATAGTGTGCCAATGAGACATTTAGCGTGCTCACAACTAAAATGTTATACAGCAGTGATCTTGACCTTTTATATAAAAAAACAACTGCATCAAGCTACAGTGGTTAGATCTTTAAACCACACGTACAAATTTGAACAATGAAGGAACTTGAAGAGCAACATATTTGTGAAGGATTCTGTTTCAAATTGGGAAAAACTTTTTGGAGATTTTTCTAGTATTGCAACTATGCCAATTCCAATCGGAGGGACATCCACTCAAGACTATGCCAAATCTGGACGACACTCTGTGTCAAAGGATGACAATAACATTAAAAAAGTGCACATTGTGATTTGTGAGCTAAATTGGTCCCTAAAATTGTGTCTGGCAGTATACACGCTTGTTTTTAGGAGAAAATGTTTTTTGTGATCACTGCCAGCAAAAATAGAAACTTATTTATCGATTATCCTTTTTTTCTGATTTTTTAATTGATCAGCTCCTACACGGCATGCTGCCAAAAGATGTTCGTCGCGTGATGTTTTTTTTTGAGTGACTAACCAGATCTGTTTGAATATTTTTTGCACTAGTCATCATTTTTAACAATGGTGTTTTTTTAAAATATTTTCTTTAGTCTTGTTTTCTACCCCAGTGAGTAAACAGTATTGATTGGAAATAGATGATAAGCTCTCGGGGAGACTCCACACCATTTTACTTGCTATTGTAGACAGAGCCTAAGTAGTTCATGATCTGATGCCACAAAAATTAAGAAAAAAAAACATCTGTCATAAAATTAATAATAGTTCACAATTCATCATCAAAGTTCCTGACATTGAGAAGTGATTAAAATTCTGTAGACTTACTTGTAAGTTTCTTCTGGAAGGTTAAACTTTTTCAGATACACAGTTTCTTTGAATTTTTCTGGGTTTTTCTGATACTGTTGGCAATCTTCTTTGAAGTTTTTGGAAACAAAACAAGTCTGAAAGAAAAGAAGTAAATATTATTTGAAATTTTGAGATAAGCCATTATCATTACCCCACGATGTTGCAATTGTTGTAGCTGTGATGGTATGGAATTGGCAACCCGAGTTTGAACTCCAGTCAGGGCTGATTACGTTCACTTTGCACTAATGTCCTTGGTAAAGGCATGAATCCATCTCTTCTACCCTTCTCCCAGCTATGGGTAAAAGTGTATGAATAGCAGATTGGACTCTCTAGTTTTGGGAAGGCAACCCGGTCGAAGAGAAAGAGAACTCTGATTCCAAACCAGGGAGTGGTGCCCCCTTGATGGAGTTTGACACTCAATTTGATGTCCTTCCAGCAGACCTGTTTATTCCAACTAAGTGTAATGGAAGTTAACTTCCTTTCATGTTGAAACTTGATACAGATTTTTCATTTCTAAATAATATACAAAGTATATATTGTTGATGGATTTACATATAAACAATAAAGGATGTAATACAAAGAATATGTCATATTTAAGATGCTATTATTCAACATCTTCATATTTTCTTCATACGCTGATCATTCATAAATTCTATAGCACAATTTTGTTTTTTCAGTCATCCTGTAGTGCAAATATCCAAGGTAGAGCATTATAGTGTACACAGCCAAGTAGACTGCAACCCATAATAGAACTAGAGAGTTGCCTCTGATTTTTATAGAAAAGCAATAAAAAATAAACTACTGTCTCTATATAATTGAAATGTTTCTAATCAATTGCACTTATTACTGCTTTTCCCTTTTCAATAAAATTGGCTTCATATGGAAGATCTCTCTTTTAATGAATTGTCACAAATCATTTCACAAGATAATAGTAGGGTTCACTCACCTGTTCCATCACCAATCGTACAAGAAGTTGCTCTAAGGGAGAATACAGAGGGAAGTTTTCTGAAGTCAGACCGGATCGTAATGACTGTCGAATTTTGGGGGCACCAAAGGACTGTATAGTGTGTCCAGCATCAATCACAAAACCTAAAAATGAAAGTTAGGTAATTTGTTTTTATATATATATATATATATATATATATATATATATATATATATATATATATATATATATATATATATATATATATATGAATAGTAGTTGGTTACTTAAATGAAAAAAATGTGTCTGTATATACTTAAATATAAAGAAATGTATATGTTTCATACACATGAACATTGATACTTATAAGTAACAGAAATAGAGAAAATACATTTCTAGGTACTGAAATTCTAAATTCAACACGGCTTGGAAACACTCTTTCCAGTGAACACACATTGTAACTTGGCTTTATTATTCCAAGATGCCACTATGGCAGAATTTCATCTTATTCCAGTGAATTTCAAGTAAATTACAATAACATCCTATAAATCTATTTATTTAAAAGTAAAGATTTTTAAAAAATCCCAAAAGCTCTGAGCACCAATGACAAGGAAAGCATCAAAAGATTAACAAAAAAGCCTTACTTTCAAAATAGTCCCTTTGGAGGTGGTAAAAATATAGAAGAATAGAAACTACTTGTGTGTTGTACAAGTATCTTGAGGAGGCTTTTTTCATTACAATTTCCAAGTAAAACTTAAAGATAAAACAGTAATTTGGCCTCATAGGATGTATATATTGTTAAAAACAACTATATCTAATTCCTGCTAAAGTGGGTTGAAAAGTATACTGAATCATAATTCAATTATAAAAAACAATGAGTAAGAAAAGTGTAAAGAATGTATTGACTCAATGTCTTGGTAAAAAAAATTAATAAGATGAAAAACTAGTACTCAAAATAGCAATAGTAATACATATATATATATACCTGTGAATGTGTTTTTAGACATATTTGTTGAAAATGCACAGTGCTCAATATTTTAGTAAAAAATGAAAAAAAATAGAGCTTATAAATTTTTTAAAATTGATTTATTATTGGACTCACTACAATTTGACAAATTGTTTTGATGTCTTTACATCTTTTCAAGCAAGTAAATGCGACCGAATTGTCTATTTTGAAAAATTATTATTTTGCACACGTCGTTGACAGTTTAGCTCAATTGTAAGAGTTACGCTATGGTAAAGTGGCCACCCTGTTGATTGCAGGTTCGATTCCTGCAACATCCCCATTTTCTTTGATTGTTTATTCTATTCACAAAATGATACATTCACCATGTAACAACGGGAGGTTATTTCAAATATAGTTTCATTATAATATATTGCAATTATGATCATTCTGTCGGATCATACATCTATTTCCTAATATCATATACATATATATGTGAGATTATGCATTTTCATATGGGATGAATATTTAAAGAAATTCTAAGGAAAGTAGAGGGAGGGGGAGAGAAGAAAGTGGAGGGAAAGTAATAAAGGAAGGAAGGAGGGGAGGGAGGGAAAGTGGAGATGGAAAGTGAGTGAAGAGAGATGCGGGGGTAAAGGGTGGAACAGAAAGAAAAAGGGTGAAAGTGGAGGGGAAAAGGGTGAATTTTGGGGGGTGAAAGGGAAAGAAAAAGGGTGTATGTGAGAGGAGGGAAGAGGGTGAACAGGTGATGGGGAAACAGTATGAATGGGGAAGGTGAAGGGGGAAAACAGTGAAATCGAATGTGGTAAGAGGAAGGGTGAAAGGGAAAGTAGAAGGGTAGGGAAGGTGGAGGGAGAAAGGTTGAAGAGGGGAAGGGGGAGGAAAAAGGGTGAAAGGGAAAGTGGAGGGTGAAAGTGGAAAGGAAAGATGGAAAGAGTAAAAGGGAAAGACTATAAGTGATAGGGAAAGTGGAGGGGGAAGGAGTAGGTAGAAGGAGGGGAGAAAAGGGAAAAGGGTCATAAAGAAAGGTAGAAGGAAAACAGAGAGAAAAAAAGGATAAAAGGCAAATTGGAGGAAGAAAAAGTGATAGGAAAAGTGGATGGATAAAGGGTGAAAGGAGTGAGGGTGAGAAGGTAGTGATGGGAGGGGTGACTGGACAGAAGGAGGAGAGTAGAGAGAGGGAGGAGAGGGGAAGGATGTAGGGAAAGTGGAAGGAGAAAAATGAAGGGGAAAGAAGAAAGGGAAAAAAGAGAGTGGCAGTAGGGAGGGAAAGAAGGGGGAAAATGGAGGGAGGGAGGTCAATGGAGGGGAGGGAGGACATCTGAGGGAAGAAAGTGGAAGGAGAATGAAGTGGACGTAGGTGGGTTAATAAACTTACCTTCATAGATTGGTAGGACTTCAAGCCTCTCTCCAATGTCAACAATAATTCCAGATTGAGCGTTGTACGAATATAAAGCCAAAAGTGCTTGTGGTGCCATACACACTCCACAAACTTTGAACTGGTCTATCAAAATATTCATCAGGAGGGATTTCTCTTCATCTCTGATGTTCAGTGGTAAAATTAACATCACCTACGAAGAAATAAAAAAAATTAGGTTGATGTGAAAGTTTCAAGTGTCTTTTTTTGTATACTGTTAGGGATATCTAAGAAGTGTCTTTGAAGTTTACTCAGTTCTTTTTTTTCTTGTACGATCAGCCAACTGTAGAACATCATTTACAAGCCTTAGAGAAAACGAACATCAGTCGGTCCTTAAACACTTGTTTTTCTCTACTATGAATTGATTGTTGCTATCTTCAGGACAACCTACAATATCTCTTCCAAAATGGAATATATTCGAGGGAAAAGTTCTGCATTCGGAAGAAT